>CAWUFW010016230.1:0-320515 GCA_963921515.1 Calotriton arnoldi | reverse complement strand
AACATAAATCAATAATCAATAATCTATACTGTTAGAAATGGGGATCCCTAGTTGGTAGTGGCTGGCGCCAATGTCCAAGTAGGGACCCTTCTTCCTAAGTCAGAGTAAGGGGGCTACACCCTTTGATAACCCCTGCTCAACCCTGTGGTAACGTAGCACGAGCAGACAGGCCTATCTCAGAGGCAGTGTGTGAAGCATTTATGACCATTCACAATAACGCAGTGAAGACACCACAAAGGGACACCACACAAGTAGCTATAGAAAAATAAGTATCTTTATATCAGCTTAACACAAGGCTCAAATACGATCAAAAAGCCACAATGCACGTAAATATAAGTTCACTAAAAAGGCAATAAAAGCACTTAAAAGCGTGTGAAACGAACTTGGTTCGAGACCGGGGTCTATGCGTCCCGGTGATGCACAATGTACCTGAGGTTTAAAGGGGCACGGCACGCAGCTTCGGGAGGAAGCCGCGATGATGACAGGTGGACTCACAGCGGCCACAGCTCCCAGCTGCAGCGGTCCGTGGCGTGCACTCCCGATGATCCTGAGGCGGTGATTAAAGGCGGGCTCTCAGCTGCAACAGCTCCTCAGCTTCAGCGGCCCACAATAGCGATAGCGATGATTCTCGTAGCACAGACAAATGCGTGCTCTCAGCTGCAACAACTAATCAGCTGCAGTGGCCCGCGATAGCGATGATTCTCGTAGCACAGACAAATGCGGGCTCTCAGCGGCCACAGCTCCTCAGCTGCAGCGGCCCACAGTAGCGATAGCGATGATTCTCGTAGCACGGACAAATGCGGGCTCTCAACGGCAACAGCTCCTCAGCTGCAGCGGCCCACAATAGCGATAGCGATGATTCTCGTAGCACAGACAAATGCGGGCTCTCAGCGGCAACAGCTCCTCAGCTGCAGCGGCCCACGATAGCGATGATTCTCGTAGCACAGACAAATGCTGGCTCTCAGCGGCAACAGCTCCTCAGCTGCAGCGGCCCACAATAGCGATAGCGATGATTCTCGTAGCACGGACAAATGCGGGCTCTCAGCGGCAACAGCTCCTCAGCTGCAGCGGCCCACAATAGCGATAGCGATGATTCTCAGCCCGCGTTCCCCGCAGTGGACCCAGAGGCTCTGGAATTCTCAACAGAAGCCTCACCTGCGAGTAGAACCCCCCTCAATAGGAATTCAGAAGGCTGATGGGTGAAGTCTAATGTCCCTGAGACTTCAGCAGGAGGCAAGCTCAAATCAGGCCCTTGGGTAGTTGCTTCAGCAAGATGGATGAAAGTTTCAAAGTCCTTTCCCTCTAGTTACACGGACAGAGGTTCGTCTTGACATCCAGAAGTAACACACCTTGTAGGGGTTTCAGCACAGATATTTATACCCCAAAAGTCTTTGTTCTCAAAAGTCACAAGTCACTGAACCCAGCCAGAACCAGTTCGGTGTGGTCCTGGAGCACTTTGTTTACAAGGCTGCATCCTGCCTTTGAGGAAGAGGGGGTCTGCTACCAGACGCACAGTGGGAGGTGGAGCCATCATTCACCTTGCCAGGCACAGCCCAGCTCAGATCAAAGGGTCACCCCTCCCCATACTCCAACTGCAGATCTCTCTATTCAATCCAGGTTGGGCTCAGCCTGCCCTGTCCCTCCAAGACCAGACAGCCAATACACATAACAGCAGAGCACACTGGAAGACTTAGGCAAGAAAATACCTACTTTCTAAAAGTGGTATTTTCAAACACAGAATATAAAAATGATCCTCACTAAAAGATGTACTTTAATATTCTGAGCTCAGGCATACTAAATTCGACTTTCCAAACATGTTCCTTGGGTCAGCTAGGATTATAGGATGTAATAATCAAACTGCCCATTCTGGTCTAAGGGAACAGATAGCCTTGCAATAGTGAAAAACGAAATGGAGTGTAATTCACTATCAGGACATGCCACACAGACCAAGGCAGGTCCTACCTTTCACATACAATGCACCCTGCCATAGGGATGACTTACATGATGCCAAGGGAAGGTTGAGGGACTGGGAAGTGGGTTCACTTCACAGTCAAAAAATGGCAGTTCTGGACTGCGCACAGACTCTGCGATGGCAGGTCTGAGACACACTTTACAAGCTGCTTCTGTGGGTGGCGCAATCAGTGCTGCAGGCCCACCAGCAGCATTCGGTCTACCAGCCCTGGGCACGCACGGTGCACTATACTAGGGACTAACAGGTAAATCAAATGAGCAAATTATGGGAATACCAATTCATCCAGTCAATTTACAATAGGGAGCATTCACGCTGTAGCACTGAATGGCAGTGGCACAGCGCCCAGAGCATCTAACACCAGCAAACACAGAGGAGACAAAAAGCGAAAGATGGAAGGGAGACCCACGTCAATGGTGCCAGGTCTAACACGTGTCCCCTCCAGCTGAAATGTGGGGAGAACTACCCACCCACTTGGGGGTTCTCATCATTAAGGCAGAAAAATCTGGACAGACCATCAGCATTGGCGTGTTCTGTACCCGGGCGGTGTTCCACCGTAAAGTCCATCCCCTGTAGGGAAATAGACCACCTCAACAACTTTGGATTCTCACCCCTCATCTGCATCAACCATCTGTGGGGCCTGTGGTCCGTCTGAACCCGGAAGTGAGTCCCAAACAGGTATGGCCAGACCACAGCAAATATATGTGAAAATAAATCCCTAGGCAGTCATATGGTCAAATTCAGTCAAAGACTCATATCGAAACCAGGCATGATGCAATTAACTCAGTGTCAACTACAAACATAACTTTTATAAAAAGTATCTATTTATTATTAGTCTCATTTAAAAAAACACACAGACAATACTAGACATACATGTGTATATAACTCATCAGTACAATAATTCAATCATTACAAATTGAAAACAAACAACATAAATACAATGAAATATGTTACAAAAAATCCAAAATTGGGTACGGTAGAAAATTAATTAAATTGATAACGAAATTATAAAACCAAAAATGATTGAACAGTGGCTACAAGATGGATCTTCTTCAACGCGCGTTTCGGCGCACACTGCGCCTTCATCAGGAAAAGCCACAAACAGTGTCCTTGAATAAGTGCGAAGGATGAGGTATAATTCCTACAATTCGTCAAAGTAGGCTGCTAGGACTGATAAACAGCAATTCGATTCTTAATTGTGCTTGAATAGCTGGTACACAATGAGCCAAGTATAACGCGATTGTTTAACTTTGCAAAGGTCGATGTGGAAGAATGAAGGAATTATTTAAGACTACCAGAAGACTGAAGTCAATGAATAGTTACGCTCCCACTACTGCAAGATCGCCTATCTTGCAGTAGTGGGAGCGTAACTATTCCGCTAGTATCAAGCGTTTATCCAAGACGCCAGACCGCAGGCTGTTTACCATTACCGAACTTACATCGACTCTTGAAGAGTTTTTAAATTCCTCGTGTTTCACATATCGGGTGCCAGTGCATTGAGCACAACCAAGAGCGTCAATCATTGACTTCAGTCTTCTGGTAGTCTTAAATAATTCCTTCACTCTTCCACATCGACCTTTGCAAAGTTAAACAATCGCGTTATACTTGGCTCATTGTGTACCAGCTATTCAAGCACAATTAAGAATCGAATTGCTGTTTATCAGTCCTAGCAGCCTACTTTGACGAATTGTAGGAATTATACCTCATCCGTCGCACTTATTCAAGGACACTGTTTGTGGCTTTTCCTGATGAAGGCGCAGTGTGCGCCGAAACGCGCGTTGAAGAAGATCCATCTTGTAGCCACTGTTCAATCATTTTTGGTTTTATAATTTCGTTATCTATTTATTTAATTTTCGACCGTACCCAATTTTGGATTTTTTGTAACATATTTCATTGTATTTATGTTGTTTGTTTTCAATTTGTAATGATTGAATTATTGTACTGATGAGTTATATACACATGTATGTCTAGTATTGTCTGTGTGTTTTTTTAAATGAGACTAATAATAAATAGATACTTTTTATAAAAGTTATGTTTGTAGTTGACACTGAGTTAATTGCATCATGCCTGGTTTCGATATGAGTCTTTGACTGAATTTGACCATATGACTGCCTAGGGATTTATTTTCACATATATTATTGCCCTGCCCTAGGGTTCTTTATTCCTTGCAGGGGGTCCTTGTTACTTACATTAACAGACCACAGCAAATGCCTCACGCTCAATTGCACTCCACCTCTGTTCCCGTGGAAGTAACCTCCTACTAATGAAGGCTACCGGTTGGTCTAGGCCCTCCTCATTGATCTGTGACAGAACAGCCCCCACACCATGCTCTGAAGCGTCTGTCTGGACAACAAATTCTTTTGAAAAGTTGGGCGCCTGAAGTACAGGCGCTGTGCACATGGCAGTCTTCAGGGCGTCAAAAGCTTCCTGACAGGTGTCAGTCCAGTTCACAATCTTTGGCTGCTTCTTGGAAGTCAGCTCAGTCAAGGGTGCAACAATGTTGCCATACCCCTTGACAAACCTCCTGTAATAACCTGTGAGTCCTAAAAAGGCTCTCACCTGTGTCTGGGTCTTTGGGGGTTTCCAAGCCAGGATGGTTTCAATCTTGGGTTGGAGGGGCGCCACCTGGCCGCTCCCAACCTGGTGTCCCAAGTACACCACAGAACCCTGCCCAATCTGGCACTTACTGGCCTTGATTGTGAGGCCTGCCCTTCGCAGTGCCATCAACACTTCCCAGAGGTGGCACAGGTGGTCCTCCCATGAGGAACTAAACACTGCAATGTCATCCAGGTAGGCGGCACTGAAATCCTCCAGCCCAACCAACACCCTGTTGACCAACCTCTGAAAGGTGGCAGGGGCATTCTTCATCCCAAAGGGCATCACCCGGAACTGGTAGTGCCCATCCGGTGTGGAGAATGCTGACCTCTCCTTTGCCCCATCAGTCAAGGCGATCTGCCAATACCCAGACGTCAAATCAAACGTGCTGAGGTACCTTGCAGCCCCTAGCCGATCTTTGAGCTCATCAGCTCTGGGGATGGGGTGCGCGTCAGTCTTTGTGACTGAATTGAGACCTCGGTAGTGCACGCAGAACCGAAGTTCTGAGGTGGCACCAGGCGCTGCAGCTTTTGGTACCAAGACCACTGGGCTGGACCAAGGGCTGCTAGAGGACTCAACCACCCCTAAAGCAAACATTTTGGAAACCTCCTCCTTAATGTATGCCCTAACCCGGTCAGTCACTCGGTAAGCCTTGTGCTTAACAGGAGGACTGTCCCCAGTGTCCACTTCATGGACACACCAATCAGTGACACTAGGCACCAGGGAGAACAGATCACTGAATTGTCCCAACAGTTGGTGACAATCACTCTGCTGCTCAGGGGTCAGTGTGGTGGAGAGGACCACACCCTCCACTGACCCATCTTGCTCCTTTGCACACAGGAGGTCAGGAAGAGGCTCACTCTCCTCCTCCATCCCAGCATCTGTGGCCAGGAGCATGCCCACTTTGGACCTCTCAAAGCGGGGCTTCAGGCGGTTGACATGCAGGACCCGCAAGGGGTTCCGGGGAGACCGCAAGTCCACCAAGTAGGTAACAGGACTCTTGCGCTCCACCACCTCAAATGGTCCGGTCCACTTAACTTGGAGCGCACAGGGCTCCACTGGGGCCATGACCCAAACCTTTTGACCAGGCTGAAACTCAATCAGAGTGGCATTCTGATCGTGCCAACGTTTCATCTCTTCTTGGCTGGCTTCCAGATTTGCCTCAGCAAGCTTTCTGAAATGCCGAGTCTGGTTCCTGAAGGCCAGCATGTAACTAAACACATCCTGGGGAGGTTTCCTGGGAGATTGCTCCCAGCCTTCCTTGACCAGACTCAGAGGCCCTCTTACCGGGTGACCATAGAGTAGTTCAATGGGGCTGAACCCTAGGGACTTCTGTGGCACCTCACGGTAAGCAAACAACAGGCATGGCAAGAGGACGTCCCACTTACGCCTCATGGACTCTTCTATGCCCATAATCATGCCTTGGAGGGTCCGGTTGAATCTCTCAACCAGCCCATTACCTTGGGGGTGGTAAGGGGTGGTAAACTTATAAGTTACCCCACACTCCTCCCACAGGGACTTCATATATTTGGAAATGAAGTTAGTACCCCTATCAGACACCACCTCTCTGGGGAACCCCACACGGGAGAAAATCCCCATCAGTGCACGTCCCACCACGGGGGCCGTCACTGTCCGGAGTGGGATGGCTTCAGGGTACCGGGTGGCATGGTCCACCAAGACCAGGATGAACCTGTTGCCCATGGCTGTCTTGGGGTCCAGAGGCCCCACAATGTCAATGCCCACTCGCTCGAATGGGGCACTGACAACTGGAAAGGGCTGGAGTGGGGCTTTGATCTTCCCCCCACTCTTCCCACTTGCCTGGCAAGTTTCACATGTCCTGCAGTGAGCATCTGAGCTCCTGCACATCTGGGGCCAATAAAAGTGGGTGACCAGCCTCCCGAAGGTCTTGGTCTGCCCCAGATGTCCTGCCAATGGCACATCATGAGCCAACCCCAGTAGGAAGGCTCTGAAGCACTGGGGTACCACCAGCACACGGGCTGACCCAGGCTCAGCAACCTTAGGCTCGCTGTAAAGGAGGTCATTCTCCCAATAGATCAGATGTGACCCTGACTGATCACCTGCTGCCTGGGCTGCAGCCTGTCGCCGCAGCCCCTCAAGAGAAGGGCACGTTCTCTGCTGTTCACAAAATTCCTCCCTGGTGGGCCCTCCTTCCTGCTGCCACTGGGTCAGCCCAGGCAGGTCCCCCAGTTCGGCTACTTGTTCCCCTGTAGGCTCCAGGGCATCCCCCTCAAGGTCTGCTCCCTCCTGGACTGTGGGAACTATGGGGGCCGGTTTCCCGTGCCCCCTACCCCTTCTCTTTAAGGCAGGGGCCTGGGCCATACTTTCAGGCTCCAGGTCCTTCTGAACGTCCTTACTGGCTGCCATGGACCGAGTGGTCACGCACGCCCACTCAGGCAGACCCAACATTTCCAAGTGAGATTTCCTCTCCACCGTAGCCCACGGGGAGTTCTTTAAATCGTTGCCCAACAGACAGTCTACCGGCATGGCTGGCCTCACAGCTACTTGAAGAGTTCCTGAGACCCCCCCCACTCAAAGGGAACTTGAGCCACCTCACACTGGCTCTCAGAATTGTCTGCTGACACTACTGGGCAGAATGCATTGGGGACAACCTGCTCTGGGGACACCAACCGGGAGCTGACAGCAGTCACACTTGATCCGGTGTCCCGCAGAGCCTCCACCCTATGGCCATTGATGGTCACCCACTGCCTGTACTTCTTAGTGTTATCAGGCAGCGTGGGGTTAGGGACCTTCTCAAAGTCTCCTAGCGAGACAAGGGTCAATTCTACGGGATCCCACCCACCTTGGGCACCCATCTCCTCCCCTCCCAGGGCTACACTAGCAAGCTGGCGGGTTGGTGCATGGGGTGGTGCATTGAGGTCCCTCTGGGGACACTGGGGTTCATAATACCGGTGGCCCACTTGACCACATTTAAAACAAGTAAGGGGCCCCCTATGAACAGGCCTACCTGTCGGGGGAACTGGCTTCTTCTCAGGGGGAGACTGGGACACCACTCCTGGGTTCCCTGGGGAATTACTTTGGGGCCCTCTCTGGAACTCCCTCTGTTTACCCCTGTCCCCCCCACTTCTCTGCTGGGGACCCTGCACACCTTTGGCGAAGTCTCCCACATGACCCTTGCGAACCCGGGTGCTCACCCAGCGGTTCGCCTCCTCAGCAAGCTTCCTAGGGTTAGTTAGCTTGCTATCAATAAGGTGCTGGCGTAGCTCTGGAAAACAGTTACTAGCTAAATGCTCCCACGCAATCAATCAATCAATCAGGCGACTACTCACCTGTAAGGGTCTCAAGGTGCTAGGGGTGGGGGTGCAGGTTCCATCCATCAAGGAGGGGGTATGTCGAAGAGCCAGGTTTTGAGGTTTCTTGCGAAGATGGGGAGCGATGTTTTCTGTCTGAGGTGGAGTGGAAGGGCGTTCCATGCTTTGGCCGCGAGGAAGGAGAAGGAGCGGCCTCCCGATCTGGTCTTTCTGGTGCAGGGGACCACGGCGTAGGAGAGCTGGGCTGATCGTAGGGTCCTTTGGGGTGCGTGGAATTTGAGTCGGCTGTTCAGGTATGCTGGTCCGGTGCCCTGGAGGGCCTTGTGTGCGTGGGTGAGCATCTTGAAGGTGATTCTCGCCTCGACAGGGAGCCAGTGGAGTGTGCGCAGGTGCTGGGAGATGTGGCAGTGTTTTGGCAGGTTGAGGACCAGTCTTGCGGCGGCGTTCTGGATGTTCTGTAGCTTGCGGGTGAGGTTTTTGTTTATTCCGGCGTAGAGTGCGTTGCCGTAGTCGAGTCTGTTGGTGACCAGGGCGTGAGTGACGGTCTTTCGGTGGTCGAGGGGGATCCATTTGAAGGTCTTACGAAGGAGGCGGAGGATGTGGAGGCAGGAAGACGAGACAGAGTTGATCTGGCGGTCCATTTTGAGCTCGGAGTCCAGGATGATTCCCAGGTTGCGTGCATGGTTCGTGGGGGTTGGCGGGTTTCCGAGGGCGGGGGGCCACCAGGTGTCGCTCCAGGCATCGGGGTTTGGGCCCATGATGAGTACTTCTATTTTGCTGGTGTTTAGTTGTAGGCAGCTGTTTTTCATCCATTTGGCGACGGCTTCCATGCCTTCTCGAAAGTTGCGTCTGGCGGTGTTGGGCTCGTTGGATAGGGAGAGGATGAGCTGGGTGTCGTCTGCGTATGACACGATTTTGAGTCCGTAGGTTCTGACGATGGGGGCGAGTGGAGCCATGTAGACGTTGAAGAGCGTCGGGCTGAGGGAGGAGCCCTGGGGGACTCCGCAGGTGGTAGGTGTGGGGTCCGAGAGGAAAGGGGGGAGTCTGACCCGCTGCGTCCTGCCGGAGAGGAAGGAGCGGATCCAGTCGAGGGCCTTGTCCTGGATTCCTGCATCGTAGAGTCTGCGTATTAGGGTGGGGTGGGAGACTGTGTCGAACGCCGCTAATAGGTCGAGGAGGATGAGGGCTACTGTTTCTCCTTTGTCCAGTAGGGTGCGGATGTCGTCTGTTGCGGCGAGGAGGGCGGTTTCCGTACTGTGGTTTTTTCTGAAGCCGGATTGGGAGGAGTCGCGGATGTTGTGTTCTTCAATGAATGTGGCGAGTTGGCTGTTGATGGCTTTCTCGATGACTTTCGCTGGGAACGGGAGCAGGGAGATGGGTCTGTAGTTTTTGAGGTCGGTGGGGTCGGTGGGGTCCGCAAACAAATCATACAGTTGTTCAAAAGTTTCCACCTTGCTACCTTTTACCCAGCGATCCATTGCTCTGCAAAAAAAAGACACATATTCAACCCAAGTGGTACCCTCTAACTTCTTACAGGTTCTAAATCTCTGCCTGTACATCTCTGGGGTCAAACCATATCACGTAATCAAGGCCTCTTTCATATGGGCATACGCCATCCTGCTCTCTTCAGGCAGATCCAACAGGGTTTCCCTCCCATCACTCACAAAGCGTCCCCACAACCCCGCTCCCCAATCCTTCTCAGGGACCCGGTGGGACACCATTGCTATCTCGTAGGCGGCAAACCATTGCCCAATATCCTCACTCTTATGGAAATCCTTGATGACATCCTTGGGTATATAAACTCTACTCTCGGTAGGTACTAAAGGTATGCTGCCACCAGAGGGGGAGATCTCTAAACTCTTAGCCTTGATCTCCAGCTCCCTCAATACTCTCTCATGCTCCAGTTTCATTTTCTCAAGTTCAAATGCCAACCTGTTATTCTCAATATCCAACTTTTTACTCTCTAGGTCCTTCTGACCTTCTAATTTGGCCATCTCCAAACTATGCCTCCTATCTCTCTCCCTGTCCTCCATCTCTTCTGGAGACAGGCCCTTTGAGGACACACTAGTACCTGGACTGGAAAGTGCTTTACCTACCACTAAATCCACTTCGTCATCCTGCTGCCCTCCGGCATTCTCTCCCCCGTCCACAGGCTCCCCCCCATTCCCGGGGGACTCCCTCGCCTCCAACCAGGCCTTTAGCGCCTTCTGATACTCCTCCTTCCTAGAGAGACCTGCAATAGGGACGGTGAATTGCTTGCAAAAAGACTTTAGCTGTTTGGCAGTGTAGGTTTCTAACCTCTCTTCCTCAAAGGTGAGATCCTCCGAAGCATTGGATGTTGGCTTACCCATTGTAGACATAACTGGCAATTACGATCAAAAAATAGAACAAGATCAAAAACGTATGTGGTTGCGTTTAGGTCTGTACTCACTAGTAGTGTACACCAGTTATTGTATGTGGATCACAAATGCAAGTCCTGATCCCACCGCTGCCACCAATGTTAGAAATGGGGATCCCTAGTTGGCAGTGGCTGGCGCCAATGTCCAAGTAGGGACCCTTCTTCCTAAGTTAGAGTAAGGCGGCTACACCCTTTGATAACCCCTGCTCAACCCTGTGGTAACGTAGCACGAGCAGACAGGCCTATCTCAGAGGCAGTGTGTGAAGCATTTATGACCATACACAATAACGCAGTGAAGACACCACAAAGGAACACCACACAAGTAGCTATAGAAAAATAAGTATCTTTATATCAGCTTAACACAAGGCTCAAATACGATCAAAAAGCCACAATGCACGTAAATATAAGTTCACTAAAAAGGCAATTAAAGCACTCAAAAGCGTGTGAAACAAACTTGGTTCGAGGCCTGGGTCTACGCGACACGGTGATGCACAATGTACCTGAGGTTTAAAGGGGCACGGCACGCAGCTTCGGGAGGAAGCCGCGATGATGACAAGCGGACTCGCAGCAGCCACAGCTCCCAGCTGCAGCGGTCCGTGGCGTGCACTCCCGATGATCCTAAGGCGGTGATTAAAGGCGGGCTCTCAGCGGCAACAGCTCCTCAGCTGCAGCGGCCCACAATAGCGATAGCGATGATTCTCGTAGCACAGACAAATGCGGGCTCTCAGCGGCAACAGCTCCTCAGCTGCAGCGGCCCACAATAGCGATAGCGATGATTCTCGTAGCACAGACAAATGCGGGCTCTCAGCGGCCACAGCTCCTCAGCTGCAGCGGCCCACAATAGCGATAGCGATGATTCTCGTAGCACGGACAAATGCGGGCTCTCAGCGGCAACAGCTCCTCAGCTGCAGCAGCCCACAATAGCGATAGCGATGATTCTCGTAGCACAGACAAATGCGGGCTCTCAGCGGCAACAGCTCCTCAGCTGCAGCGGCCCACAATAGCGATAGCAATGATTCTTGTAGCACAGACAAATGCGGGCTCTCAGCGGCAACAGCTCCTCAGCTGCAGCGGCCCACAATAGCGATAGCGATGATTCTCGTAGCACGGACAAATGCGGGCTCTCAGTGGCAACAGCTCCTCAGCTGCAGCGGCCCACAATAGCGATAGCGATGATTCTCAGCCTGCGTTCCCCGCATTAGACCCAGAGGCTCTGGAATTCTCGACAGAAGCCTCACCTGCGAGTAGAACCCCCCTCAATAGGAATTCAGAAGGCTGATGGGTGAAGTCTAATGTCCCTGAGACTTCAGCAGGAGGCAAGCTCAAATCAGGCCCTTGGGTAGTTGCTTCAGCAAGATGTATGAAAGTTTCAAAGTCCTTTCCCTCTAGTTACACGGACAGAGGTTCGTCTTGACATCCAGAAGTAACACACCTTGTAGGGGTTTCAGCACAGATATTTATACCCCAAAAGTCTTTGTTCTCAAAAGTCACAAGTCACTGAACCCAGCCAGAACCAGTTCGGTGTGGTCCTGGAGCACTTTGTTTACAAGGCTGCATCCTGCCTTTGAGGAAGAGGGGGTCTGCTACCAGACGCACAGTGGGAGGTGGAGCCATCATTCACCTTGCCAGGCACAGCCCTGCTCAGATCAAAGGGTCACCCCTCCCCATACTCCAACTGCAGATCTCTCTATTCAATCCAGGTCGGGCTCAGCCTGCCCTGTCCCTCCAAGACCAGACAGCCAATACACATAACAGCAGAGCACACTGGAAGACTTAGGCAAGAAAATACCTACTTTCTAAAAGTGGTATTTTCAAACACAGAATATAAAAATAATCCTCACTAAAAGATGTACTTTAATATTCTGAGCTCAGGCATACTAAATTCGACTTTCCAAACATGTTCCTTGGGTCAGCTAGGATTATAGCATGTAATAATCAAACTGCCCATTCTGGCCTAAGGGAACAGATAGCCTTGCAATAGTGAAAAACGAAATGGAGTGTAATTCACTATCAGGACATGCCACACAGACCAAGGCAGGTCCTACCTTTCACATACAATGCACCCTGCCATAGGGATGACTTACATGATGCCATGGGAAGCTTGAGGGACTGGGAAGTGGGTTCACTTCACAGTCAAAAAATGGCAGTTCTGGACTGCGCACAGACTCTGCGATGGCAGGTCTGAGACACACTTTACAAGCTGCTTCTGTGGGTGGCGCAATCAGCTCTGCAGGCCCACCAGCAGCATTCGGTCTACCAGCCCTGGGCACGCACTGTGCACTATACTAGGGACTAACAGGTAAATCAAATGAGCCAATTATGGGAATACCAATTCATCCAGTCAATTTACAATAGGGAGCATTCGCGCTGTAGCACTGAATGGCAGTGGCACAGCGCCCAGAGCATCTAACACCAGCAAACACAGAGGAGACAAAAAGCAAAAGATGGAAGGGAGACCCACGCCAATGGTGCCAGGTCTAACATATACTTATCACCAAACTAGTCAATAATAACCATAACTCTGCTACCAGAAAACTGATCCAGCGGTGTACTAGCAGCAGATACTCCACTACCATATACTCACCTGGGCCCATATAACTACTTTCACTAAATACCAAGTAGACTGCTGGAACTTTAGTTTATGATTTTCATACTTCAAGATCTAGTTATTTCTTTTCCCTAACTAAACCTTTCACTGATCAAATAGTTCTTTCCTCTGGTCAATGGACCATTACTTGGAACTAGTTGATGGTGATAATTAACATAACTTACTAAACATTTCTTGATTAAAAGTAATAATCACAGACTCGGGAAGTTTTAAAAATCTTTATCTAAATTAATTGCGTGTGAACCATCTCAGACCGTTTCAGTACAAACACCCTCATTCAGAGGAGTGTCAATTCAATCAAGTTTCAATAGGCAATAGCAATTCAGATCCACACAATAACTATGCTCAGAAAGAAGAGGACAGAGAGAGAAGAACATCTATCAAGACGATGGATTTATAATTACCAAGTATGGTGTAAAGACCAACCCCCTGGCCAAAGGGCTGGTAAGGGTCCCCCGGGATAGATCAGGAGACAAAGACTTCAGGACAGGAATCAGGACAGGATACTTCACCTCTCTAGATACCGACGACTGCGTTGCACCCCTCTCTGACACTCTCTTCCTCCTCGTGGTTCTTCCGCGATCTTCTTTCTAACCCAATTAAGTTAAAATAGATGGTTCTGCATTCAATTTTCTTCATCAGCGTCTCACAGCTTCAGCACCACCCACAGCACCGACAGCATCCCGAGCTCTGCTTCTGTGCTCCCGTAGCAGCCTATCTAACTAACTGAAACTACCTCAATTATACCTTTCCATAACCATGTACCACCCATAAATGTTTCAATTTCACAAAATACTAACTCTGATTGGACAGGCGAGGGGGGGAATGATCATCACACCATGCTTACATTTCGCTTATTTCATTAAACCATTGTTTCAAACCCCTCCCCTCAAACTTTATTAAATCATTTCCTTTCCCATACATCTCCAAACTTTATTAATATAAAATGTTGCAATGTCATGAATAAAGCTCCTTTATATGAACTCTTCACCCTCATGTTCCCAGGGAACATCTTCGCTGGCCTTGGACGCGTGACAAGTCCTTACTCATCCTTCCTTGTTCTCTCTCTGGTGCGCATGCGTGGGGTTACGTCAGTCAGCTCAATTCAGACAAGTTTGGGAGGCCCAAATGCGCACTAATAATAAAGTCAAAAGAAGAAATATTCTTCTCAAAAATAAATTATTTCACTGTATACCACCAACCTCTACTCTAACCCACTTTAATTATTATTACGCTTTCTGCATTTGCGTTAATACAAAAACTTATTTTCTATTTAGTCAAGCAGGTGCCATGCATGTGAACTTTCAAGCGGCCATTTTAATATCTTTTGCGCAGGCGCAAGATTTTCCCTCCAAGCATTAGTACGTCGTACTACTACTTAGATGCAGTAGACGCATGCGCAGTAAAGATCCCTTGTTAAAGTGCGTTTTAGTCCTTCGTTCATGTTATTGCAATTAGTAAACACATAGGCAAGCTTCACTGTCCCGCGTGTCTATTTTTAAATGCTGAATATTAATTACAAACAGGTTGTTAGTAATTCGTTAATGAGTTAAAACGAAAGGATTGCTTCCGAGCAAGTCTCATTTACGAGTCCTTGCTCCATCAGGTTCACCTCCCTCCCTGAAACTGATAGCCTTATATGGTACAGGACCGGCACAGATTCACCTCCCTCCCTGAAACTGACAGCCTTATCTGGTACAGGAGTGGAACAGCTTCACCTCCCTCCCAGAAACTGACAGCCTTATCTGGTACAGGAGTGGAACATGTTCACCTCCCTTCCAGAAACTGACAGCCTTATCTGGTACAGGACTGGAAAAAGTTCACCTCCCTCTCGGAAACTGATAGTCTTATCTGCTACAGGAAGAGCACAGGTTCACCTCCCTCCCTGGAACTGACAGCCTTATCTGGTACAGGAGTGGAACAGGTTCACCTCCCTCCCTGAAACTGACAGCCTTATCTGGTACAGGAGTGGAACATGTTCACCTCCCTTCCAGAAACTGACAGCCTTATCTGGTACAGGACTGGAACATGTTCACCTCCCTCCCTAAAACTGACAGCCTTCTCTGGTACAGGAGTGGAACAGGTTCACATCCCTTCCAGAAACTGACAGCCTTATCTGGTATAGGACTGGAACAGGTTCAACTCTCTCCCAGAAACTGACAGCCTTATCTGGTACAGGACTGGAACATGTTCACCTCCCTCCCTAAAACTGACAGCCTTCTCTGGTACAGGAGTGGAACAAGTACACCTCACTCCCTGAACTGACAGCCTTATCTGGTACAGGACTGGAACTGGTTCACCTCCCTCCCTGAAACTGACAGCCTTATCTGGTACAGGACTGGAACTGGTTCACCTCACTCCCTGAAACTGACAGCCTTATCTGGTACTGGAGTGGAACAGGTTCACCTCCCTCCCTGAAACTGATAGCCTTATCTGGTAAAGGAGTGGAACAGCTTCACCTCCCTCCCAGAAACTGACAGCCTTATCTGGTACAGGTCTGGAACAGCTTCACCTCACTCCCTGAAACTGACACCCTTATCTGGTACAGGAGTGGAAGGGTTCACCTCCCTCCCGGAAACTGATAGTCTTATCTGCTACAGGAAGAGCACAGGTTCACCTCCCTCCCTGGAACTGACAGCCTTATCTGGTACAGGAGTGGAACAGGTTCCCCTCCCTCCCTGAAACTGACAGCCTTATCTGGTACAGGAGTGGAACAGGTTCACCTCCCTCCTGGAAACTGATAGTCTTATCTGCTACAGGACAAGCAAAGGTTCACCTTCCTGCCTGAAACTAACAGCCTTATCTGGTACAGGCCTGGAACAGGTTCACCTCCCTCCCAGAAACTGACATCCTTATCTGGTACAGGACTGAAGCACGTTCACCTCCCTCCCAGAAACTGACAGCCTTATCTGGTACAGGCCTGGAACAGGTTCACCTCCCTCCCTGAAACTGACACCCTTATCTGGTACAGGCCTGGAACAGGTTCACCTCCCTCCTGGAAACTGATAGTCTTATCTGCTACGGGACAAGCACAGGTTCACCTCCCTCCCTGGAACTGACAGCCTTATCGGGTACACGAGTGGACCAGGTTCACCTCCCTCCCTGAAACTGACAGCCTTATCTGGTACAGGCCTGAAACAGGTTCACCTCCTTCCCTGAAACAGGCAGTCATATCTGGTACAGGAGTGGAACAGGTTCACCTCCCTCCCAGAAACTGACAGCCTTATCTGGTCCAGCCCTGGGACAGGTTCACCTCCCTCCCTGAAACTGACATCCTTATCTGGTACAGGAGTGGAACAGGTTCACCTCCCTCCCTGAAACTGACAGCCTTATCTGGTACAGGAGTGGAACAGGTTCACCTCCCTCCGTGAAACTGACAGCCTTATCTGGTACAGGAGTGGAACATGTTCACCTCCATCCCAGAAACTGACAGCCTTATCTGGTACAGGAGTGGAACAGGTTCACATCCCTCCCGTAAAATGACAGCCTTATCTGGTACAGGAGTGGAACAGGTTCACATCCCTCCCGTAAAATGACAGCCTTATCTGGTACAGGAGTGGAACAGGTTCAACTCTCTCACAGAAACTGACAGCCTTATCTGGTACAGGACTGGAACATGTTCACCTACCTCCCTGAAACTGACAGCCTTATCTGGTACAGGACTGGAACAGGTTCACCTCCCTCCAGGAAACTGAAAGCCTTATCTGGGACAGGACTGGAACAGGTTCAACTCTCTCACAGAAACTGACATCCTTATCTGGTACAGGACTGGAACAGGTTCACCTCCCTCCCTGAAACTGACAGCCTTTTCTGGTACAGGAGTGGAACAGGTTCACCTCCCTCCAGGAAACTGACAGCTTATCTGGTACAGGAGTGGAACATGTTCACCTCCCTTCCAGAAACTGACAGCCTTATCTGGTACAGGAGTGGAACAGGTTCACCTCCCTCCAGGAAACTGACAGCCTTATCTGGTACAGGAGTGGAACATGTTCACCTCCCTTCCAGAAACTGCCAGCCATATCTGGTACAGGATGGGAACAGGTTCACCCCCCTCTCTGAAACTGACAACCTTATTTGGTACAGGGAGTGGAACAGGTTCACCTCCCTCCCAGAAACTGACAGCCTTATCTGGTACAGGAGTGGAACAGGTTCACCTCCTTCCCAGAAACTGACAGCCTTATCTGGTGCAGGAGTGGAACAGGTTCACCTCCCTCCAGGAAACTGACAGCCTTATCTGGTACAGGAGTGGAACAGGTTCACCTCCGTCCCTGAAACTGACAGCCTTATCTGGTACAGGAGTGGAACAGGTTCACCTCCCTCCCCGAAACTGACAGCCTTATCTGGTACAGGAGTGGAACAGGTTCACCTCCCTCCCTGAAACTGACAGCCTTATCTGGTGCAGGAGTGGAACAGGTTCACCTCCCTCCAGGAAACTGACAGCCTTATCTGGTACAGGAGTGGAACAGGTTCACGTCTCTCCCGGAAACTGAGAGCCTTATCTGGTACAGGCCTGGAACAGGTTCACCTCCCTCCCTGAAACTGACACCCTTATCTGGTGCAAGAGTGGAACAGGTTCACCTCCGTCCCTGAAACTGACAGCCTTATCTGGTACAGGAGTGGAACAGGTTCACCTCCCTCCCCGAAACTGACAGCCTTATCTGGTACAGGAGTGGAACAGGTTCACCTCCCTCCCTGAAACTGACAGCCTTATCTGGTACAGGCCTGGACGAGGTTCACCTCCCTCCCTGAAACTGACAGCCTTATCTGGTACAGGAGTGGAACAGGTTCACCTCCCTCCTAGAACTGACAGCCTTATCTGGTACAGGCCTGGAACAGGTTCACCTCCCTCCCTGAATCTTACACCCGTATCTGGTACAGGACAAGCACAGGTTCACCTCCCTCCCGGAAACTGCCAGCCTTATCTGGTACAGGAGTGGAACAGGTTCACCTCCCTCCTAGAACTGACAGCCTTATCTGGTACAGGCCTGGAACAGGTTCACCTCCCTCCCTGAATCTTACACCCGTATCTGGTACAGGACAAGCACAGGTTCACCTCCCTCCCGGAAACTGCCAGCCTTATCCGGTACAGGACTTGAACAGGTTCACCTCACTCCCTGAAACTGACAGCCTTATCTGGTACAGGAGTGGAACATGTTCACCTCACTCCCTGATCTTGACAGCCTTATCTGGTACAGGAGTGGAACAGGTTCACCTCCCTCCAGGAAACTGACAGCCTTATCTGGTACAGGAGTGGAACATGTTCACCTCCCTTCCAGAAACTGCCAGCCATATCTGGTACAGGATGGGAACAGGTTCACCCCCCTCTCTGAAACTGACAACCTTATTTGGTACAGGAGTGGAACAGGTTCACCTCCCTCCCAGAAACTGACAGCCTTATCTGGTACAGGAGTGGAACAGGTTCACCTCCTTCCCAGAAACTGAGAGCCTTATCTGGTGCAGGAGTGGAACAGGTTCACCTCCCTCCAGGAAACTGACAGCCTTATCTGGTACAGGAGTGGAACAGGTTCACCTCCCTCCCTGAAAACTGACAGCCTTATCTGGTACAGGAGTGGAACAGGTTCACCTCCGTCCCTGAAACTGACAGCCTTATCTGGTACAGGAGTGGAACAGGTTCACCTCCCTCCCCGAAACTGACAGCCTTATCTGGTACAGGAGTGGAACAGGTTCACCTCCCTCCCTGAAACTGACAGCCTTATCTGGTGCAGGAGTGGAACAGGTTCACCTCCCTCCAGGAAACTGACAGCCTTATCTGGTACAGGAGTGGAACAGGTTCACCTCTCTCCCGGAAACTGAGAGCCTTATCTGGTACAGGCCTGGAACAGGTTCACCTCCCTCCCTGAAACTGACACCCTTATCTGGTGCAAGAGTGGAACAGGTTCACCTCCGTCCCTGAAACTGACAGCCTTATCTGGTACAGGAGTGGAACAGGTTCACCTCCCTCCCCGAAACTGACAGCCTTATCTGGTACAGGAGTGGAACAGGTTCACCTCCCTCCCTGAAACTGACAGCCTTATCTGGTACAGGCCTGGACGAGGTTCACCTCCCTCCCTGAAACTGACAGCCTTATCTGGTACAGGAGTGGAACAGGTTCACCTCCCTCCTAGAACTGACATCCTTATCTGGTACAGGCCTGGAACAGGTTCACCTCCCTCCCTGAATCTTACACCCGTATCTGGTACAGGACAAGCACAGGTTCACCTCCCTCCCGGAAACTGCCAGCCTTATCTGGTACAGGCCTGGACGAGGTTCACCTCCCTCCCTGAAACTGACAGCCTTATCTGGTACAGGACTGGAACAGGTTCACCTCCCTCCCTGAAACTGACAGCCTTATCTGGTACAGGACTGGAACATGTTCACCTCCCTCCCTAAAACTGACAGCCTTCTCTGGTACAGGACTGGAACAAGTACACCTCCCTCCCTGAAACTGACAGCCTTATCTGGTACAGGACTGGAACAGGTTCACCTCCCTCCCTGAAACTGACAGCCTTATCTGGTATAGGACTGGAACATGTTCACCTCTCTCCCAGAAACTGACAGCCTTATCTGGTACAGGACTGGAACAGGTTCACCTCCCTCCCTGAATCGTACACCCTTATCTGGTACAGGAGAAGCACAGGTTCACCTCCCTCCTGGAAACTGCCAACCTTATCTGGTACAGGAGTGGAACATGTTCACCTCCCTCCTAGAACTGACAGCCTTATCTGGTACAGGCCTGGAACAGGTTCACCTCCATCCCTGAAACTGACAGCCTTATCTGGTACAGGCTTGGAACAGCTTCACCTCCATCCCTGAAACTGACAGCCTTATCCGGTACAGGCCTGGAAGAGGTTCACCTCCCTCCCTGAAACTGACAGCCTTATCTGGTACAGGAGTGGAACAGGTTCACCTCCCTCCCTGAATGGTACACCCTTATCTGGTACAGGAGAAGCACAGGTTCACCTCCCTCCTGGAAACTGCCAACCTTATCTGGTACAGGAGTGGAACATGTTCACCTCCATCCCTGAAACTGACAGCCTTATCTGGTACAGGCTTGGAACAGCTTCACCTCCATCCCTGAAACTGACAGCCTTATCCGGTACAGGCCTGGAAGAGGTTCACCTCCCTCCCTGCAACTGACAGCCTTATCTGGTACAGGACTGGAACAGCTTCACCTCCACCCCTGAAACTGACAGCCTTATCTGGTACAGGACTGGAACAGCTTCACCTCCATCCCTGAAACTGACAGCCTTATCTGGTACAGGACTGGAACAGCTTCACCTCCATCCCTGAAACTGACAGCCTTATCTGGTACAGGAGTGGAACAGGTTCACCTCCCTCCCCGAAACTGACAGCCTTATCTGGTACAGCCCTGGGACAGGTTCACCTCCCTCCCTGAAACTGACAGCCTTATCTGGTACAGGAGTGGGACAGGTTCACCTCCCTCCCTGAAACTGACAGCCTTATCTGGTACAGGAGTGGAACAGGTTCACCTCCTTCCCTGAAACTGACAGCCTTATCCGGTACAGGACTGGAACAGGTTCACCTCCTTCCTTGAAACTGACAGCCTTCTCTGGTACAGGAGTGGAACAGGTGTACCTCCCTCCCAGAACTGACAGCCTTATCTGGTACAGGACAAGCACAGGTTCACCTCCCTCCAGGAAACTGACATCCTTATCTGGTACAGGAGTGGAACAGCTTCACCTCCCTCCCTGAAACTGACAGCCTTATCTGGTACAGGAGTGGAACAGGTTCACCTCACTCCCTGAAACTGACAGCCTTATCTGGTACAGGACAAGCAGAGGTTCACCTCCCTCCAGGAAACTGACAGCCTTATCTGGTACAGGAGTGGAACAGCTTCACCTCCCTCCCAGAAACTGACAGCCTTATCTGGTACGGGAGTGGAACAGCTTCACCTCCCTCCCAGAAACTGACAGCCTTATCTGGTACAGGAGTGGAACAGCTTCACCTCCCTCCCTGAAACTGACAGCCTTATCTGGTACAGGAGTGGAACAGGTTCACCTCCATCCCTGAAACTGACAGCCTTATCTGGTACAGGACTGGAACAGCTTCACCTCCTTCCCTGAAACTGACAGCCTTATCTGGTACAGGCTTGGAACAGCTTCACCTCCCTCCCTGAAACTGACAGCCTTATCTGATACAGGACTGGAACAGGTTCACCTCCCTCCCTGAAACAGGCATTCTTATCTGGTACAGGACTGGAACATGTTCACCTCCCTCCCTGAAACTGACAGCCTTATCTGGTACAGGAGTGGGACAGGTTCACCTCCCTCCCTGAAACTGACACCCTTTTCTGGTACAGGATTGGCACAGGTTCACCTCCCTCCCTGAAACAGATAGCCTTGCTTGATACAGGATTAGCACAGCTTTACTTCCCTTGTAGCAACTGGCAGCCTTATTTGGTATTCCTCCAATACAGGTTCACCACCCTTTCTAGAAAAAGGTCACAATATCTGGCTTAGAACTGACAGAGGTTTAACTCCCTCCCAGAAGCTCCACAGTGTTTGCAGCCCTGAGTCAGTTTAGAGACACTGGAGTGACTGCCCACCTGCATGTAACTGCTGATGCTCAGTGGGCAGGAGTCATAAAATAAATTGTCGCCCCTCTATATTTCATGGAGACCTCCTGTAATGTTAAGAATTGTCATTCTCGTATAGTTCTCTAGTCTCGCCTCCCAGGCGGGGACGACATTATCCTTGTCTACATCACCGAGGGCTCGCGTGGCCCTTGTTGGCACAAGGGTACCCCAGCTTCAGTTTATTCTTCATATTTTCTACCTTTGGACCCATCACATCCAGCAGACTGGGGATGTATTGGCTCTACCCTCGGTCCAGTAAAGGGGGAAATGTTTTTGCAGACTTTGGTACCTTGTAGTAGTAGGATTTCAGTGAGATCCTTGTTTACTTCATCCCTCGCTGCATCCTGGTCCTGCCCTGGATAGAAGCACAGCTCTTAGCCTCTTAGACCAAGGACCCCCTCTCTTATGTGGGGGCATCAGTGTGGATAATGTTACCTCACCGTAATAACATCATCTATCTACCTGGTGACTTGTTACAAGAGGGTTCAATCTCCAGTGGGGTATTTGTAAACGCGTACAAGTAGTTTGAGGATGATCGCCATGTTACACAGAGCTATCAGGCCTATAAGGCAGAGTGTGGTGGGTGTGGTGATGTCTGTGCTTAAGGGGCCCACCCTGGGTATCTGTGCCTCAGGGGCCCATCCTGGGTATCTGTGTCTCAGGGGCCCATCCTGGGTGTGGTGACGTCTGTGTCTCAGGTGCCCACCCTGGGTGCGATGATGTCTGTGCCTCAGGAGCCCACCCTGGGTGCGGGGATGTCTGTGCCTCAGGGGCCCACCCTGGGTGTGGTGACGTCTGTACCTCAGGGGCCCACCCTCAGTGTGCTGATGTCTGTGCCTCAGGGGCCCACTCTGGGTGTGGTGATGTCTGTGGCTGAGGGGCCCACCCTGGGTGTGGTGATGTCTGTGCCTCAGGGGCCTATTCTGGATGCGGTGATGTCTGTGACTCAGGGGCCCACTCAGGGTGTGGTGATGTATGTGCCTCAGGGGCCCTCCCTGGGTGTGGTGATGTCTGTGACTCAGGGGCCCACTCTGGGTGTGGTGATGTCTGTGCCTCAGGGGCCCTCCCTGGGTGTGGTGATGTCTGTGCCTCAGGGGTCCACCCTGAGTGTGGTGACGTCTGTGCCTCAGGGGCCCACTCTGGGTGTGGTGATGTCTGTGCCTCAGGGGCCCTCCCTGGGTGTGGTGATGTCTGTGCCTCAGGGGCCCATCCTGGGTGTGGTGATGTCTGTGCCTCCTGCCCTCCTAGTGCCAGCTTGACTGGACTCTCAGACAATGATGGCTGCCAATGCTGCGACGCCCATGTGACTGAGGGTTTTTTACTATAATCTAAACTCCGCTGTCTCCTCTTTCTGCTGTGTACCACTCTCACCCTCTGCCCCCACATGCCCTGGTAGCAGCGAGATGTTTCTATTTATTCCCTTTATTAGGTAGTTTACAATTCTATATTATTGGCCCTACTGTTGGTAGGGACTGGTCCAAACTCCTTCCTCCTGCTGCCCAGGGACCTGAAGCCTAATATTTAAGTGAGAGGAAGTGGCGAATCTTTCAATTCTTGTGGCCAGCTTTTATGTTGTTCATACAAAGAATATTTTAACTTATAATTCCTTGATTTTGTTCTTTCTCTTTTCTGTGGCATATTTTGCTGAGTATGTTTTAATTATCCGTCTATATCTTGTCTCACCTTCTATTTGAGATTCTTATGGCCCCATTCACATAGGTAAATTCTGTTGAAAATGTTAGTGTAAGTGAATGCTCCTTTTTTCACATGACAGGAGTTCACAAAGGGGTTCCAGGCAAACGTAAATGCATTTATTAGTACTACAGCACAGCGCCTCAGGCTGCTCGGGACTACGGATGTCTCTGTGCTGCAGCATTGCACCTCAGGCTGCTAGGGACTGCGGATGTCTCTGTGCTGCAGCACTGCGCCTCAGGCTGCTAAGGACTGCAGATGTCTCTCTGCTGCAGCACAGCGCCTCAGGCTGCTAGCGACTGCACATGTCTCTGCTGCAGCACTGCGCCTCAGGCAGCTAGACTCTGCTGATGTCTCTGTGCTGCAGCACACCGCCTCAGGCTGCTGGGACTGTGGATATCTCTGCCGCACAGTGCCTCAGGCCGCTAGGTACTGTGGATGTCTCTGTGATGCAGCACCGCACCTCAGGCCGCTAGGGACTGCAGATGTCTCTGTGCTGCAGCACACGGCTTAGGCTGCTAGGGACTGCAGATGTCTAGGAGCTGCAGAACACCATCTCAGGCTGCTAGGGACTGAGGATGTCTCTGTGTTGCAGCACTGTGCCTCAGGCTGCTAGGCACTGCAGATGTGACTGCAGATGTCTTTGTGCTGCAGCACAGCGCCTCAGGCCACTAGGGGCTGCGGATGTCTCTGTGCTGCAGCACACCGCCTCAAGCTGCTAGGGACTGCAGATGTCTCTGTGCTGCAGCACACCATCTCAGGCTGCTAGGGACTGCGGATGTCTCTGTGCTGCAGCACTGCGCCTCAGGTTGCTAAGGACTGCAGATGTCTCTCTGCTGCAGCACAGCGCCTCAGGCTGCTAGCGACTGCACATGTCTCTGCTGCAGCACTGCGCCTCAGGCAGCTAGACTCTGCTGATGTCTCTGTGCTGCAGCACACCGCCTCAGGCTGCTGGGACTGTGGATATCTCTGCCGCACAGTGCCTCAGGCCGCTAGGTACTGTGGATGTCTCTGTGATGCAGCACCGCACCTCAGGCCGCTAGGGACTGCAGATGTCTCTGTGCTGCAGCACACGGCTTAGGCTGCTAGGGACTGCAGATGTCTAGGAGCTGCAGAACACCATCTCAGGCTGCTAGGGACTGAGGATGTCTCTGTGTTGCAGCACTGTGCCTCAGGCTGCTAGGCACTGCAGATGTGACTGCAGATGTCTTTGTGCTGCAGCACAGCGCCTCAGGCCACTAGGGGCTGCGGATGTCTCTGTGCTGCAGCACACCGCCTCAAGCTGCTAGGGACTGCAGATGTCTCTGTGCTGCAGCACACCATCTCAGGCTGCTAGGGACTGCGGATGTCTCTGTGCTGCAGCACTGCGCCTCAGGTTGCTAGGCACTGCAGAAGTCTTTGTGCTGCAGGACTGCGCCTCAGGCTGCTGGGACTGGGGATGTGTCTGTGCTGCAGCACAGTACCTCAGGCTGCTAGGCACTGCAGATGTCTCAGTGCTGCAGCACTGCACCTCAGGCTGCTAGGGACTGCAGATGTTTCTGTGCTGCAGCACAGCGCCTCGGGCTGCTAAGGACTGTGGAAGTCTCTGTGCTGCAGCATACCACCTCAGGCTGCTGAGACTGCGGCTGTCTCTGTTCTGCAGCACAGCACCTCAGGCTTCTAGGGACTGCGGATGACCCTGTGCTGCAGCACAGCGCCTCTGGCTGCTCGGGACTGCGGATGTCTCTGTACTGCACCTCCGGCTTCTATACACTGCTGATGTCTCTGTGCTGAAGCACAGCGTTTCAGGCTGCTAGGGACTGCAGATGTCTCTCTGCTACAGCACAGCATATGAGGCTGCTAGGGACTGCGGATGTCTCTGTGCTGCAGCACAGCACCTCAGGCTGCTAAGGACTTTTTTTCTTTGTTTTTTTACAGAGTTTTATATAGCGGAACTTCGAAGGTACCGGGTATCAGAGTGCTTTACACGAGCACCAGTTGCGTTACTTGAGGAAACATTAATTTTTTTGTTAGGCACGGGGAGGTTAAGTGATTTGCCCAGAATCACAGGATGTTGCGTGTCCTTGCTGAGACTCGAACCCAGTTCCCCAGATTTGAGGTTGACCGCTCTAGCGGGTAGGCCAACTCCTCTCCCCTAAGGACTGCGGATGTCTCTGTGCTGCAGCTCAGCCCCTCAGGCTGCTAGGGACTGCGGATGTCTCTGTGCTTCAGCACTGTGCCTCAGGCTACTAGGCACTTCTGATGTCTCTGTGCTGCAGCACAGTGCCGCAGGCTGCTAGGCACCGTGGATGTCTCTGTGCCGCATCACACCTCCTCAGGCTGCTAGGTACTGTGGGTGTCTATGTGCGGCAGCACACCGCCTCAAGCTGCTGGGACTGCAGATGTCTCTGTGCTGCAGCACAGAGCCTCAGACTGCTAGGAACTGCGGATGTCTCTGTGCTGCAGCACTGCGCATCTGGGTGCTAGGGACTGTGGATGTCTGTGCTGCAGCACTGCGCCTCAGGCTGCTAGGGACTGCGGATATCTTTGTGCTGCAGCAAAGTGCCTCAGGCTGCTAGGGACTGCGGATTCTTCTGTGCTGCCGCACAGCCCCACAGGCTGCTAGGGACTGCGGATATCTCTGTGCTGCACTGCGCCTCAGGCTGCTAGGCACTGCTGATGTCTCTGTGATGCAGCACAGTGCCTCAGACTGCTAGGCACTGTGGATGTCTCTGTGCTGCAGGACATCACCTCAGGCTGCTAGGGACTGCAGATGTCTCTGTGCTGCAGCACAGCATTTCAGGCTGCTAGGGACTGCGGATGTCTCTGTGCTGCAGCACAGCAACTCAGGATGCTAGGCACTGCAGATGTCTCAGTGCTGCAGCACTGCACCTCAGGCTTCTATGGACTGCAGATGTTTCTGTACTGCAGCACAGTGCCTCAGGGTGCTAGGGACTGCGGATGTCTCTGTGCTGCATCACAGCGCTTCGGGCTGCTGGGACTGCTGATGTCTCTGTGCTGCAGCACAGCGCCTCGGGCTGCTAAGGACTGCGGAAGTCTCTGTGCTGCAGCATACCACCTCAGGCTGCTGAGACTGCGGCTGTCTCTGTTCTGCAGCACAGCGCCTCAGGCTTCTAGGGACTGCGGATGCCCCTGTACTGCAGCACAACGCCTCCGGCTGCTCGGGACTGCGGATGTCTCTGTACCGCACCTCCGGCTTCTATACACTGCTGATGTCTCTGTGCTGAAGCACAGCATTTCAGGCTGCTAGGGACTGCAGATGTCTCTGTGCTACAGCACAGCATATCAGGCTGCTAGGGACTGCGGATGTCTCTGTGCTGCAGCACAGCACCTCAGGCTGCTAAGGACTTTTTTTCTTTGTTTTTTTACAGAGTTTTATATAGCGGAACTTCGAAGGTACCGGGTATCAGAGCACTTTACACGAGCACCAGTTGCGTTACTTGAGGAAACATTCATTTTTTTGTTAGGCACGGGGAGGTTAAGTGATTTGCCCAGAATCACAGGATGTTGCGTGTCCTTGCTGAGACTCGAACCCAGTTCCCCAGATTTGAGGTTGACCGCTCTAGCGGGTAGGCCAACTCCTCTCCCCTAAGGACTGTGGATGTCTCTGTGCTGCAGCACTGCGCCTCAGGCTGCTAGGCACTGCTGATGTCTCTGTGCTGCAGCACAGTGCCTCAGGCTGCTAGGCACCGTGGATGTCTCTGTGCCGCATCACACCTCCTCAGGCTGCTAGGTACTGTGGGTGTCTATGTGCTGCATCACACTGCCTCGGGCTGCTTGGTACTGTGGTTGTCTATGTGCGACAGCACACCGCCTCAAGCTGCTGGGACTGCAGATGTCTCTGTGCTGCAACACAGCGCCTCAGACTGCTAGGAACTGCGGATGTCTCTGTGCTGCAGCACTGCGCATCTGGCTGCTAGGGACTGTGGATGTCTGTGCTGCAGCACTGCGCCTCAGGCTGCTAGGGACTGCGGATATCTTTGTGCTGCAGCACAGTGCCTCAGGCTGCTAGGGACTGCGGATTCTTCTGTGCTGCCGCACCGCCCACAGGCTGCTAGGGACTGCGGATATCTCTGTGCTGCACTGCGCCTCAGGCTGCTAGGCACTGCTGATGTCTCTGTGATGCAGCACAGTGCCTCAGACTGCTAGGCACTGCGGATGTCTCTGTGCTGCAGGACATCACCTCAGGCTGCTAGGGACTGCAGATGTCTCTGTGCTGCAGCACAGCATTTCAGGCTGCTAGGGACTGCGGATGTCTCTGTGCTGCAGCACTGCACATCTGGCTGCTAGGGACTGTGTATGTCTGTGCTGCAGCACTGCACCTCAGGCTGCTAGGGACTGCGGATATCTTTGTGCTGCAGCACAGTGCCTCAGGCTGCTAGGGACTGCGGATTCTTCTGTGCTGCAGCACAGCCCCACAGGCTGCTAGGGACTGCGGATATCTCTGTGCTGCACTGCGCGATACCAAAGGGGATGATGGACAGAGCGCTTGAGCTAATCAAACACTCACCCCCAGTCAACTGATCTGGGTTTAATCCATCATCATTCTTTAGCTCACTCCACCACCCCAGTTCAGACATGGCCATATGCAAATCAGTCTGACCCTGTGCCTCATGGGAACAGTCCAGCCCGAACTGCCAAGCCATGTCTTCCCTGGACCGGAAACAAGCATCCTGGGACCGGTTTCTGGCTATTCAGCCGTCATCAGCCAGGCTAGTTTGAATCCAGTGGCAAAGTGAGCAAGGGACCCACGTCTGGGCATACCCTGCCAACTTAGGGCGAACAAAGGCTGCTAGGCACTGCTGATGTCTCTGTGATGCAGCACAGTGCCTCAGACTGCTAGGCCCTGCGGATGTCTCTGTGCTGCAGGACATCACCTCAGGCTGCTAGGATCTGCAGATGTCTCTGTGCTGCAGCACAGCATTTCAGGCTGCTAGGGACTGCGGATGTCTCTGTGCTGCAGCACAGCAACTCGCGATGCTAAGGATTATTATATTTTTTTTTACAGAGTTTTATATAGCGGAACTTCGAAGGTACCGGGTATCAGAGCGCTTTACACGAGCACCAGTTGCGTTACTTGAGGACACATTCATTTTTAGGTCGAGCCTAGAGTCAGCGCGCAAGCGCTGCTCTGGTGAAGATCTGGGGTAGTTCAGTAGGTGATAGAAGGCCCGCCCACTCCCCCGCCCATACTTTTCATTGGCCTGTGTCTTTGTCCTTTGTAAATGCTGCAGTCTGATTCATTATGAGGCTTGTTAGTCCCTCCTTAGTACAGCTGTGTTGTCATTTGTATCCTCCCATGGCTACTGGCCCCTTTACTTGGTTGTTACACCATGCTTGTACTATTTATTTTGTATAGCTTCCACAGCGGGTGCCTTTAACAAGGCTGTTTACGATTAGGTACGCTCCTGGGACAGGTCAGGAGGCGAGGCCTGGGGCTTTGAAGGTGTCTGTTTACAGTGCAGGACTCTTGTTGTTCTTAATGAGGGGTCAGCATGATGGAGGCTTCAGCTCTATAACTCTGAAAATATCTCGGCTGCCTCCCTAAAATGTGCACGCTTATCGGTAATTTAACCGGATTTATTCCATGTTCCACGGCGCCGGGGTGCATTTGAGGTGGCTCTAGCAAGCAGTGCTTGGTGCATCAAACTGACTTCAGCCACCCTGACTGTGCCTTAGTTTTCATACGTCACTGCTCCAATGCTAGCAGGTAAGCCACGCCTACGCCTCAACTTCCAAGGGCTCTCATTTGCATTAAACTGGTCAGGCTCCTTCATCTGGTTTTAATGTACCTCTCGTCATTATCGTATTATTTTAAAGTGAGGGCGGTTTGTTTTTATATTGCATATAAAGGTGGTGAATTTGTTCTTCCTGTGAAGCGCGCACACACGGAGACACACATGGTGTGATCGTGAAGTGCTTCCCTTTGCATAAATATGCTGTAATCATGACTATTTTCCCTTGTTCATAGGGCGCTCACTTTGAGATGTTTGGTCATTTATCCAGAGCTGTTAAATTCACTCGAATTACCATTGTTAGCATTGATAGTAACTGGGTACACACTTTAACTGTACGCCATTGGTGAAAATCCTTGCAGTGTCTGTCTGCCCTCTTGTGGTACAGTACCGTCCCCTGCAGTGACTCTCAGACTTGGCGGTCGGACTTTCAAGAATGTTTTAAACCTTCCCCACTTTTCCTTCAAATCGGCATATATTGTGCTTTCGGTTTTATTTACACTGCGCCGAAAGAGGAATGTGGGTGGTATGGAGTTTTGTACATATACTGATTTCGTTCTTAGAGGATGTAGCCTTACGGTCAACCTCGAAGCTGGGGAACCGGGTTCGAGTCTCGGCAATGACTCTCAACATCCTGTGATTTTGGGCAAATCACTTAATCTCCCCATGCCCAACAAGAATGAATGGGTGCGCACTTTCAGTATGAAGTGCATGGAAGTGAAGTGTTGGATGCATAATTAATTTAGGAAATACCGTTCTCTTTCATGTTCATCAATTTTACATTAATTTCCCTCGCTCTGCCTTCATCTAGACACGGGGATCTAGTTACATGTAGCTTGAACCTCTTATTCTTTTATTTTGATGACCTCAACTGAAATGTTAGGGCACTTTGCGTTAACCCGTCTAAACATAGTACAGATTGATTCGAGGCTAACGCAGGTCTGACTATACTCGCAATGATATATTCCTGTAAGGTCGGGCGTCCATAGCTTGACAGAGCTCAGCTGTCCGCGCCTTGGTGAAAATCCCACTGAAGAACCTTTGAATGTCCAGGCTCTCCACCTTGCTTGACCGGAATGAATCTTGATGTGTGCTGGTCACGTGAAGGGAGCAGTCTGGCAATTAGCTCTGAATTCCTGACATCGGGAATTCCTGACATCGGGCAATTAGCTCTGAATTCCTGACATCGGGCAATGAATTACATCACAGACCGATGGTGGGATCGTGAAGTGCTTCCCTTTGCATAAATATTCTGTAATCATGACTATTTTCCCTTGTTCATAGGGCGCTCACTTTGAGATGTTTGGTCATTTATCCAGAGCTGTTAAATTCACTCGAATTACCATTGTTAGCATTGATAGTAACTGGGTACACACTTTAACTGTACGCCATTGGTGAAAATCCTTGCAGTGTCTGTCTGCCCTCTTGTGGTACAGTACCGTCCCCTGCAGTGACTCTCAGACTTGGCGGTCGGACTTTCAAGAATGTTTTAAACCTTCCCCACTTTTCCTTCAAATCGGCATATATTGTGCTTTCGGTTTTATTTACACTGCGCCGAAAGAGGAATGTGGGTGGTATGGAGTTTTGTACATATACTGATTTCGTTCTTAGAGGATGTAGCCTTACGGTCAACCTCGAAGCTGGGGAACCGGGTTCGAGTCTCGGCAATGACTCTCAACATCCTGTGATTTTGGGCAAATCACTTAATCTCCCCATGCCCAACAAGAATGAATGGGTGCGCACTTTCAGTATGAAGTGCATGGAAGTGAAGTGTTGGATGCATAATTAATTTAGGAAATACCGTTCTCTTTCATGTTCATCAATTTTACATTAATTTCCCTCGCTCTGCCTTCATCTAGACACGGGGATCTAGTTACATGTAGCTTGAACCTCTTATTCTTTTATTTTGATGACCTCAACTGAAATGTTAGGGCACTTTGCGTTAACCCGTCTAAACATAGTACAGATTGATTCGAGGCTAACGCAGGTCTGACTATACTCGCAATGATATATTCCTGTAAGGTCGGGCGTCCATAGCTTGACAGAGCTCAGCTGTCCGCGCCTTGGTGAAAATCCCACTGAAGAACCTTTGAATGTCCAGGCTCTCCACCTTGCTTGACCGGAATGAATCTTGATGTGTGCTGGTCACGTGAAGGGAGCAGTCTGGCAATTAGCTCTGAATTCCTGACATCGGGCAATGAATTACATCACAGACCGATGGGGGTAAAAGGTCGCTTTTATTTCAGCAACAAACAATTACATTACAATAATGCAATCAATGTTTACACAACTTGAATGTAACTCCACCCCGCCACCCCTCCTTGATCCCCCATGAATTTCCCCCCATATCGATCCCCCATGACTTTCCCCCATATTGATCCCCCATGAATTTTTCCCCCCATATTGATCCCCCATGAATTTTTCCCCATATTGATCCCCCATGAATTTTTCCCCACCTTGAACCTCGACCCCAACCCCTTAGTTTGTCCCCCTTCCTACCTCCTGCCTCATTCCTCTGTCCTCTGTTTTCCCTCTGTACTAAGCTATTCTGCCTACCCCAACCCTTCCTGCCTGCCTCAATACCGTCCAAATCTGCCTGCAAGAGAAAGGAAGCCTCCGTGAAAAAACCCAGGAAACCAACCCAAAGCGTGGGAAACCTAAGCGTAAATAAAGGGAGGGTGGGAGGGGCACGAAAACTGCCCCGCTGCCGCCTACCTGACATCTGGACCCCCAACTGACAGATAATTAGAACGCGGCGTTTGAAACCGCCGCGTTCTAAAGCAGGCGCCTTGCCTGCACGCTCTCGTTCTGGGCGATTCCAACAGCCCGAAGCTGCCCGGGGGTTGACATTCTTTGAATGCCACTCCCAAGCCCCCCATCGGGCAATGAATTACATCACAGACCGATGGGGGTAAAAGGTCGCTTTTATTTCAGCAACAAACAATTACATTACAATAATGCAATCAATGTTTACGCAACTTGAATGTAACCCCACCCCGCCACCCCTACTTGATCCCCCATGAAATATCCCCATATCGATCCCCCATGAATTTTCCCCCATATCGATCCCCCATGACTTTTTCCCCCATATTGATCCCCCATGAATTTTTCCCCATATTGATCCCCCATGAATTTTTCCCCACCTTGAACCTCGACCCCAACCCCTTAGTTTGTCTCCCTTCCTACCTCCTGCCTCATTCCTCTGTTCTCTCTCTGTCCTAAGCTATTCTGCCTGCCCCAACCCTTCCTGCCTGCCTCAAACCCGTCCAAATCTGTGACCAGGAAAAAACCCTGCAAAGGCGTTTTTCCTGCCCCGCCCCCCCCCCCTCCCAAGGATTTGAATTTTGAAAAGTTCCCCTTTTCAGTAAAGATGAAGCCAAAATCCCAAACCAATTCAGTATCAACAGCTGATTTAAATGAAAACGCCAGAACATAAAATCTTGTTGTCCTCAAAGTCGCTCCAACAGGAGAAAAAACAAAATGATACATCATAAGAAATGATTTTGGAATATAAAATTGATCCCCAAGACACAAGTAAGAGACTGTCGCTAATACAGCCCTCAACCCCAAGGTGCAACCCCAATATATCAAGTAACTTTCTTTAATATTTACCAAATACAATTCTTTTGGTATAAACAAAAGGTGAACCCCATCAGGTCTGAGAAATTAGAAAACAAGTAAACCAAGGCCTGAAAGTTGTACCAAGTCATTTCCCCCCAAATGAATAAGTAGTACGTTTGGGCATGGCTTTACAAGAAAATAAATCATGTAACAAAGGCATCAATTGACCCCCAAAGCATGCCACTTTTTCCCCATCCATCAATCCTAATGTACTCAAAGCTAAAAACTTAGGCTAGGTCCATAATGATTTCGTTCAGCCTTCATGGCTGCCCACTTTAGAAAGGAGTGTCCGACAATCCAGACGCTTTCCATAGATGCCGGTTGGGTCAATGCGGCACCTAAAAAGAGAAAGATATTAGGAAGGCCAAAAAAGATCGCTAACTCATCTAAATCTCGAACATACTTTAAACAGAAATTTGACAACCAGCGGCCTAAACATTTTAGCTGTTGCAGTGAAAAAAAAACCCCCCAAAAAAACCCTCTAACAGCTTCTGAAGCCGCGCCTATACTGAATGAATGGGTACTGAATTCAATAGGGTAGAGACCTAAGATACTTAAAGCTTCCCGTGAGACTGATAAGATTTGTGAAGCTGTTAAAGTAGAACCGTCCTGGTGCTAAAACACAAATTCATGTAAAAGGGGGGGGGGGGAGGGGCATTTGCTGATCTAAATTCGAACCAAGCTGACAAATGAGCAAAGCGGGCCGCTTAGCTTCCGCAATACCATTGTAGCCCCTTTACCTTTTTGATCTGTTTTTTAGGGTTCCAATAAAATACGTAAAAACCGTTTTGTGGTTGAAACATTGGAGACTTTTTGCCCTTGTAAATTTACTTACCTAATAACTCTGAAAACCTAAAAGCTCCAAGAAATAACCATACCATGCAAAGCTTGAAGAACAAAAATTCAAAATAGGTATAGCAAATTTGAGGTAAACTTTGTATGAAGTCGCCCAGTAATGCACGAGATATAGGCTTACTCAGTACAGTGTTGTATACTTTATAGGGTGTCCATAAACGGGCTTTCTAGACTCATGTCCTTATATAGGCACAATTCGCCTTGCCCTTATATAGGCATAAAATCCCAGACCTTATTTAGGCATAAACCATGCACTCCAAATACAGGCATGGATTCCGACATCCGTCCACCCTAGCGTCTCAACGAGTCCATGAAAAAACAGACCCTCAGGCTGCGGGAGTTTCCCTTGCCCAGGACTATTGATTTCTTCAAGGACTCATACATTATGCATGAACCGTTAATCCCTAGAGGTTCATTCATGACGTCTTTCGCTACCCAACTCACGTCAATGCTAACATTTTCAGGTATAAATATACCTTCCCAAACCCCTGTAAATCAGAGGAGACCTCGACTTCAGAGGAGCCCGATTCCCGGCCGGACGCACTGAGAAGACGCTGTCATTCCTGCACGCAGAGAGTCCAGCTTCCAGTGATCTAACTTCCCTTGCGGGGTGTTGGAGTTCGAGTCCGGATAGAGATTCCTACCTCTCTCATTCTTCAGGTATGGAGCAGACTAGAACCTAGAGGGACTCTTGGCATACTAGACTCTTGGCATACTAGGCATAACCTACTCTTAGTATACTCTAGTCAGGAATACAGCACCTACTTCTACTTCTCCCTACATCTAGGAAAGGTTAGGCACACTGGGTAGAACTAGGATAGAAACGCATCGTATGAGTACTCGCATTTTTAGGCTGTGTCATTTATGTAAATGCATATATGCTGAAAAGATAATGCTAACGCAGTATTATTTATTTCTACTGCTCACTCTGTACATTATTTATCTCGCATACTGTCTTGTGATCGTAACAGCACATCTAACTTACAACAGAAACAAGACTGTTCAATAAACCCTTTTATTGAAACGCCTGTCTGTTATTTCTGTGTAACTTTGAGAAGTAACTGAATCCTGCACAACTGAGCTGAGTGAAATAGTTATCTATTGTTTCTACGACTCTGGGACACATCCTGATTCTGTAAGGGAAACACAGTGGTCATGTTTTGCGGCTGCCAGAAACTACTCCCTTCTTGTTGTCAAGGAGTTTCTAGTGGCCTCTGAGCTAGCTGGCACAAGTAATTAAGTTTAATATACTCGATAGGGACATACCGACCTTAGTCCTATGTCAAACCTATAGGATATATTATTCCAATGCGCAGAGCCTATTAGGGAAATAGGAGCTACACTACATGGCGCCCAACGTTTGGTAAGGCAGTAATTCAACGTTAGATACTGAGTAACTCAGCTGTGCATATATTCTTTTTCTCTCAGCGACCCCTACCCATATACTCCAAAAGACGTCTGGAGTGGGCAGGGATAGTATCCGCCACGGCTACATAGGGCAGTACCCTATATACTAGCTGTTTGGTTTGCTCAACGTTGAAGGATACAGTGTTCCACAATATTGTGCACCTTATCTTTGTTTTCTTGAAATTTGTTCTACATTTTTCATAAAACAAAATGAATGAAGACGCCGGAAACGGTGTAGCTGCGGCTGATCCAGCCCAACCAGCACTTTTTAACTTCACCGGTTTAAATGAAACCGAGGAGGGTATCATCGACATCGCTCCAAACTTAAGAAGAGCCATTACTCTAAAACTTATAAAACATGGCCTACCACCGAGAGGAGGTAGAGCAGTTTTCGTGATTGAGGCACATGAATCCTTTCAGACAGAGGTATTCTATTCATGGGTAATATTTCCTGAATCCAATTCAGTGACACACATGTTTCACTTCTACAAGGAAGATGAAACACCAGAGGAATACATTCCTTTCGAGGATATAGAGATTCCATTAACATACCAGGAGCATCAGCTCTGGTTTAAAGGCGCCCTAAAACATCACAGAAATATAACCAGGCTCGGTCCACTAGGTAGACCAGGAGCAACATGGCCGATTCTAGCCGGCTACACACCTCATCCTGAACTTGACATAATGTCAGATGAGGACTTACTTGTTCAACTACAAGAACTAATAAAAATCTACAGACAATTGGTTCAATATGTCATGCGGACGTTCACAGTCCAACCACCATTAACACTTCCAAATCAGACCCCTCACCAGGGGAACACTCTAAAAATTACACCACAGACTCTTTACGCAGTCATGGGTAAAATGCCCACTAAGCGGGAGCAAATTCCATTTTGGATAGCTCAAAAAATTACTCAAATCGAAGCAGTATTTCCAAATACTAGCCCGCATGAGAAACACAGAATCCTAACCATTAGTTTACCAATGGGGATCACACCACAACTAGAAGACTGCACCACTTGGGGCTCAGTCTTTGCTGCCATCTACACTAAAACACACGGCATTCCGTCAATTGCGGTAATACCTGATGTCCTAAAACAAATTCAAAACGAATACGGGGCAGAGCCTGCTTTAAATTTAGGTATGAAATTACTGAAAAATTTCGACCAGGTCTCAACAATAATATTATCAAATATTAAAGGGGAAGCAGCAGCAGTGGCGATCCGACAAAAATTAAGGGAATTTGATGTTACAGAACATCAAACAGAGCTACCCAGAATTATAGAACAATCTTATGCAGAATTAGGCAGAGATAGTTTGGGTGGGAGACCAGTTAAACCAAAACTATCTGAAAGTCCTGAGAAGGACTCAATTAAACAAACTCCTACATCTTCTAAAAAGAAGTGGGAGACTACTAAACAAAATTCAAATGAGAAAAGATCTCAATCCCGAGGTAGGTCTCCTCAAAAGGAGCCCTCTGAAAGGAGGTACAACCTCAGGAACAGGGATAATTTGAGAAAACCTGATAGGTATCAAGATAATGATACACGTTCCTCTCGTCCCTTTCAGGTCTCATCACAGACTTCGGAAAGAAGAGGACGAACAGAACATAGAGAAGAACGCGTGAAATCGAAAGACGACAAGCACGCAACAAAAATTAAAGTTAAACCTCAATTCTCCAAAAAGAAAGTAGCAGGTCTAATAGTAAGACATGCCGAGAATACTGAGAACTCAACTCAAGAACGGAGAATGGGCTCAGACAATGCTGGACAGTGCAGCAGAAGTCACAATAGCTCGCCAGAACCTGATGGAACTTCTGGAGATAGTGGACTTGAATGAGTACATTACAGTAGAGACTGTAGACACCAGGGTTAGTACTCCACAAAGGTTATATGAAATAACACTCCGGATGGAGGGAGACAAACCTAGACAGGTTAAAGCACTCTTTTGGGAAAAACTATCAAAGGGTTATGACATACTTCTAGCAGAAAAAGACTGGCCACCACAATTTGTCAGGGAGTGCCCACACGGCGAGGACATGATTATGCCTGCCTTCTCCAATCACATACCAATTCACTTAAAATATACATATGCCAGAAAATGGGCAGTGGCCGAGGCTCCAGCATTATATAAAAATCATGTAGGATGGGATGAGGACTCACCTCACCATAAAATAAATCTGAAACATGAACCTACTGCACAGAGGCAGTATCCTATTAAGCAAGAAGCTAAAAAACAGGTCAGGGAGATTTTAAATCAACTTGAATACCAAGGGGTGATTGAAACATGCACCTCCTCCATGAACAATCCTTTGTTTCCTGTCTCCAAACCAGACAATACATATCGTCTAGTTTTGGACTACAGTCATTTAAACACTTGTTCTAAAACTTTTGCAGTGCAAAATGCACACAGCACAGCATTAATGAATAACATTGTGCGTAAAAAATACAAAACAACATTAGACATCTCAAATGGTTTCTTTTGTCAAAATATAGCACCTGAAAGCAGGTACTTAACGGCATTCTCCATAATGGGGACTCAGCGTCACTTTTGTCGACTCCCACAAGGGTTCAAGAACAGCCCAGGTTTATTCTCAGCGAGAGTAACGGAGTTACTACAAATTTATGACAACGAGGCATTGTCCTATGTCGATGACATCTATCTGACAGACGATGACTTGGAAAAACACTTGAACAGGGTGAGCACCATTATATTGGGATTCGCCTCTGAGGGCTACAAGTTCAACTTTAAAAAGTCCAGAATTGCCCATCTCAATGTCCTATTTTTAGGATATGAGCTTTCAAGTGAAGGCAAGAGCTTGGCAGCTAACTTTCTAGAGAAATGTGCGCTGCTCCAACCTCCAAAAACGCTAAAAAACTTACAATCAATACTGGGATTCCTAAATTTTGGAAGAACATACATTCTAAACTACGCAGAAAGGGTTAAACCTCTCTACGCATTAATTAAACCTGATTTCACAATTAAAAACTGGACACAGGAACACACAGAAATTTTGCGTTCACTCCAGGCTAACAAATCACTTACAAACACGCGTAAGTCAAAGAAATTTGGTGATTCGAATAATTTCGGGTCAATGTGGATTCACTTACTTAACCTTTAATGAGGGTGAGAAAGTACCAATTGCATACAAATCACATTTGTATACACAAGCGGAAATGCGCTGAAAATTCTGACAGCAGTTCAAACAGCTGTAGCAAAAGAAAGAGCCTTAGCCCAAGGGAAACGCATAATTGTCGTTACACCAGTACCAGCTTTAGAAGCGGTCACAAAAGCAAGCATTCCAAATGCTAAAGCTTTACATCCGAGATGGATACAGTGGGTTAATTCTCTTGCTGCAACTGATGTTGAATATGTTTTTGATCCAGATTTAAAAACACAGGCATTTCTCCAATATGAACAAGAATGTCCTCTGCCCACTGAGATTCTGCCTCTCGATCAGTATGAATTCGTAATTTACACTGACGGATCCGCACAGCCCGCAACAGGGAGTAAGCAAGCTTACAGTGCAGCGTGTGCTATCGTTAAAGGTCGCATGCGAAATAGCATCTTCAGACCTATGGTCACAAAAACTCAGTCACTAGGTGATTGTACAGCTCAGCGAGCTGAACTACAGGCATTCAAACTGGCACTTGAGAGTACGGATCGAGAATTCCTCACACTGATAGTGTGCGATTCCTATTACTGTGTTCAGTCGTATAATGACTCTATACGAACTTGGCTTGAAAATGGTTTCAAAGATGCGAAGGGTGGCACAATAAAGCACAAATTGCTTTGGGAACAAGTAGTTCAGTTGAAAAACGAACTACCAAAGGCTCACGTGATTCACACACTGAGTCATCAGCGTGATGGCGTTCACGTTGCAGGAATTCATTGGCTGACGAAGCCGCGAAGGGGGCTGTTCAGACGGCTTCCGTAGCTGCGATCACTCGTTCAAAAACAAAAATAGACGGTGAGATAATGTTAGCTGTCAATGCTTCAAGCAAAGGCAGCAGTGCAGCGTTACCAAAAAGTTTCCACTCAAGTACTCTTATGTAATTGATGCGAATAACGTTCCTTTTGCTCGAATCCCTGGAGTGGGGGATAGGGTAATTCCAAACAAGGAACGCAGATTAGGACTTATCCTAGCAGCACACGAAGGGATGGCTTCTGCCCATGCAGGTGTTTCAGCGACAGTATCTTTACTCAAGCAAAGATATTGGTGGCCTGGCATTCGGAAACAAGCTAAGAACTATGTTTTAGAATGTGATATTTGCCAACAGATGAAAGTCTCAACAGTGAAACGTCCTGCGCAGACACCCTTATTAATTTCAGACAAACCATTAGCTTGTGTTTACCTGGACCACTGCGGTCCCTTGAAAAGGGACAGTAATTATAAATACATCATGGTTGCAGTGGATTCATGCTCTAGGTTCCTATGGTTATGGCCTCAGCGCTCGGCTGACGCTCGAACTGTTATAAAAGATTTGCGAGTCTTTATCGGCACATACGCAATAGGCACGCTACATTCTGACCAGGGTCCTGCGTTTAGCTCTAGGGCTTACAAGGAGGCCATGGCCAGTCTGGGCGTTGCATTGCGGTACTCCTCTCCATTCCATCCTGAGGGAAATTCTGTTGTGGAAAGGAAAAACCGGGACATAAAGCAGTCTATAACAGCTAGGGTATTAGGCTCGGTGATGGGTGGGTCAAACACCTCATTAGCGTACAGCGCGCTCTTAATAATCTGCCAAGAAGTTCTCTAGGGGGGGTCACTCCATATGAGGTCCTATTTGGGACAAGAATGTGGGTTCCAGACTTAGAACACGTTTGGCTGTTTTACAGGATCTCAATAAGCTAAGAACGAAACAAAGCAACGTATCCATACAGCCAACCACCACTGGGGAAACATCGGCGGTCCCAGCAAGGCCTGTCTGGATTCCAAAAGTTGGGGATCTAGTCAGAGAAAAAATAGCGGACAAGAAGGAATTTGGACCTTCTTACAGACAACCGGTACCTGTTCTAGCTGTTCAAGGAACAAGGACAGTACTTCTGCCGCCCCTTCCTGGAAGAAAGGAGAAAAGATTTGTGTCAATCGACCTGATCAAACCACAGTATGTGGCCAATACTAAGCAGTAGGCCTCGTGGACTACGACCTAGTAGCAGACGCACTCCTCTCGCTACTATTCAAGAGGTTCAGACTGAAAGACTGATCACGATCGAGAATTCAGCTGTAACAAATGAAGGACTAAGCAACCAGGCTATGGAACTCATCCCTCTTGACAACCAAGTAACAGTTCGTCCAAATACACCTGTCTACACCAACGTGACTCGTGAAGAACTGGTTCCTGTGATTTCTACAAATCCTGATGCAATTCCAACAATTGACAGAACTGCTTCTGGCTATTTCATTGACTTTGATACGTTCTCAGAAGATCCAAGTGAACCTGAAACGACGCCAGCATCATCAAAACTCAAGCAGCAAGTACAAGACTTTATTCACTTTCTGAAAAAGACTTATCTGGTTTCTCCATGGATTGAACTCTGGATTACATCTGGACTTTTTGTTTTTCTGCTCTGGCTAGCTTTGATAACAACAGTAAGCATGCTTATAAGTGGCAAATACATCCATGTGAACAATGAAGGAAAAGATGTGAATGTACTTTTGAAACCACATAAATCTTCCCATCGTGAAGCAAGAGACTTGTCATCAGTGAACATCACAGCTGTTCCTATACAGGATGGTATAGTGTGGGACAAAACAGATTATGAAATCTTCGGTCCAAGTGAACAATTGAACATTCCACATTTATTTAAAATTTCACTAAGTGACTTAATTACGTCCAGTACCTATTCAGATGATTGGGACTTTGAGACTGTGACCGATATAATGTTTGATCTAGAAAAATCTGCTGCATTTTCTAAGAATGATTTTTTAGAGGGTTCATCTGATTATGAAGAACTGTATTGTTATAACCACTATGGTCATCATTATTTGCACAAAACTGCATATCCAAGAAATGTGTTTATGTTTAACCAATGGGAACATTGTCCTACACCACCACAAGGTAGTTCGAAAACTTTTGCTAGTAAATTTCCATATTTTTCAGGTTATAATACATCTGACCCAGAAACGTTTTACTATAAAAATGTAAACAAAACAGGACTGAAAATTATGTTAACAAATACAAAACAGATTTATTCTGAAGCATTTATTGCCCAACTGTCTACACAGGGTTTCGACTTATGGAAAGACACAATTGAGACAAAAACTGTCTGGGGTAGTAAAGATTGGCAAGTACAGGGTATAGAAGCTTTATTTAGAGCCTGTATCATCCCTGAACAAATACTGTTTTTGAATGACACCGTCCAACAGACATCTTGTCTTGGATTAGCCAAGATCAAAGAGATGAAAACACCTTCTGTGCCAACACCTGCCAGTGATAATGATACAAAGGCAGTGGTGACAATATACTACAACTCAACAGAACTAATCCAAATTGGAAAAAATGGTTGATCTGGCCCACAGACACAAACAACTGTCAGGAAAGGTTCTTGAACAAAACTCAGGGCTTTACTATTCATAGGCCAGACCCAAGATATGTCCAAAGACAACTTCCGGGGGTAGTAACAACATACAGTGTAGGTAAGTTATGCCTCGATTGGCTGCATAAATCTACACTACAGGATGTGAAACAACACTTAACCTTACTTAAAGAGGACGCAGATCTTAAGGAATTCTTGCTTGGACCAAGAAAACCGCGTCAAAAACGTTTCATATATGCCGGCATCTATGCTGCTTATAACGAAGCATGGAAAGTGTCACAGATAGAGGCTGCAGAACGAATACGTGAACTTGATCGTATTAATTTAGAGGAAACACTCTCTGTAGTCGACAATGGGTTAACAACTTTGTCCTCCAGAATTTATTCATTGGATGGCATTGTATCCTCTGCTATCGACATTCTAGAACAAGATTTGGCTATGTTACAACAAGGTCAATCCCAATTACGTTCTATAGTGTTATTGACATGGACGCTGCAATCTTTGCGAGCGGGCTATGTGCCTTGGCGTTTCATCAACACGTCGTCTCTGTTTGCAGAATACAATCTAACTGATAAACAGATCGAATTGGCACAAAGAGGAGCAAGGTATACAGTGCTGAGCATTGAAAAACTGGAAAAATTACCATTTACAGTGGCAGAAAAACCAGCTACAGAATGGGTTATTCATGGCAAAATAACATTACCTGTGACAACTTTTCAGTTTCAGTATTGCCTCAGACAGATGCAAGCAGGCAAATATGAAAGGTTGGGTAAGGAATACATTAAGATATCTTGGGATTTACCGTATACACATAGATGTTGGAGTGGGGATCGTGAAGTGTATCTTAGCGGTATCAACTGTAAACATGCGCTGACCGGTTCACTCATTTGTCAGGACATTATTTTACACGGGGCTTGTAATGGTTCTGTGGCAAACTTGTCTTGCCACCAGCGGGGTACACCAGCTGCTGTGATTAATCCAACGTTTGGACAACTTTCAAATGGGAGTTACCTCATGTTGAATGATCAGAGTTGCTGTGGAATGTTGCCAGGCATCCCATATCTAGTAACGGTCAACTCCAGGGTCACTTGCTGTATGCAAGTATTGTTTCCCCCAATAGACACAGTCAGGGAGTCGCCTTTATGGCCTTCGCTGAGCGTCTCTTTTATAAGATTTGATACTTTGAGCAGAATGAAAGCCATGCTTTTACAGCAAACAGTGCCTTTGACCTCGGCCAAAGAAACCTATGACCTACAAGTAGCAAGGACTTCGGCTGAGATACAGACTTTAATACGTACAAACTGCCCTATACATTTCGTAGAAATGATATCACGTATCTTTAACATGTCAGATACAACAGGAATTGTACATGTATTTAAGAGCATTTGCTCCGGTCTGTTAGCACCGTTCCAGGCAATACTTGGAATCATCCCCAACTTTGCACATTCGGTGTTTGGTGGCATACCATTAATTCTCGCACTTGTTGCCGGAATTTTATTCATCTGTCTGCTATTGCGCTATGGCCAGCCGATTCGCCGACATCACTCCGAGCGAAATGGAGAAAACTCTCCTTGAACAAAAGTGCCGTGAGCGAATAGTACAGATACTAGGCATGACTCGTCTACGGGACATTAATACCACGTGGTTCCTGTCGTTTAGACCAATCTGGCAAGATTGCATCTTACCTGTTCTACGATGCCTGCTATGCGGTGAAGAATGCGTGTTGGACGCTTGTCTAACATATCCATCAGCTGCGCCAAAGGATGTCGATGCTTTGCTGGACCCGATTACGGCCCATGCTCTGTGTTGTCCCCAGAGGCTTCCAATCCTGATGTCAGCATTCATTGAGATCTCACAGTCGCCTCCTGCTGCTGCTGAGGTACGAGAAACAACTCCAGGCACACAGGTAACAACGAACGCGAACATTGCTGCGGCGACCTATGCTGAGAGCGATGCTTCCCATCTTTGTGTGATCAATCTTCTACACGAGGTGTTCCAACTTACACCAGCGGCAATAGATGATGTTTTGTCTATTGAAATAGATGATCTCATGTTTACACAAGACCCGTAAACTGACTCTGATTCGGCATACTTTGTTCCAGTGCAACAGCAACAATTTGGCCTTCATTTTTCAAAACCTTGGAACTTTACCAAATTTGAACTTTTTTCCCATTTTTTGAACGAAAAATGGCACTTCAATCTGCTTAAAGTAAAACTAGCCTTATAATACAGACTTGGCAGTACTTCCAGGGACACTTAGTCATCTTGTGTGTCTAAATCAGTTCATTTAAATTTCATGATAGGAAATGACTTTGATTTTTAATGACCTTATCAATCATTTTCGTCATATGTATATATTACTTTGATTTTTCGTTCCGAATGCATTTATTTCATACTCCATGCTGGAATTGAAGAACAATGCTTAATGATGTACGGAAACCTATGCATTTTTTAATATGTCTTTTAAAGCTTTTAGGATATGTTTTAATATGCGGTACTCCATTTTAATGTTTAGCATTTTAAATGTTTAGCATTTTAGTATTGTTGTATACACAAAAGAGGAGTGGGTGTTGTATACTTTATAGGGTGTCCATAAACGGGCTTTCTAGACTCATGTCCTTATATAGGCACAATTCGCCTTGCCCTTATATAGGCATAAAATCCCAGACCTTATTTAGGCATAAACCATGCACTCCAAATACAGGCATGGATTCCGACATCCGTCCACCCTAGCGTCTGAACGAGTCCATGAAAAAACAGACCCTCAGGCTGCGGGAGTTTCCCTTGCCCAGGACTATTGATTTCTTCAAGGACTCATACATTATGCATGAACCGTTAATCCCTAGAGGTTCATTCATGACGTCTTTCGCTACCCAACTCACGTCAATGCTAACATTTTCAGGTATAAATATACCTTCCCAAACCCCTGTAAATCAGAGGAGACCTCGACTTCAGAGGAGCCCGATTCCCGGCCGGACGCACTGAGAAGACGCTGTCATTCCTGCACGCAGAGAGTCCAGCTTCCAGTGATCTAACTTCCCTTGCGGGGTGTTGGAGTTCGAGTCCGGATAGAGATTCCTACCTCTCTCATTCTTCAGGTATGGAGCAGACTAGAACCTAGAGGGACTCTTGGCATACTAGACTCTTGGCATACTAGGCGTAACTTACTCTTAGTATACTCTAGTCAGGAATACAGCACCTACTTCTACTTCTCCCTACATCTAGGAAAGGTTAGGCACACTGGGTAGAACTAGGATAGAAACGCATCGTATGAGTACTCGCATTTTTTAGGCTGTGTCATTTATGTAAATGCATATATGCTGAAAAGATAATGCTAACGCAGTATTATTTATTTCTACTGCTCACTCTGTACATTATTTATCTCGCATACTGTCTTGTGATCGTAACAGCACATCTAACTTACAACAGAAACAAGACTGTTCAATAAACCCTTTTATTGAAACGCCCGTCTGTTATTTCTGTGTAACTTTGAGAAGTAACTGAATCCTGCACAACTGAGCTGAGTGAAATAGTTATCTATTGTTTCTACGACTCTGGGACACATCCTGATTCTGTAAGGGAAACACAGTGGTCATGTTTTGCGGCTGCCAGAAACTACTCCCTTCTTGTTGTCAAGGAGTTTCTAGTGGCCTCTGAGCTAGCTGGCACAAGTAATTAAGTTTAATATACTCGATAGGGACATACCGACCTTAGTCCTATGTCAAACCTATAGGATATATTATTCCAATGCGCAGAGCCTATTAGGGAAATAGGAGCTACACTACAACAGTACTGCGCTACTTTATTTTAAACCAACCGTGTAAAATTCTCCTACCCAGTTCTCTTAAATATGGTTCGTAACCCCAAAAAACACTTACTATAAAAGAAATACCTGCCAGTGTTCCAGCAATTGTAGTTGCTGAGATCTTCCGATCAATAGTATTCATTAGAAACCGTAAAATATCATTATTACAATTTATATTACCTAGTACCTCATTGTTTCGACAAGAAGCACCTAGATATATGAATACAGCCCAAGCTCTTCTGTAAGCTAAACGTGTACTGGAAGCAAGAGAGTTTTCAACTACGTGCAGCATCTTTAGTCTGCTAGCTCCCATACCCCTTGAGGAATTTGAGTTATCTCAGGGTCTACTCCAGGTGTAAAACCAAGGAATCTTTGCCACTTGGGACGAGATAACACATCTGCTATATTATTATCCAAACCTGGCACATGCTTTAATTGTAAAGTTATATTGAAACATCGGCAACCAAGCATGAATCTCTGTAATAATTTTTACATACGTCTATCTTTGGCCTTTTGACCATTGACCAGGTCAACCACAGTTTTGTTGACAACATGAAAAAGAAACGGTTTTGTTTGCCAACCTTGTGCCTAAAACGGCCAAAGCTACAATCAGAGGAAAGAATTCGAAAAAGCTCTACTACATTTTTTGTTTTTTTGTTTTTGCAATCCACTTTTCTAGCCAGGATTCACCACACCATTTGCCATCCCACTAGAGCCCAAAGCCATTGGCCCCTGAGGCATCAGAGAAAATCTGAATGGACCATAAAAACGTTCGTCTAAAGACCATATAGTAAATCCCTTGAAGACCTTAAGAAACATAATCCATACCTCAAAATCAGCTCTCATGGAGACAGACACACGAACTCTGTGATGAGGTAAAGTAAACGCTGACCTTGTAAAAACCTAACCGTCTACTAAAAGACCTGCAAGTTTTCACCACTTAGCGAGCAAAATTCAAAAGACCTAATAATCGCTGTATCTCAAACAAGGTGAGTTTCTGAGATAACCTAGCATGTTCTAGGAAATCCAACATCTCTCTCACTTACGCCAATTATAATCTGGCCTCCAGTCTTATGGTGTCAATTTCAATGCCCAGAAAGATGAAATATGTCGCAGGGCCTTCTATTTCTTCTTCTGCAAGAAGGACGCCTAATTTCTTGGCAAGAGACTGAAAAAAACGAAGAGCTCTGCTACAGTGTTGAGTTTTCGCTACACCAACAAACAGAAAGTCATCCAGATAATGTGACACTTGAACATGACCTGATCTGAAAGTGAAAACCCATTGAAGAAATGAGCTAAAATCCTCAAAAAGCTGACAAGAAACTGCAAACCCCATAGGAAAAACTTTATAGACAAAAGTTTTTTGTCCTTGCAAGTGGATGCCTAGCAAGGCAAGGTCCCGTGGGTGTCTGAAAGTAATCTAAAAGTAGATTTAATGTTGCACTTTGCTAACTCCGCATGTGAAACTGCTTTCCTCACCAGTTCAAGAGCCCCATCTACTGAAGCAAATTGTACCATAGTATCTTCTTTAGCTATGAAATCATTCACTGATAAACCTAGTGGCCGCGACAAATGCCGGATCATGCAAAATTCGCTGTGGATCCCCCTTTTTCTTTTTTTGTAACAACACCGAAGGGTGAAATGATGAGGTCGGGAAGAGACCAAGTAGAAAAAGGACCAGCCATTCTGCCTTCTGTAGTTTCAGAATGCAGTTTCTTATCAATAATGTGTGGGAATTGATTAGCAGATTTCAAAATATTTTAGCAAACCTGTAGCACCTAGGACCCTGGTGACACAGACGGAAGCCTTCTTTAAAGCCCCACTCCAATTTTTAAAGCCTTGCCCCTAAGAGGATAGAACTGAAGCCAATAACATAGTTTGGGAATATCAATAACATGCTCTTGTAGTTAGGCTGGAATGGAGCACCCCACCCTATGTCCTGACCGACAGTATTCCTGTGGGCTTGCTCACTGAAACATTGTAAAATGGTGTACTTACCGCTGCATTTGGAACATTCATGCCTGTATTTACAGGAACTCTTTTTGGCAGTACCCCCTGTTAAAAACCCAGCACGCCCCAGGAATGAATGATTAAGGTTTAGACTAAGTACCCACCCCTCCCGATGTGGTTCTGTAAAGAAAAGGCTGGTTAGTAACAGCAAGTCCACTGCAGTATGCATGGTAGGAGGAGGCCTCTGTGGATACATCCACTGGACCCATAATTCATTGTCAAATTTGTATTTATTATTTAAAGATAGATACTGATTGATCTGGAAATTTCTCGCAATAAACACTGGTGAAAATCAGAAAGGCCGAAGTCTAAGAATCTATATCGGTAGGAACTCTAATTCTCTTAGTTAGTTCCCAAGCTTCCCTGCAACCCTCTGAGCTTGGATTACTCTGTGAAGCAGCATAAGGACATCACAAACTCACCTTTCCCAAAATTTCCTCCTGGTATTCTTATATGAAATGGGAACCGAGGGGCATACATAGACCCATGTAAGGGACCAAAAGGCGACTCACCTGTCGGAAAGGGCTTGTCCAGCGCCGAATATTTCGTCCTGCTGACACTTTCTCTGCAGCCGGTGTGTCTTTCGAAATCCTTCCAGCTTTTTTCTGAATCCTTACACTGCAAAATATCTAGCTGATTAGAAGGAAAAACCTGACTAACCATTGTTGCTTAAACACGAGAATATAATTTAACTCCAACCCTGGAGGAATCACCAGTGGACAAAATAGCGCTACACAACAACAATTCACCCTCTCCCAAGAAACCACAGGAGAGACAGACCTCTCACCCGACGCAAAAAGCACACCCCTGGACAAATGGCACCTCCACCCAAAAACATGAGAATGCCCCCCGGTATATCCGCCCGGAGTATGCCCTTTGGTATTTTGACTGGAAAAGCAGCTTCCTGATTCACAACAAAATTATTCATATGTAAATCACCACTATATGGCGCCATTACCTCAATTTCTACCAAAAGCACCATCCTGTCAAAGCCGGACCCAGCACCCCTGGGACCAATAAATCCTCCCTCCCTGCCTAACAAAGCAGCCTCAAGGCCTCCCTAACATCCGCAGAGGACTCTGCCATAATTTAAATAAACAAGCAAACAAAACGCTATAAAAACCACCACAGCAAGCACCAAAAACAAAGCGCTCTGCAATAATACATATTCACATTACCGTCAACAGCACCACTGTACAATAGCTGTATATCCCATCCCCAAACCCCATATGTAAATAACAAAATATATTAATTACATGTTGGAGAGCCAATTATATTATCACTGTGTCAGTTATTCATTCACAAGCTTTGCAGGAACCCAAATAAGCATAAAACATATCCGCTTTGTATCACTCACACCAAAAATTTAAAAGCTCATAATAAACGAACACCAGCAACATAAGCAATGGTGCATCTACTGTCATTTGTAAAGCATTTTGTCACAATGTTTAAAATACTCTCACTAACTTCTGCGCAAACGCGCTATATCCACTAGGTGGCACAGTCACACTTCTTAGTAATTCAACTCCTCATTTGTCCAAGTGAAAAAACTCACGCTCAATCAAACCATTAAAGACACCGAAAGCATCATTTAAATAACAATAAAGGCAAGCGCTGAGCCCATACCCGCCTACCTGACATCTGGACCCCCAACTGACAGATAATTAGAACACGGCGTTTGAAACCGCCGTGTTCTAAAGCAGGCGCCTTCCCTGCACACGCTCGTTCTGGGCGATTCCAACTGCCCGAAGCTGCCCGGGGCTGGACATTCTTCGAATGCCACCCCCAAGCCCCCCATTCCCTTGTGTTGGGGTGAGAACAGGAAGCGGCAAAGGGAGGGCGACCGCTCCCGCCACGCACCCCATTCGCTCCAACTTTTGTCTTCTCACGAAGTTTCAGTCCTGAAAAAAAGACAAATATACACCCTGCGAGTTGTGAACATTTCATTATATTAGTATTTCCAAAAGTGTATTGTTGGCAAAATGAAACTCATTTTTTTCATTTCAGTAGACTGATTTGTCACAGCTTTTTTTTATTTTGTGTGCAACATCTCGAGTCTCGACTTTCATTGGCCATGTGTTTGATAACACGATCAGGCTGATCGCATTAGGTCCTGCAGCAGGGGTTTCTCGTGTCACTGGCGGTACTTGTGGTATGTATGAATGAATGTAAGCATGCCTCGTAAAAAGAAGAGATGCTGAAAATGACCCTTAAACAAACTAAATTGAACAGGGACTGCAGTCTTACATTTTGGTCAGCGGGCTGCACAGGTATTGCGTTGGCTCATTGGCATTTTTCGTCGATCAGTTCCTCGTTTGGAATGGAGTACCGCAGGCACAGCAAACTTCCATCGGCCGAGGCCACGGCAGCGCTGCCCTTATGTGACCCCGTGAGTGACAGCTTCATTCCACCTTCTCTGCATGGCACTTGCCGCTGGTGTGGCTTCTGTTTGGAGTATGTCTTTTTAAGTTTGGATACAATAAGGTGTTCTTGCGTGACTGCATCTGTAGCTAGTGCACCTGTGAATGATGTGTCACACCTATCCAGATGTTGAAAATGAGGAGCCATCGCGAGGTTCTGTAACCTTATGGCTACTGAGTGACCTACATGACCTTAGACCTTAAGTAATCTTGGGAAAGTAGTATGTTGTGATACTCTGTTCTAATAAATGTGGGGTATCATGCTGTCCTCAACATCAGTCCTTAGCAGTTCTCTTTTTTGCATAGGTGAGGTGTGCTAGATTTATGTATAAGAAATTAACTGTTAGCTCTCATGTTAACACTTATCAAATACCACCTGTTAATAAACACGTTAATAAAAGAAGCTGCCTCTGGTGGTGAATGGTTCATTGGTGTCGCATATAGTGTGGACTCAACAGAACTGGTAGATTGTTTTGGTGGTGCAAAGAAAGCCCAGGGCAGTAAGTGGTGAGAGAAATTGAGTTGGGGTGGGTGGGTGGTGAGGGAAGTGGAGCATATGTGTTGATGGGGTGTGGTTTGTAGTCAAACGTTCCTGAAATGGATGGCCGAAGAGTTGTAGTGACTCGTTTACTGAAGCAAGAATGGTTGGTTTTGGTTCCAGTGAGTTGAATGATGTACCATAGTCAGGTGTCTCGCAATTCTGTACAAATGGGCTCCTGTATGGGTGAGGTTCTGTTTCTATAGAATTTGAAGTGGTGAATTGGTTGTGCACGAGGAAGTAATGGTTCGCTGCAGAGGTATCTTGGTTTCTCTGTTTAAATGGCTTTGTGGGCACTACAGAGGCAGTTGAATTGTAATCAGAGTTTGATTCTAACTGTGTTGCTCCATCATAGGCCATCTCTACCTTTTTCTTCTAAGATTTCTTGTGGTGTCATCTAGTCTGTGTTTGTGGAAAGTCCTTACTTGGTGGTGTATCTGTAACACCAGCCATCAGTTCTGCATTACTCACCTTAGTTGTTTTGTCCGCTCTGCTACTCTGTACATTTCCTCACCTCCTGCAGCAGCATATTGGCTCTACGCCTGTAGGAATAGAACACATGGGTACTGGCCGTCTAAAATTGTCCCCAGTGGCTTTCCTGTCTTGTATTTGGTTGACTAAAGTTCTTTGCAACATTCTACGTCCATTATGTGGATCTACGTATTGCTGTGTTTTCATGCATGATGTACTGTTTTTAAACTGTATTCATCAGATGTGCACGCTGGACTATTTGCACCCTTGGGGCACACTGTTTCTCCTAGTGTGAAATAAAGTGTACCTGCCGTGGGACGCCTTCATCTGTTTGTTTATTTTTATATTTATTCATTTTTATAGAGCAAAGGTTCCTTTAGATAATAGTTATACCGGTACAAGCAGTAAAAGAGGCGAAGTTACTGTCAGCCTTGCTTCTCGTAAGCAACGACTATAAGTACAAAGTGCGTGTTTACGCACCGCTTGCAGGGTTTCAAAACACATAAATAAAAGGCATTCTCATTTACAATGCCAATAGCTCAACCTCTCGCGAATGCGAGACCTATTGCATTGCAAATGCTTTTTTTTAGATCTGGCGGCACTTTCCTTATAAACATGTCAAGAAAGATGACAACACCATAGCTCCCAACTAACAAATTTAACAAGATGCATTAAATTAAATATGTTGCCTTCAACACCTTGTCTGAAAAACTTTTGACTTGGAGAGAGAGCAGTTTTAAAGGAGACGAACACAGAACAGCCAAGCGCAACTTACAGCGTGATAGGAAATTTAATGAAGATCTCTGACTTGAACGTGTGTTTGAGCAATCCCATCCCGTTATAACTTTAGTTTTCTTGTGCGTGACACTCATTTTCTTTCACCGCGTCACTTCGTCTGACCCCCAAATGAAACAAACCAGACCGTTTACCGTGACAGCTTCCTCGAGGCTGGATGTCATATGTGGCACCATCAGCCAGTCTTGACACCGTAGCCGAAAGCACTTCTCAAGCTGTTCTTTTTAGCCTATACTCTCAATGTTAAAAGCAATTATATAACTCCCAGAATGCACCAGCTTTTGGCTAAGAAGCAAGAACTGACTGAAAGTGCCAAGACATGGAAAGAAGTCACATGGCCCCTATAAAAGTGGCAGGAGTACAGCTCGAGCTGCCCCACCCTTAACTGCTTAATTTGTATAAAACATAAGTGGTGTGGCCTGAAGGTTTTTAGGTCAAGCCTGAGCCAGCGCGCAAGCGCTGCTCTGGTGTTCTTTTGTAGGTAGAGTACGGAGGAGAAGCCCCACCCACTATCCGCCCATATTTTTCATTGGCTTGTGTCTTTGTCCTTCGTAAATGCTAGCGTCTTGACCGCCCCTCAAGCTGCAGAGATTGTACAGATTTAGGCTTCGCATGTCAAACATAGCTATTCCAAGTACACAGGTATTATAAGTCTAGATGTTTGTGTTAAGAACAGCAAAAATTGTTCTTAGGTTTAACAAATGATAGCTCATTTTATTATTTAATGCTCAATATTTTTGCAGGACTGAGCATTGTCCGTAACAGGGATCATAATTACCCAATTTATTGATCTCGTATGGATGAAAGCCCAGTTGACTGTTCCACACTTAAGTAAACGAGCCACCTTGCTAGCGATTATCAACAAAGGTAGCATTCATTTAGAGTGAGAGTTTAAGCTATTAGCATTGTAAATGAAAATGCCTTTTATTTAGGTTTTAAAAACCAAAACATAAATAAAAGACATTGTCATTTACAATGCCAATGGCTCAAACTCGTGTAAATGCGAGGCCTATTGCATTGCAAATGCTTGTTTTGTTAGGCACGGGGAGATTAGGTGATTTGCCCAGAATCACAGGATGTTGCGTGTCCTTGCCGAGACTCGAACCCGGTTCCCAGATTTGAGCTTGACCGCTCTAGCCGTTAGGCCAACTCCACTCCCCTAAGGACTGCGGATGTCTCTGTGCTGCAGCACTGCGCCTCAAGCTGCTAGGCACTGCTGATGTCTCTGTGCTGCAGCACAGTGCCTCAGGCTACTAGGCACTGTGGATGTCTCTGTGCTGCATCACACCTCTTTAGGCTGCTAGGTACTGTGGGTGTCTATGTGCTGCATCACACCGCCTCGGGCTGCTTGGTACTGTGGATGTCTATGTGCTGCAGCACAGCACCTCAGGCTGCTTGGGACTGCGGATGTCTGTGCTGCAGCACTGCACCTCATGCTGCTAGGGACTGCAGATGTCTCTTTGCTGCAGCACAGTGTCTTAGACTGCTAGGGACTGTGGATGTCTCTGTGCTGCAGCACAGCGCCTCAGGATGTTGGGACTGCGGATGTCTCTGTGCTGCAGCACAGCACCCCAGGCTGCTTGGACTGCAGCTGTTTCTGTGCTGCAGCACACCGCCTCAAGCTGCTGGGACTGCAGGTGTCTCTGTGCTGCAGCACAGTGCCTCAGACTGCTAGGGACTGTGTATGTCTCTGTGCTGCAGCACAGCGCCTCAGGCTGCTAGGGACTGCAGATGTCTCTGTGCTGCAGCACAGCCCCTCAGGCTGCTAGGTACTGTGGATATCTGTGCTGCAGCACTGCGCCTCAGGCTGCTAGGCACTGGTGATGTCTCTTTGCTGCAGCAGAGTGCCTCAGGCTGCAAAGCACTGGGATGTCTCTGTGCTGCAGCACTGTGCCTCAGGCTGCTAGGCACTGCTGATGTCATGGTGCTGCAGCACAGTGCCTCAGGCTGCTAGGCTCTGTAGATCTCTCTGTGCCACAGCACACCACCTCAGGCTGCTAGGGACTGCGGATGTCTCTGTGCTGCAGCACAGCGACTTAGGCTGCTGGGCACTGCGGTTTCTCTGTGCTGCAGTACAGCATCTCAGGCTGCTGGGGACTGCTGATGTCTCTGTGCTGCAGCACTGCGCTTTGGGCTGCTGGGGACTGCGGATGTCTCTGTGCTGCAGCACTGTGTCTCAGGCTGCTAGGGACTGTGGATGATTCTGTGCTGCAGCACTGTGTCTCAGGCTTCTAGGGACTGTGGATGATTCTGTGCTGCAGCACAGCTCCTCTGGCTGTTGGGACTGTGGATGTCTCTGTGCTGCAGCACAGTGCCTTGGGATGTTGGGACTGCTGATGTCTCTGTGCTGCAGTGTAGGAGAGTAGGATCTGCCTCTTATGGTTACCCCCACTTTTTGCTGATGTCTCACTGTTTTTCGACTTTAGTCTGGCTGGGGCCCTGCTATCCAGGACCCCAGCCTAGCTGCTTCCTCTCTAAATTGATTCCATGTACCTTAAGTACACTTCAGATTGGATTCTGGGGTGCCCTTATAAGTCCCTAGTGTATGGTATACTATGTACCAAGGGCATAGGTACCCCAGAGGCCTACAAGGGGCTGAAGCATGTATTGTGCCACCCCTGGAAGGCCATCCAAAATGACACCACAGGACTGCTACTGCAGCCTGAGTGAGGTGGTGCATGCACCCCTTACAGAGATATAGGTTCACTATATCTCACCTATCACTGCACTTAGAAACCTATCAGTCACCCCTATGGCAGGCCTTATCAATCCTGAAGGCAGGGTGCGTGGTTATATGTGAGAGGGTGCCCGTGCATGAGCATAGCCCCTCTGCAGCCCTCGGAATCTCCTCTCCGGGGTTGTCTGTGGTGCAGCCTGACCATATACTCTTAAGTGCATTATATCCTAGCGGTAAATGCTAACTTTGGGATGGCTGCACGGAAACATGTCGTGTTTGGTGTCAAACACCTTGGAATCATACCCCCACACCAGTAACTGGTGTGGGAGTATAATCCCACCCTTCTAGAGGGAAAGGCATGACAGCACCGGTATACCCGGTACCAGCTAAACAGAGCCCTGGCATCACAAAATGGATGCTGCAGCCACAGACACGAGTCTGGCCTCCTGCTGCTGACCGAAACTCCGGCAGGGGAGGCCTGGACAATAGGTTTCCTGTCTCAGGGAGGTGTTACCACCTCCCAGACAGGCCTTAGTGGATTAGGGCTGGGTGGGTGCACTCCAAGAGTGCTTTGAAGTCCTGCACTGGGGGCACATTTGGTGTCCTCGTGCATACCCTAGTTCAAACCGGTTGCAGGGGCTGCCAGCCCCTGCTCTGGCGCGAAACTGGACAAAGGAAATGGGTGTAGCCACCCCTCTTTCCAAACCCTCCCATAGGTGGGTCCCCAGAGTTAGTCCAACCCCTTTCTTAGGTATAAGTAAGGAACCCCTGGCAACAGGACTTTAGATATCCCTGGACGAAACTCTGCAACTGAATCCTGGAACTTCGATGCTCTACTAAAGACTAGAGGACTGAAGAAATCTCCCTTGGGGTCAAGAAGTGACTCCCCTGCTTGGCAGGCACCAACGAAGCATTTGCCGGTCTGCATCTCCGAAGCTCCCGCCGGACTCCGAAGTACCTGCAGCCCAGGAAGAGGATTTCCAGACTTCTCAGAGGCCGACCCGAGTCCCCAGCAAAGCTGAGACCCGCAGCCCTCACGAGTGACGTGGAACCGGAACCCCTGGACACCGTGCACATTTGCTAGTGCATCGACTTCTCGATAACTCTTGAAGTTGGGTTACTTGTAGCCCAGGCCCCGAGCACCATTTGCACCGAAGATTGTGAGCCTACACTCCACGAGTGTTCCGTGGACCCGCTTCTTGCATTTCCGCTCGAGGCTCCTTCGTGATCCCTGGTCCGTCGACTGGTGGGTCCCTGTGAAGGCAACTCTGATTTTCATTGGGCGTTTCTGGTTGCTCCAGACGTGCCCTAACTCCCCACCGAGTGGTGAGTCCCTCAGACCTTGCTGGTCTGCACCGAAGCATCTTTCTCCTTTCTGCGTGGGTTGTGTTGCCAAGGCTTAGTGTGTTCAATCCGGACACCAATGCTGCAGCACTCGACATCCTTTGTGGGACAGCTCGAATCCAGCTCCTGGTCGTCGTCGACGCCTCCTGGTCCTCGTGGCTGAAGAGTCAAGCTTCACCTCTTTCACCTGAAGCACCCGACATCGGTGGGCATTCGACTATCGTGCCCCTGGTCACTGGCAAGTGACCCAGACTCTGTCCCCTCTGCTTTCAGGTTCTTCTCATCTCCGATCCAGGCTTGGATCTCTTCGGACACTTCGCATCTTCCCGGCAGCAGCACTTCGTTGCAGGCTGCCATTGAAATCGACGCCGCGACCCGACACCATTCAACACCTATGCACCCGGCTTCCCTGGGTGAGGTAACTCGAGTACTCCGGTGCTCCCGTGGGTGTTAACCCTAGAACTGTCTAAGTCCAAGAGGGTTTGGTCCTAGTCCATTTCTAAGTGTCCTTAAACTCTAAAACTCTTACCGCGACTTTCCCATTGACTTTAACGGAGCTCGCGGCTGTGTTCACACACTGCACACAGCCCCCGTGGGTCCCCTGTGTCACTACCTTGGGTGGTTCCTTGGGGTCCCAGCGATTCTACAGGCTCTAGGCCTTGTGTCTACTTAAGTCGTGGTTCTTATACCACTTTCTTAATATATGGTTTGATACGCCCCTAGGGCTAATCGTATATTGTGCTAATTTACTGTGCTATTTGACTTGTAACTTGTGTACTTTGACCTCTAGCCTCATAAAGAGACTATTGGGTAGTGTTTAGTAATAAATACATATATTTTATATATATACCTGGTGTGGTTCTCCTTTCATTTGGTCATTCACAAGATTATAACTGGTAAAACAACAGCTTAACACTCCTTCAAGACTTAGCCTGAAGGCTGCTCTCCATAGCTACCACTAGGATAGCTTTCTATAAAGGTTGTCTTTAAACCTGTCATCAATAAAGGTCGTTTGGACTGGTGCAAGGTGCCCACTATAACTAGTGGACAGCATATGCCAGGCCAACTTCTCACATGCAGCACATCACCTCAGGCTGCTTGGACTGCAGCTGTCTCTGTGCTGCAGCACAGCACCTCAGACTGTTAGGGACTGCAGATGTCGCTGTGCTGCAGCACAGCGCCTCAGGCTGCTAGGGACTGCGGATGTCTGTGTGCTGCAGCACTGCGCCTCAGGCTGCTAGGTACTGCGGATGTCATGGTGCTGCAGCACAGTGCCTCAGGCTGCTAGGGACTGCGGATGTCTCTGTGCTGCAGCACAGCGACTCAGGCTGCTGGGCACTGCGTTTTCTCTGTGCTGCAGTACAGCATCTCAGACTGCTGGGGACTGCTGATGTCTCTGTGGTGCAGCACACAGCCTCAGGCTGCTAGGGACTGCGGATGTCTCTGTGCTGCAGCACTGTGCCTTGGGCTGCTGGGGACAGCGGATGTCTCTGTGCTGCAGCACGGTGCCTCAGGCTGCTAGGAACTGTGGATGCCTGTGCTGCAGTACTGCGCCTCATGCTGCTAAGGACTGCAGATATCTTTGTGCTGCAGCACAGTGCCTCAGGCTGCTAGGGACTGCAGATTTCTCTGTGCTGCCGCACAGCCCCTCAGGCTGCTAGGGACTGCGGATATCTCTGTGCTGCAGGACATCGCCTCAGGCTGCTAGGGACTGCAGATGTCTCTGTGCTGTAGCACAGCATTTCAGGGTGCTAGGGAATGTGATGTCTCTGTGCTGCAGGACATCGCCTCAGGCTGCTGGCCCTGCGGATGTCTCTGTGCTGCAGCACACCACCTTAGGCTGCTAGGGACTGTGGAAGGCTCTGTGCTGCAGCACAGCGCACCAGGCTGCTAGGGACTGCCGATGTCTCTGTGCTGCTGCCCTGCACCTCAGGCTGCTAAGTACTGCAGATCTCTTTGTACTGCAGCACTGCGCCTCAGGCTTCTGGGACTGGGGATGTCTGCACTGCAGCACAGCACCTCAGGCTGCTAGGCACTGCAGATGTCTCTCTGCTGCAGCACTGCGCCTCAGGCTGCTAGGGACTGCACATGTCTCTGTGCTGCAGCACAGTGTCTCAGGCTGCTAGGGACTGGGAATGTCTCTGTGCTGCAGCACAGCACCTCTGGCTTTTGGGACTGTGGGTGTCTCTGTGCTGCAGCACAGCACCCCAGGCTGCTTGGACTGCAGCTGTCTCTGTGCTACAGCACACCGCCTCAAGCTGCTGGGACTGCAGGTGTCTCTGTGCTGCAGCACAGCGCCTCAGGCTGCTAGGGACTGCGGTTTCTCTGTCCTGCAGTACAGCATCTCGGGCTGCTGGGGATGCTGATGTCTCTGTGCTGCAGCACACAGCCTCTGGCTTCTAGGGACTGCGGATGTCTCTGTGCTGCAGCACTGCGCCTTGGGCTGCTGGGGACTGCCGATGTCTCTGTGCTGCAGCACAGCGCCTCAGGCTGCTTGGGACTGCGGATGTCTCTTTGCTGCAGCAGAGTGCCTCAGGCTACAAAGCACTGCAGATGTCTCTGTGCTGCAGCACTGCGCCTCAGGCTGCTAGACACTGCTGATGTCATGGTGCTGCAGCTCAGTGCCTCAGGCTGCTAGGCACTGTAGATCTCTCGGTGCTGCAGCACACCACCTCAGGCTGCTAGGGACTGTGGATGTCTCTGTGCTGCAGCACAGCGACTCAGGCTGCTAGGCATTGTGGTTTCTCTGTGCTGCAGTACAGCATCTCAGGCTGCTGGGGACTGCTGATGTCTATGTGCTGCAGCACACAGCCTCAGGCTGCTAGGGACTGCGGGTGTCTCTGTGCTGCAGCACTGCGCCTTGGGCTGCTGGGGCGTGCCGATGTCTCTGTGGGGCAGCATTGTGCTTCAGGCCGCTAGGGACTGTGGATGTCTGTGCTGCAGCACTGCGCCTCAGGCTGCTAAGGACTGCTGATGTCTTAGTGCTACAGCATAGTGCCTTAGGCTGCTAGGGACTGCGGATGTCTCTGTGCTGCAGCACAGCGTTTCAGGCTGCTAGGAACTGTGGATATCTCTTTGCTGCTGCACAGTGCCTCAGGCTGCTAGGGACTGCGGATGACTCTGTGCTGCAGCACACCGCCTCAGGCTGTTGGGACTGCGGATGTCTCTGTGATGCAGCACAGTGCTTCAGGCCACTAGGGACTGCTGATGTCTCTGTGCTGCAGCACAGCGCCTCAGGCTGCTAGGCACTGCGGATTTCATGGTGCTGCAGCACAGTGCCTCAGGCTGCTAGGCTCTGTAGATCTCTCTGTGCCACAGCACACCACCTCAGGCTGCTAGGGACTGCAGATGTCTCTGTGCTGCAGCACATCGACTTAGGCTGCTGGGCACTGCGGTTTCTCTGTGCTGCAGTACAGCATCTCAGGCTGCTGGGGACTGCTGATGTCTCTGTGCTGCAGCACTGCGCTTTGGGCTGCTGGGGACTGCGGATGTCTCTGTGCTGCAGCACTGTGTCTCAGGCTGCTAGGGACTGTGGATGATTCTGTGCTGCAGCACTGTGTCTCAGGCTTCTAGGGACTGTGGATGATTCTGTGCTGCAGCACAGCTCCTCTGGCTGTTGGGACTGTGGATGTCTCTGTGCTGCAGCACAGTGCCTTGGGATGTTGGGACTGCTGATGTCTCTGTGCTGCAGTGTAGGAGAGTAGGATCTGCCTCTTATGGTTACCCCCACTTTTTGCTGATGTCTCACTGTTTTTCGACTTTAGTCTGGCTGGGGCCCTGCTATCCAGGACCCCAGCCTAGCTGCTTCCTCTCTAAATTGATTCCATGTACCTTAAGTACACTTCAGATTGGATTCTGGGGTGCCCTTATAAGTCCCTAGTGTATGGTATACTATGTACCAAGGCCTACAAGGGGCTGAAGCATGTATTGTGCCACCCCTGGAAGGCCATCCAAAATGACACCACAGGACTGCTACTGCAGCCTGAGTGAGGTGGTGCATGCACCCCTTACAGAGATATAGGTTCACTATATCTCACCTATCACTGCACTTAGAAACCTATCAGTCACCCCTATGGCAGGCCTTATCAATCCTGAAGGCAGGGTGCGTGGTTATATGTGAGAGGGTGCCCCTGCATGAGCATAGCCCCTCTGCAGCCCTCGGAATCTCCTCTCCGGGGTTGTCTGTGGTGCAGCCTGACCATATACTCTTAAGTGCATTATATCCTCGCGGTAAATGCTAACTTTGGGATGGCTGCACGGAAACATGTCGTGTTTGGTGTCAAACACCTTGGAATCATACCCCCACATCAGTAACTGGTGTGGGAGTATAATCCCACCCTTCTAGAGGGAAAGGCATGACAGCACCGGTATACCCGGTACCAGCTAAACAGAGCCCTGGCATCACAAAATGGATGCTGCAGCCACAGACACGAGTCTGGCCTCCTGCTGCTGACCGAAACTCCGGCAGGGGAGGCCTGGACAATAGGTTTCCTGTCTCAGGGAGGTGTTACCACCTCCCAGACAGGCCTTAGTGGATTAGGGCTGGGTGGGTGCACTCCAAGAGTGCTTTGAAGTCCTGCACTGGGGGCACATTTGGTGTCCTCGTGCATACCCCAGTTCAAACCGGTTGCAGGGGCTGCCAGCCCCTGCTCTGGCGTGAAACTGGACAAAGGAAATGGGTGTAGCCACCCCTCTTTCCAAACCCTCCCATAGGTGGGTCCCCAGAGTTAGTCCAACCCCTTTCTTAGGTATAAGTAAGGAACCCCTGGCAACAGGACTTTAGATATCCCTGGATGAAACTCTGCAACTGAATCCTGGAACTTCGATGCTCTACTAAAGACTAGAGGACTGAAGAAATCTCCCTTGGGGTCAAGGAGTGACTCCCCTGCTTGGCAGGCACCAACGAAGCATTTGCCGGTCTGCATCTCCGAAGCTCCCGCCGGACTCCGAAGTACCTGCAGCCCAAGAAGAGGATTTCCAGACTTCGCAGAGGCCGACCCGAGTCCCCAGCAAAGCTGAGACCCGCAGCCCTCACGAGTGACGTGGAACCGGAACCCCTGGACACCGTGCACATTTGCTAGTGCATCGACTTCTCGACAACTCTTGAAGTCCTGCTTTGGGTTACTTGTAGCTCAGGCCCCGAGCACCATTTGCACCGAAGATTGTGAGCCTACACTCCACGAGTGTTCCGTGGACCCGCTTCTTGCATTTCCGCTCGAGGCTCCTTCGTGATCCCTGGTCCGTCGACTGGTGGGTCCCTGTGAAGGCAACTCTGATTTTCATTGGGCGTTTCTGGTTGCTCCAGACGTGCCCTAACTCCCCACCGAGTGGTGAGTCCCTCAGACCTTGCTGGTCTGCACTGAAGCATCTTTCTCCTTTCTGCGTGGGTTGCTGTTGCCAAGGCTTAGTGTGTTCAATCCGGACACCAATGCTGCAGCACTCGACATCCTTTGTGGGACAGCTCGAATCCAGCTCCTGGTCGTCGTCGACGCCTCCTGCTCCTCGTGGCTGAAGAGTCAAGCTTCACCTCTTTCACCTGAAGCACCCGACATCGGTGGGCATTGGACTATCGTGCCCCTGGTCACTGGCAAGTGACCCAGACTCTGTCCCCTCTGCTTTCAGGTTCTTCTCATCTCCGATCCAGGCTTGGATCTCTTCGGACACTTCGCATCTTCCCGGCAGCAGCACTTCGTTGCAGGCTGCCATTGAAATCGACGCCGCGACCCGACACCATTCAACACCTATGCACCCGGCTTCCCTGGGTGAGGTAACTCGAGTACTCCGGTGCTCCCGTGGGTGTTAACCCTAGAACTGTCTAAGTCCAAGAGGGTTTGGTCCTAGTCCATTTCTAAGTGTCCTTAAACTCTAAAACTCTTACCGCGACTTTCCCATTGACTTTAACGGAGCTCGCGGCTGTGTTCACACACTGCACACAGCTCCCGTGGGTCCCCTGTGTCACTACCTTGGGTGGTTCCTTGGGGTCCCAGCGATTCTACAGGCTCTAGGCCTTGTGTCTACTTAAGTCGTGGTTCTTATACCACTTTCTTAATATATGGTTTGATACGCCCCTAGGGCTAATCGTATATTGTGCTAATTTACTGTGCTATTTGACTTGTAACTTGTGTACTTTGACCTCTAGCCTCATAAAGAGACTATTGGGTAGTGTTTAGTAATAAATACATGTATTTTATATATATACCTGGTGTGGTTCTCCTTTCATTTGGTCATTCACAAGATTATAACTGGTAAAACAACAGCTTAACACTCCTTCAAGACTTAGCCTGAAGGCTGCTCTCCATAGCTACCACTAGGATAGCTTTCTATAAAGGTTGTCTTTAAACCTGTCATCAATAAAGGTCGTTTGGACTGGTGCAAGGTGCCCACTATAACTAGTGGACAGCATATGCCAGGCCAACTTCTCACATGCAGCACATCACCTCAGGCTGCTTGGACTGCAGCTGTCTCTGTGCTGCAGCACAGCACCTGAGACTGTTAGGGACTGCAGATGTCGCTGTGCTGCAGCACAGCGCCTCAGGCTGCTAGGGACTGCGGATGTCTGTGTGCTGCAGCACTGCGCCTCAGGCTGCTAGGTACTGCGGATGTCATGGTGCTGCAGCACAGTGCCTCAGGCTGCTAGGCACTGTAGATCTCTCGGTGCTGCAGCACACCACCTCAGGCTGCTAGGGACTGCGGATGTCTCTGTGCTGCAGCACAGCGACTCAGGCTGCTGGGCACTGCGTTTTCTCTGTGCTGCAGTACAGCATCTCAGACTGCTGGGGACTGCTGATGTCTCTGTGCTGCAGCACACAGCCGCAGGCTGCTAGGGACTGCGGATGTCTCTGTGCTGCAGCACTGTGCCTTGGGCTGCTGGGGACAGCGGATGTCTCTGTGCTGCAGCACGGTGCCTCAGGCTGCTAGGAACTGTGGATGCCTGTGCTGCAGGACATCGCCTCAGGCTGCTAGGGACTGCAGATGTCTCTGTGCTGTAGCACAGCATTTCAGGCTGCTAGGGAATGTGATGTCTCTGTGCTGCAGGACATCGCCTCAGGCTGCTGGCCCTGCGGATGTCTCTGTGCTGCAGCACACCACCTTAGGCTGCTAGGGACTGTGGAAGGCTCTGTGCTGCAGCACAGCGCACCAGGCTGCTAGGGACTGCCGATGTCTCTGTGCTGCTGCCCTGCAACTCAGGCTGCTAAGTACTGCAGATCTCTTTGTACTGCAGCACTGCGCCTCAGGCTTCTGGGACTGGGGATGTCTGCACTGCAGCACAGCACCTCAGGCTGCTAGGCACTGCAGATGTCTCTCTGCTGCAGCACTGCGCATCAGGCTGCTAGGGACTGCACATGTCTCTGTGCTGCAGCACAGTGTCTCAGGCTGCTAGGGACTGGGAATGTCTCTGTGCTGCAGCACAGCACCTCTGGCTTTTGGGACTGTGGATGTCTCTGTGCTGCAGCACAGCACCCCAGGCTGCTTGGACTGCAGCTGTCTCTGTGCTACAGCACACCGCCTCAAGCTGCTGGGACTGCAGGTGTCTCTGTGCTGCAGCACAGCGCCTCAGGCTGCTAGGGACTGCGGTTTCTCTGTCCTGCAGTACAGCATCTCGGGCTGCTGGGGATGCTGATGTCTCTGTGCTGCAGCACACAACCTCAGGCTGCTAGGGACTGCGGATGTCTCTGTGCTGCAGTACTGCGCCTTGGGCTGCTGGGGACTGCCGATGTCTCTGTGCTGCAGCACAGCACCTCAGGCTGCTTGGGACTGCGGATGTCTCTTTGCTGAAGCAGAGTGCCTCAGGCTACAAAGCACTGCAGATGTCTCTGTGCTGCAGCTCAGTGTTTCAGGCTGCTAGGCACTGTAGATCTCTCGGTGCTGCAGCACACCACCTCAGGCTGCTAGGGACTGTGGATGTCTCTGTGCTGCAGCACAGCGACTCAGGCTGCTAGGCATTGTGGTTTCTCTGTGCTGCAGTACAGCATCTCAGGCTGCTGGGGACTGCTGATGTCTATGTGCTGCAGCACACAGCCTCAGGCTGCTAGGGACTGCGGGTGTCTCTGTGCTGCAGCACTGCGCCTTGGGCTGCTGGGGAGTGCCGATGTCTCTGTGCTGCAGCACTGTGCCTCAGGCTGCTAGGGACTGCTGATGTCTTAGTGCTACAGCATAGTGCCTCAGGCTGCTAGGGACTGCGGATGTCTCTGTGCTGCAGCACAGCGTTTCAGGCTTCTAGGAACTGTGGATATCTCTTTGCTGCAGCACAGTGCCTCAGGCTGCTAGGGACTGCGGATGACTCTGTGCTGCAGCACACCGCCTCAGGCTGTTGGGACTTCGGATGTCTCTGTGATGCAGCACAGTGCTTCAGGCCACTAGGGACTGCTGATGTCTCTGTGCTGCAGCACAGCGCCTCAGGCTGCTAGGCACTGCGGATGCCTCTGTGCTGCAGAACACCGCCTCAAGCTGCTAGGGACTGCAGATGTCTTTGTGCTGCTGAACTGTTCCTCAGGCTGCTGGGACTGGCGATGTCTCTGTGCTGCAGCACAGCACCTCAGGCTGCTAGGGACTGCAGCTGCCTCTGTGCTGCAGCACAGTGCCTCAGGCTGCAATGGATGCGGATGTCTCTGTGTTGCAGCACAGCCCCTCGGGCTACTGGGACTGTGGATGTTTCTGTGCTGCAGCACAGTCCCTAAGGCTGCTAGGGACTGTGGATGCCTCTGTGTGCAGCACACTGCCTCAGGCTGCTAGGGACTGCAGATGTCTCTGTGCTGCAGCACAGTGCCTCAGGCTGCTAGGAACTGTGGATTTCTCTGTGCTGCAGCACAGTGCCTCAGGCTACTAGACACTGCGTATGTGTCTGTGCTGCAGCACAGTGTCTCAGGCTGCTAGAGACTGCGGATGTCTCTGTGCTGCATGACACCGCATCTGGCTGCTTGGTACTGTGGATGTCTATGTGCTGCAGCACAGCACTTCAGGCTGCTGGGGACTGCGGATGTCTCTGTGCCGCAGCACTGTACCTCAGGCTGCTAGGGAATGCATATGTCTCTGTGCTGCTGCACAGTGTCTCAGGCTGCTAGGGACTGTGGATGTCTCTGTGCTTCAGCACAGCGCCTTGGGCTGTTGGGACTGTGGATGTCTCTATGCTGCAGCACAGTGCCTCGGGATGTTGGGACGGCAGATGTCTCTGTGCTGCAGCACTGCGCCTCAGGCTGCTTGGACTGAAGCTGTCTCTGTGCTGCAGCACACCGCCTCAAGCTGCTGGGACTGCAGATGTCTCTGTGCTGCAGCACAGCCCCTCAGGGAGCTAGGTACTGCGGATGTCTGTGCTGCAGCACTGCACCTCAGGCTACTAGGCACTGGTGATGTCTCTTTGCTGCAGCACAGTGCCTCAGGCTGCAAGGCACTGCGGATGTCTCTGTGCTGCAGCACTGCACCTCAGGCTGCTAGGTACTGCGGATGTCTGTGCTGCAGCACTGCACCTCAGGCTACTAGGCACTGGTGATGTCTCTTTGCTGCAGCACAGTGCCTCAGGCTGCTAGGCATTGTGGATCTCTGTGCTGCAGCACAGCTACTCAGGCTGATAGGCACTGCAGTTTCTCTGTGCTGCAATACAGCATCTCAGGCTGCTGGGGACTGATGATGTCTCTGTGCTGCAACACACATCCTCAGGCTGCTAGGGACTGCGGATGCCTCTGTGCTGCAGCACCGCGCCTTGGGCTGCTGGGGACTGTGGATGTCTCTGTGCTGCAGCACACCACCTCAGGCTGCTAGGCACTGCTGATGTGTCTGTGCGGCAGCACAGTGCCTCGGGCTGCTATGGACTGCGGATGTCTCTGTGCTGCAGCACAGTGCTCCAGGCTGCTAGGCACTGTGGATGTCTCTGTGCTGCAGCACACCCCCTCAGGCTGCTGGGACTGCGGCTGTCTTTGTGCTGCAGCACTGCGCCTCAGGCAGCTAGGGACTGTGGATGTCTGTGTGCTGCATCACACTGCCTTAGGATGCTAGGGACTGCAGAAGTCTCTGTCCTGCAGCACACCGCCTCAGGCTGCTGGGACTGCGGCTGTCTTTGTGCTGCAGCACAGTGCCTCAGGCTGCTAGGGACTGCGGATGTCTCTGTGCTGCAGCACACTGCCTTGGGCTGCTATGGACTGGGTATGTCTCTGTGCTGCAGCACATTGCGTCAAGCTGCTAGTGACTGTGGGTGTCTCTGAGCTATGGCACTGCACCTCAGGCTGCTGGGACACCAGATGTCTCTGTGCTGCAGCACTGCACCTCTGGCTTCTTGGACTGTGGATGTCTCTGTGCTGCAGCACAGCACCTCAGACTGCTGGGGACTATGGATGTCTCCATGCTGCAGCACACCTCCTCAGGCTGCTAGGCACTGCGAATGTGTCTGTGCTGCAGCACACCGCCTCAGGGTGCTAGGCACTGCAGATGTCTCTCCAAACAGTGTAGAGAAATCCACAGTAGTAAATTCCACTCAAGGAGTCTCTGTGCTGCAGCACAGCGCCTCAGACCGCTAGGCACTGCAGACGTCTCTTTGTTGCAGCACACCGCCTCAGGCTGCTAGGGACTGGGGATGTCTCTGTTCTGCAGCACACCGCCTCAGGCTGCTGGGTACTATGGATGTCTCCATGCTGCAGCACACCTCCTCAGGCTGCTAGGCACTGCAAATGTGTCTGTGCTGCAGCACACCGCCTCAGGGTGCTAGGCACTGCAGATGTCTCTGCCAACAGTGTAGAGAAATCCACAGTAGTAAATTCCACTAAAGGAGTCTCAGTGCTGCAGCACAGCGCCTCGGACCGCTAGGCACTGCGGACGTCTCTTTGTTGCAGCACAGCGCCTCAGGCTGCTAGGGACTCTGTATGTCTCTGTGCTGCAGCACAGCCCCTCAGGCTGCTAGGGACTGCGGATGTCTCTGTGCTGCAGCACAGCTCCTCTGCCTGCTAGGGACTGCAGATGTCTCTGTACTGCAGCACAGTGCCTCAGGCTGCTAGGCACTGAGGATGTCTCTGTGGTGCAGCACACCACCTCAGGCTGCTAGGCACTGCGGAGGTCTCTGTGGTGCAGCACACCACCTCAAGCTGCTAGGCACTGAAGCAGTCTCTGTGCTGCAGCTCAGCGCCTCATGCTGGTAGAGACTTCACATGTGTCTGTGCTGCAGCACTGGGCCTCAGGCTGCTAGGGACTGTGATGTCTCTGTGCAGCAGCACAGCGCCTCACGTTTCTGGGGACTGCGGATGTCTCTGTGCAGCAGCACTGCGCCTCAGGCTGCTAGGGACTGCATAAGTCTTTGTGCTGCAGCACTGTGCCTCAGGCAGCTAGACACTGCTGATATATCTGTGCTGCAGCACAGTGCCTCAGGCTGCTAGGGAATGCAGATGTCTCTGTGCTGCAGCACAGCGCTTGAGGCTGTTAGGGACTGCAATGTCTCTTTGCTGCAGCACAGCCCCTCTGGCTGCTAGAGACTGCGGATGACTCTGTGCTGCAGCTCTGCGCCTCAGGCTGCTAGGCACTGCTGATGTCTCTTTGCTGCAACACAGTGCCTCAGGCTGCTAGGCACTGTGGTTGTCTCTGTGCTGCAGCATACCAACTCAGGGTGCTAGGTACTGAGGATGTCTCTGTGCTGCAGCACAGCGCCTCAGGCTGCTAGGCACTGTGGATTTCTGTGCTGCAGCACAGCACCTCAGGCTGCTGGGGACTGTGGATGTCTATGTGCTTCAGCACAGCGCCTTAGGCTGCTAAGGACTGCAGATGTCTCTGTGCTGCTGCACAGACCCTTAGGCTGCTAGGGACTGTGGATGTCTATGTGCTGCAGCACTGCACCTCAGGCTGCTAGGCATTGCTGATGTCTCTGCTCTAACACAGTGTCTCATGCTGCAAGGCACTGCAGATGTCTCTGTGCTATAGCACGCCGCCTCAGGCTGCTAGGGACTGGGGATGTCTCTGTTCTGCAGCACACCGCCTCAGGCTGCTGGGGACTATGGATGTCTCCATGCTGCAGCACACCTCCTCAGGCTGCTAGGCACTGCGAATGTGTCTGTGCTGCAGCACACCGCCTCAGGGTGCTAGGCACTGCAGATGTCTCTGCCAACAGTGTAGAGAAATCCACAGTAGTAAATTCCACTAAAGGAGTCTCTGTGCTGCAGCACAGCGCTTCGGACCGCTAGGCACTGCGGACGTCTCTTTGTTGCAGCACAGCGCCTCAGGCTGCTAGAGACTCGGTATGTCTCTGTGCTGCAGCACAGCCCCTCAGGCTGCTAGGGACTGCGGATGTCTCTGTGCTGCAGCACAGCTCCTCTGCCTGCTAGGGACTGCAGATGTCTCTGTACTGCAGCACAGTGCCTCAGGCTGCTAGGCACTGAGGATGTCTCTGTGGTGCAGCACACCACCTCAGGCTGCTAGGCACTGCGGAGGTCTCTGTGGTGCAGCACACCACCTCAGGCTGCTAGGCACTGAAGCAGTCTCTGTGCTGCAGCTCAGCGCCTCATGCTGGTAGAGACTTCACATGTGTCTGTGCTGCAGCACTGGGCCTCAGGCTGCTAGGGACTGTGATGTCTCTGTGCAGCAGCACTGCGCCTCAGGCTGCTAGGGACTGCATAAGTCTTTGTGCTGCAGCACTGTGCCTCAGGCAGCTAGACACTGCTGATATATCTGTGCTGAAGCACAGTGCCTCAGGCTGCTAGGGAATGCAGATGTCTCTGTGCTGCAGCACAGCGCTTGAGGCTGTTAGGGACTGCAATGTCTCTTTGCTGCAGCACAGCCCCTCTGGCTGCTAGAGACTGCGGATGACTGTGCTGCCGCTCTGCGCCTCAGGCTGCTAGGCACTGCTGATGTCTCTTTGCTGCAACACAGTGCCTCAGGCTGCTAGGCACTGTGGTTGTCTCTGTGCTGCAGCATACCAACTCAGGGTGCTAGGTACTTAGGATGTCTCTGTGCTGCAGCACAGCGCCTCAGGCTGCTAGGCACTGTGGATTTCTGTGCTGCAGCACAGCACCTCAGGCTGCTGGGGACTGTGGATGTCTATGTGCTTCAGCACAGCGCCTTAGGCTGCTAAGGACTGCAGATGTCTCTGTGCTGCCGCACAGACCCTTAGGCTGCTAGGGACTGTGGATGTCTATGTGCTGCAGCACTGCACCTCAGGCTGCTAGGCATTGCTGATGTCTCTCTGCTCTAACACAGTGTCTCATGCTGCAAGACACTGCAGATGTCTCTGTGCTATAGCACACAGCCTCAGGCTGCTAGGGACTGCGGATGTCTATGTGCTGCAGCACTGCGCCTCAGGCTGGTGGGGCCTGCGGATGTCTCTCTGCTGCGGCACTGTGCCTCAGGCTGCTAGTGACTGTGGATGGCTGTGCTGCAGCACTGCGCCTCAGGCAGCTAGGGACTGTGGATGTCTGTGTGCTGCAGCACAGCGCCTTAGGCTGCTAAGGACTGCGGATGTCTTTGTGCTGCCGCACAGCCCCTCAGGCTGCTAGGGACTGTGGATATCTCTGCGCTGCAGCACTGCACCTCAGGCTGCTAGGCATTGGTGATGTCTCTGTGCTCCAGTGCAGTGTCTCATGCTACAAGGCACTGCGGATGTCTCTGTGCTATAGCACACAGCCTCAGGCTGCTAGGGACTGCGGATGTCTCTGTGCTGCAGCACTGTGCCTTGGGTTTCTGGGGACTGCAGATGTCTCTGTGTTGCAGCATTGCAGCTCAGGCTGCTAGGGACTGTGGATGTCTGTGCTGCAGCACTGCATCTCAGGCTGCTAGGGACTGCTGATGTGTCTGTGCTGCATTACTCTGCCTCAGGCTGCTAGGCACTGCAGATGTCTCAGTTCGACATCACACCGCCTCATGCTGCTATGGTCTGCGGAAGTCTCTGTGCTGTAGCACACCCCCTCAGGGTGCTTGGACTGCGGCTGTCTCTTGCTGCAGCACAGCTCCTCAGACTGCTAGGGACTGCGGATTTCTCTGTGCTGCAGCACACTGCCTCAGGCTGCTGGGGACTGTGGATGCCTCTGTGCTGCAGCACACCGCCTCCGGCTTCTGGGGACTGTGGATTTCTCTCTGCTGCAGCACACCACCTCAGGCTGCTGGGACTGTGGCTGTCTGTGCTTCAGCACAGCTCCTCAGGCTGCTAGGGACTGTGGATGTCTCTGTACTGCAGCACACCGCCTTGGGCTGCTAGGGACTGCGAATGTCTCTGTGCTGCAGCACACCGCCTCAGGCTGCTAGGCACTGCTGATGTATCTGTGCGGCAGCACAGTGCCTCAGGCTGCTATGGACTGCGTATGTCTCTGCTGCAGCACAGTGCTCCAGGCTGCTAGGCACTGCAGATGTCTCTGTGCTGCAGCACACCACCTCAGGCTGCTGGGGACTGCGGATCTCTCTGTGCTGCAGCACAGCGCCTAAGGCTGCTAGGCACTGCGGATTTCTCTGTGCTGCAGCACAGCACCTTAGGCTGCTGGGGACTCTGAATGCCTCCGTGCTGCAGTATTCAGCCTCAGGCTGCTGGGACTGTGGATGTCTCTGTGCTGCAGCACTGCACCTCAGGCTGCTGGGGCCTGCGGATGTCTCTGTGCTGCAGCACTGCGCCTCAGGCAGCTAGGGACTGTGGATGTCTATGTGCTGCAGCACAGCGCCTCAGGCTGCTAAGGACTGCGGATGTCTCTGTGCTGCCGCACAGCCCCTCAGGCTGCTAGGGACTGTGGATATCTCTGTGCTGCAGCACTGCATCTCAGGCTGATAGGCATTGCTGATGTCTCTGTGCTCCAGCACAGTGTCTCATGCTGCAAGGTACTGCGGATGTCTCCGTGCTATAGCACACAGCCTCAGGCTGCTAGGGACTTGGGATGTCTCTGTGCTGCAGCACTGTGCCTTGGGTTGCTGGGGACTGCAGTGGTCTCTGTGTTGCAGCATTGCAGCTCAGGCTGCTAGGGAATGTGGATGTCTATGCTGCAGCACTGCACCTCAGGCTGCTAGGGACTGCTGATGTGTCCGTGCTGCATCACACCGCCTCATGCTGCTAGGTTCTGCGGCTGTCTCTGTGCTGCAGCACAGCTCCTCAGACTGCTAGGGACTGGACTTCTCTGTGCTGCAGCACACTGCCTCAGGCTGCTGGGGACTGTGGATGCCTCTGTGCTGCAGCACACCGCCTCAGGCTGCTGGGGACTGTGGATTTCTCTGTGCTGCAGTACACCACCTCAGGCTGCTGTGGCTGTGGCTGTCTCTGTGCTGCAGCACAGCTCCTCAGGCTGCTAGGGACTGAGGATGTCTCTGTGCTGCTAGGGACTGCCTTGGGCTGCTAGGGACTGCGGATGTGTCTGTGCTGCAGCACACCGCCTCAGGCTGCTAGGCACTGCTGATGTGTCTGTGCGGCAGCACAGTGCCTCGGGTGGACTGCGGATGTCTCTGTGCTGCAGCACAGTGCTCCAGGCTGCTACGCACTGCGGATGTCTCTGTGCTGCAGAACACCACCTCAGGCTGCTAGGGACTGCGGATGTCTCTGTGCTACAGCAGCGCCTCAGGCAGCTAGGCAGTGCGGATTTCTGTGTGCTGCATCACAGCACCTTAGGCTGCTGGGGACTCCGAATGTCTCTGTGCTGCAGCATGCAGCCTCAGGCTGCTGGGACTGTGGATGTCTCTGTGCTGCAGCACTGCGCCTCGGGCTCCTGGGGACTCCGAATGTCTCTGTGCTGCAGCATGCAGCCTCAGGCTGCTGGGACTGTGGCTGTCTCTGTGCTGCAGCACAGCACCTCAGGCTGCTATGGACTGCGGATATCTCTATGCTGCAGCACTGCACCTCAGGCTGCTAGGCATTGCTGATGTCTCTGTGCTGCAGCACAGTGTATCATGCTGCTAGGCACTGCGGATGTCTGTGCTATAGCACACAGCTTCAGGCTGCTAGGGACTGTGGATGTCTCTGTGCTGGGGCATTGCACCTCAGGCTGCTAGGGACTGTAATGTCTGTGCTGCAGCACTGCACCTCAAACTGCTAGGGACTGTGGATGTCTATGTGCTGCAGCACACCACCTCAGGCTGCTAGGGACTGCGGATATCTCTATGCTGCAGCACTGCACCTCAGGCTGCTAGGCATTGCTGATGTATGTGCTGCAGCACAGTGTCTCATGCTGCTAGGCACTGCGGATGTCTCTGTGCTATAGCACACAGCTTCAGGCTGCTAGGGACTGCGGATGTCTCTGTGCTGTAGCACTGTGCCTTGTGTTGCTTGGGACTGCAGATGTCTCTGTGCTGCAGCATTGCACCTCAGGCTGCTAGGGACTGTGATGTCTGTGCTGCAGCACTGCACCTCAGGCGGCTAGGGTCTTCTGATATCTCCGTGCTGCATCACTCTGCCTCAGACTGCTAGGCACTGCGGATGTCTCCGTGCGGCATCATACCGCCTCAGGCTGCTAGGGACTGCAGAAGTCTCTGTGCTGCAGCACACTGCCTTGGGCTGCTAGGGACTGCGGATGTCTCTGTGCTGCAGCACATTGCTTCAGGCTGCTAGGGACTGTGGGTGTCTCTGTGCTGCAGCACAGCGCCTCAGGGTGCTAGAGACTGCGGATGTCTCTGTGCTGCAGCACACCGCCTTCGGCTGCTAGGGATTGCGGATGTCTCCGTTCTGCAGCACACCGCCTCAGGCTGCTGGGGACTATGGATGTCTCCATGCTGCAGCACACCTACTCAGGCTGCTAGGCACTGCAGATGTGTCTGTGCTACAGCACACCGCCTCAGGGTACTAGGCACTGCAAATGTCTCTGCCAACAGTGTAGAGAAATCCACAGTAGTAAATTCCACTCAAGGAGTCTCTATGCTGCAGCACAGCGCCTCAGACTGCTAGGCACTGCAGATGTCTCCTTGTTGCAGCACACCGCCTCAGGCTGCTGGGGACTGTGGATGTCTCTGTGCTGCAGCACAGCTCCTCAGCCTGCTAGGGACTGCAGATGTCTCTGTGCTGCAGCACACTGCCTCAGGCTACTGGGGACTGTGGATACCTCTGTGCTGCAGCACACAGCCTCAGGCTGCTGGGACTGTGCCTGTCTCTGTGCTGCAGCACAGCGCCTCAGGGTGCTAGAGACTGCGGATGTCTCTGTGCTGCAGCACACCGCCTTGGGCTGCTAGGGATTGCGGATGTCTCTGTGCTGCAGCACAGCGCCTGAGGCTATTAGGGACTGCAGATGTCTCTGTGCTGCAGCACAACCCCTCAGGCTGCAAGGGACTGCTGAAGTCTCTGTGCTGCATCTCTGCTCCTCAGGCTGCTAGGCACTGTTGATGTCTCTGTGCTGCAGAACAGTGCCTCAGGCTGCTAGACACTGCAGATGTCTCTGTGCTGCACCACACCACCTAAGGCTGTTAGGGACTGCGGATGCCTCTGTGCTGCAGCACTGCGCCTCGGGCTGCTGGGGACTGCGGATGTCTCTGTGCTGCAGCACTGCGCCTCAGGCTGCTAGGGACTGTGGATGTCTGTGCGGCAGCACTGCGCCTCAGGCTGCTAGGGACTGCGGATGTCTCTGTGCTGCGTCTCAGCCCCTCAGGCTGCTAGAGACTGCGGATATCTCTGTGCTGCAGCACTGCACCTCAGGCTGCTAGGCATTGCTGATGTCTCTGAGCTGCAGCACAGTGTCTCAGGCTGCTAGGCACTGCGGATGTCTCTGTGCTGCAGCATTGCACCTCAGGATGCTGGGGACTGTGGATGTCTGTGCTGCAGCACAGTGCCTCAGACTGCTAGGCACTGCAGACGTCTCTTTGTTGCAGCACACAGCCTCAGGCTGCTAGGGAGTGGGGATGTCTCTGTGCTACAGCACACCGCCTCAGTCTGCTGGGACTGCAGCTGTCTCCGTGCTGCAGCACAGCGCCTCAGGTTGCTGGGGACTGTGAATGTCTCTGTGCTGCAGCACAATGCTTTGGGCTGCTAGGGACTACGAATGTCTCTGTGCTGCAGCACACTGCCTCAGGCTGCTAGGGAATGCGGATGTCTCTGTGCTGCAGCACGCCACCTCAGGCTGCTGGGTACTGTGGATGTCTCTGTGCTGCAGCACAGCTCCTCAGCCTGCTAGGGACTGCAGATGTCTCTGTGCTGCAGGACACCGCCTCAGGCTGCTGGGGACTGTAGATTTCTCTGTGCTGCAGCACACCACCTCAGGCTGCTGGGACTGTGGCTGTCTCTGTGCTGCAGCGCGTCAGGGTGCTAGAGACTGTGGATGTCTCTGTGCTGCAGCACAGCGCCTGCGGCTGTTAGGGACTGCAGATGTCTGTGCTGCAGCACAACCCCTCAGGATGCTAGGGACTGCTGATGTCTCTGTGCTGAATCTCTGCTCCTCAGGCTGCTAGGCACTACTGATGTCTCTGTGCTGCAGCAAAGTGCCTCAGGCTACTAGGGACTGCAGATGTCTGTGCTGCAGCAAGTCACCTCAGGCTGCTAGGGACTGCTGATGTCTCCGTGCTGCATCACACCGCCTCTGGCTGCTAGGCTCTGCTTATGTATCTGTGCTGCAGCACAGTGCCTCAGGCTTCTAGGGACTACAGATGTCTATGTGCTGCAGCACAGCCCCTCAGGCTGCTAGGGACTGCAGATGTCTCTGTGCTGCAGCACTGCGCCTCAGGCTGCTAGGCACTGCTGATGTCTCTCTGCTTCAGCGCATTACCTCAGGCTGCTGGGGACTGTGGATGTCTCTGTGCTGCAGCACACCTCCTCAGGCTGCTAGGCACTGTGGATGTGTCTATGCTGCAGCATACCGCCACAGGGTTCTAGGCACTGCAGATGTCTCTGCCAAGAGTGTAGAGAAATCCACAGTAGTAAATCCCACCCAAGGAGTCTCAGACTGCTAGGCACTGCAGACGTCTCTTTGTTGCAGCACACCGCCTCAGGCTGCTAGGGACTGGGATGTCTCTGTGCTGCAGCACACCGCCTCAGTCTGCTGGGACTGCAGCTGTCTCTGTGCTGCAGCACAGCGCCTCAGGTTGCTAGGGACTGCAAATGTCTCTGTGCTGCAGCACACTGCTTTGAGCTGCTAGGGACTGCTGATGTCTCTGTGCTGCAGCACACTGCCTCAGGCTGCTAGGGAATGCACATGTCTCTGAGCTGTAGCATTGCACCTCAGACTGCTGGGACAGCGGATGTCTCTGTGCTGCAGCACTGCGCCTCTGGCTTCTGGGACTGCAGATATCTCTGTGATGCAGCACAGCACCTCTGACTGCTAGGCACTGCAGACGTCTCTTTGTTGCAGTAAACCGACTCAGACTGCAAGGGAGATGGGATGTCTCTGTGCTGCAGCACACCGCCTCAGGCTGCTGGGGACCGTGGATGTCTTCGTGCTGCAGCACACCTCCTCAGGCTGCTATGCACTGCGGATGTCTCTATTCTTCAGCACAGCACCTCAGGCTGTTAGGCACTGCTGATGTCTCTGTGCTGCAGCACTGCGCCTCAGGCTGCTAGGGACTGTGGATGTCTCTATTCTTCAGCACAGCACCTCAGGCTGTTAGGCACTGCTGATGTCTCTGTGCTGCAGCACTGCGCCTCAGGCTGCTAGGGACTGTGGATGTCTATGTGCCGCAGCACAGCACCTCAGGCTGCTAGAGACTGCGGATATCTCTGTGCTGCAACACTACACCTCAGGCTGCTAGGCATTGCTGATGTCTCTGTGCTGCAGCACAGTGTCTCATGCTGCTAGGCACTGCAGATGTCTCTGTGGTATAGCACACAGCTTCAGGCTCCTAGGGACTGCGGATGTCTCTGTGCTGCAGCATTGTGCCTTGTGTTGCTGGGGACTGCGGATATCTCTGTGCTGCAGCATTGCACCTCAGGCTGCTAGGGACTGTGATGTCTGTGCTGCAGCACTGCACCTCAGGCTGCCAGAGTCTGCTGATGTCTTCGTGCTGCATCACTCTGCCTCAGGCTGCTAGGCACTGCGGATGTCTCCGTGCTGCATCATACCGCCTCAGGCTGCTAGCGACTGCGGAAGTCTCTGTGCTGCAGCACACACCCTCAGGCTGCTGGGACTGTGGCTGTCTTTGTGCTGTAGCACAGCGCCTCAGGCTGCTAGGAACTGTGGATGTCTCTGTGCTGCCTCACAGCCCCTCAGGCTGCCAGTGACTGCGGATATCTCTGTGCTGCAGCACATTGCGTCAAGCTGCTAGTGACTGTGGGTGTCTCTGTGCTGCAGCACAGTGCCTCAGGGTGCTGGAGACTGTGGATGTCTCTGTGCTGCAGCACAGTGCCTGAGGCTGTTAGGGACTGCGGATGTCTGTGCTGCAGCACAGCCCCTCAGGATGCTAGGGACTGCTGATGTCTCTGTGCTGCATCTCTGCTCCTCAGGCTGCTAGGCCCTGCTGATGTCTCTGTGCTGCAGCACAGTGCCTCAGGCTACTAGGGACTGCAGATGTCTGTGCTGCAGCACTGCACCTCAGGCTGCTAGGGACTGCTGATGTCTCCGTGCTGCATCACACCGCCTCTGGCTGCTAGGCTCTGCTTATGTATCTGTGCTGCAGCACAGTGCCTCAGGCTTCTAGGGACTACAGATGTCTATGTGCTGCAGCACAGCCCCTCAGGCTGCTAGGGACTGCAGATGTCTCTCTGCTGCAGCACTGCGCCTCAGGCTGCTAGGCACTGCTGATGTCTCTCTGCTGCAGCGCATTACCTCAGGCTGCTGGGGACTGTGGATTTCCCAGTGCTGCAGCACACCGCCTCAGGCTGCTGGGGACTGTGGATGTCTCTGTGTGCTGCAGCACACCTCCTCAGGCTGCTAGGCACTGTGGATGTGTCTGTGCTGCAGCATACCGCCACAGGGTTCTAGGCACTGCAGATGTCTCTGCCAAGAGTGTAGAGAAATCCACAGTAGTAAATCCCACCCAAGGAGTCTCAGACTGCTAGGCAGACTGCTAGGCACTGCAGACATCTCAGGCTGCTAGGGACTGGGATGTCTCTGTGCTGCAGCACAGCGCCTCAGGTTGCTAGGGACTGCAAATGTCTCTGTGCTGCAGCACACTGCTTTGAGCTGCTAGGGACTGCTGATGTCTCTGTGCTGCAGCACACTGCCTCAGGCTGCTAGGGAATGCGGATGTCTCTGTGCTGTAGCATTGCACCTCAGACTGCTGGGACAGCGGATGTCTCTGTGCTGCAGCACTGCGCCTCTGGCTTCTGGGACTGCAGATATCTCTGTGATGCAGCACAGCAGCTCTGACTGCTAGGCACTGCAGACGTCTCTTTGTTGCAGTAAACCGCCTCAGACTGCAAGGGAGTTGGGATGTCTCTGTGCTGCAGCACACCGCCTCAGGCTGCTGGGGACCGTGGATGTCTTCGTGCTGCAGCACACCTCCTCAGGCTGCTACGCACTGCGGATGTCTCTGTGCTGCAGCACACCACCTCAGGCTGCTAGGAACTGTGGATGTCTCTATTCTTCAGCACAGCGCCTCAGGCTGTTAGGCACTGCTGATGTCTCTGTGCTGCAGCACTGCGCCTCAGGCTGCTAGGGACTGTGGATGTCTATGTGCCGCAGCACAGCACCTCAGGCTGCTAAAGACTGCGGATATCTCTGTGCTGCAACACTACACCTCAGGCTGCTAGGCATTGCTGATGTCTCTGTGCTGTAGCACAGTGTCTCATGCTGCTAGGCACTGCAGATGTCTCTGTGGTATAGCACACAGCTTCAGGCTCCTAGGGACTGCGGATGTCTCTGTGCTGCAGCATTGTGCTGCTGGGGACTGCGGATATCTCTGTGCTGCAGCATTGCACCTCAGGCTGCTAGGGACTGTGATGTCTGTGCTGCAGCACTGCACCTCAGGCTGCCAGGGTCTGCTGATGTCTTCGTGCTGCATCACTCTGCCTCAGGCTGCTAGGCACTGCGGATGTCTCCGTGCTGCATCATACCGCCTCAGGCTGCTAGCGACTGCGGAAGTCTCTGTGCTGCAGCACACCCCCTCAGGCTGCTGGGACTGTGGCTGTCTTTGTGCTGCAGCACAGCGCCTAAGGCTGCTAGGGACTGTGGATGTCTCTGTGCTGCCTCACAGCCCCTCAGGCTGCTAGTGACTGCGGATATCTCTGTGCTGCAGCACATTGCGTCAAGCTGCTAGTGACTGTGGGTGTCTCTGTGCTGCTGCACAGCGCCTGAGGTTGTTAGGGACTGCGGATGTCTGTGCTGCAGCACAACCCCTCAGGATGCTAGGGACTGCTGATGTCTCTGTGCTGCATCTCTGCTCCTCAGGCTGCTAGGCACTGCTGATGTCTCTGTGCTGCAGCACAGTGCCTCAGGCTACTAGGGACTGCAGATGTCTGTGCTGCATCTCTGCTCCTCAGGCTGCTAGGCACTGCTGATGTCTCTGTGCTGCAGCACAGTGCCTCAGGCTTCTAGGGACTACAGATGTCTATGTGCTGCAGCACAGCCCCTCAGGCTGCTATGGACTGCAGATGTCTCTGTGCTGCAGCACTGCGCCTCAGGCTGCTAGGCACTGCTGATGTCTCTCTGCTGCAGCGCATTACCTCAGGCTGCTGGGGACTGTGGATGTCTCTGCCAAGAGTGTAGAGAAATCCACAGTAGTAAATCCCACCCAAGGAGTCTCAGACTGCTTGGCACTGCAGACGTCTCTTTGTTGCAGCACACCGCCTCAGGCTGCTAGGGACTGGGATGTCTCTGTGCTGCAGCACACCGCCTCAGTCTGCTGGGACTGCAGCTTTCTCTGTGCTGCAGCACAGCGCCTCAGGTTGCTAGGGACTGCAAATGTCTCTGTACTGCAGCACACTGCTTTGAGCTGCTAGGGACTGCTGATGTCTCTGTGCTGCAGCACACTGCCTCAGGCTGCTAGGGAATGCGGATGTCTCTGAGCTGTAGCATTGCACCTCAGACTGCTGGGACAGCGGATGTCTCTGTGCTGCAGCACTGCACCTCTGGCTTCTGGGACTGCAGATATCTCTGTGATGCAGCACAGCACCTCTGACTGCTAGGCACTGCAGACGTCTCTTTGTTGCAGTAAACCGCCTCAGACTGCAAGGGAGTTGGGATGTCTCTGTGCTGCAGCACACCGCCTCAGGCTGCTGGGGACCGTGGATGTATTCGTGCTGCAGCACACCTCCTCAGGCTGCTACGCACTGCGGATGTCTCTGTGCTGCAGCACACCACCTCAGGCTGCTAGGAACTGTGGATGTCTCTATTCTTCAGCACAGCACCTCAGGCTGTTAGGCACTGCTGATGTCTCTGTGCTGCAGCACTGCGCCTCAGGCTGCTAGGGACTGTGGATGTCTATGTGCCGCAGCACAGCACCTCAGGCTGCTAGAGACTGCGGATATCTCTGTGCTGCAACACTACACCTCAGGCTGCTAGGCATTGCTGATCTCTCTGTGCTACAGCACAGTGTCTCATGCTGCTAGGCACTGCAGATGTCTCTGTGGTATAGCACACAGCTTCAGGCTCATAGGGACTGCGGATGTCTCTGTGCTGCAGCATTGTGCCTTGTGTTGCTGGGGACTGCGAATATCTCTGTGCTGCAGCATTGCACCTCAGGCTGCTAGGGACTGTGATGTCTGTGCTGCAGCACTGCACCTCAGGCTGCCAGGGTCTGCTGATGTCTTCGTGCTGCATCACTCTGCCTCATGCTGCTAGGCACTGCGGATGTCTCTGTGCTGCATCATACCGCCTCAGGCTGCTAGCGACTGCGGAAGTCTCTGTGCTGCAGCACACCCCCTCAGGCTGCTGGGACTGTGGCTGTCTTTGTGCTGCAGCACAGCGCCTCAGGCTGCTAGGGACTGTGGATGTCTCTGTGCTGCCTCACAGCCCCTCAGGCTGGTAGTGACTGCGGATATCTCTGTGCTTCAGCACTGTACCTCAGGCTGCTAGGCATTTCTGATGTCTCTGTGCTGCAGCATACTGCCTTGGGCTGCTAGGGACTGCGTATGTCTTTGTACTGCAGCACACTGCATCAGGCTGCTAGGGACTGCAGTGTCTTTGAGCTGTAGCACTGCACCTCAGGCTACTGGGACACCAGATGTGTCTGTGCTGCAGCACTGCGCCTCTGGCTTCTTGGACCGTGGATGTCTCTGTGCTGCAGCACAGCGCCTCAGAATGCTAGGCACTGCAGATGTCTCTTTGTTGCAGCACACCGCCTCTGGCTGCTACAGACTGGGGATGTCTCTGTTCTGCAGCACACCGCCTCAGGCTGCTGAAGACTATAGATGTCTCCATGCTGCAGCACACCGCCTCAGGGTGCTAGGCACTGCAGATGTCTCTGTCAACGGTGTAGATAATCCACAGTAGTAAATTCCACTCAAGGAGTCTCTGTGCTGCAGCACAGTGCCTCAGACCGCTAGGCACTGCGGACGTCTCTTTGTTGCAGCACAGCGCCTCAGGCTGTTAGCGACTCGGTATGTCTCTGTGCTGCAGCACACCGCATCAGGCTGCTGGGGACTGTGGATGTCTCTGTGCTGTAGCACTGCTCCTCAGCCTGCTAGGGACTGCAGATGTCTCTGTGCTGCAGCACACTGCCTCAGGCTACTGGGCCTGTGGATACCTCTGTGCTGCAGCACACCGCCTCAGGCTGCTGGGACTGTGGCTGTCTCTGTGCTGCAGCACAGCACCTCAGGGTGCTAGAGACTGCGGATGTCTCTGTGCTGCAGCACACCGCCTTGGGCTGCTTGGGATTGTGGATGTCTCTGTGCTGCAGCACAGCGACTGAGGCTGTTAGGCATTGCAGATGTCTCTGTGCTGCAGCACAACCCCTCAGGCTGCTAGGGACTGCTGATGTCTCTGTGTTGCATCTCTGCTCCTCAGGCTGCTAGGCACGACTGATGTCTCTGTGCTGCAGCACAGTGCCTCAATCAATCAATCAATCACAGAATTTGTAGAGCGCACTACTTACCCGCGAGGGTCTCAAGGCGCTGGGGAGAAAACAAAGGGGGGGGGGTGCTGCTACTGGTCGAACAGCCAGGTCTTGAGTAGCCTCCTGAAGGTCAGCAGGTCTTGGGTCTGTCGTAGGCTTAGTGGAAGGGTGTTCCAGGTCTTGGCGGCGAGGTGGGAGAAGGATCTGCCGCCGGTGGTTGTTCTTCGAATGCGAGGGACGGTGGCGAGGGAGAGGTCGGCGGAGCGGAGCTGGCGGTTGGGGACGTAGAAGAAGAGTCGTCTGTTGAGGTAGGCTGGGCCAGTCTTGTGGAGTGCCTTGTGTGCGTGGATGAGGTGTTTGAAGGAGATTCTCCTGTCGACGGGGAGCCAGTGCAGGTTCCTCAGGTGGGGGTGATGTGGCTGTGGCGTGGTACGTCGAGGATCAGGCGTGCGGAGGCGTTTTGTATGCGTTGCAGTCGCTTGATGAGCTTGGCCGGGGCTCCCGCGTAGAGGGCGTTCCCATAGTCAAGTCTGCTACTGACGAGGGCCTGGGTGACTGTTCTTCTTGTATCTGTCGGGATCCACCTGTAGATCTTGCGAAGCATGCGGAGGGTGTTGAAGCAGGAGGAGGAGACTGCGTTGACTTGCTTGGCCATGGAGAGCGTTGAGTCGAGGATGACTCCCAGGTTGCGTGCGTGGTCGGTGGCGCGTCGGGGCTGCTCCCAGTGTCGTTGGCCACCAGGAGTCGTCCCAGGCTGAGGGGTTTGAGCCGAGGATGAGGACCTCTGTCTTGTCCGTGTTCAGCTTTAGTCGGCTGATCGTCATCCAATCGGCGACGGCCTTCATTCCTTCATGGAGGTTGGATTTGGCGGCGAGGGGGTCCTTGGTGAGGGAGAGGATCAGTTGAGTGTCGTTGGCGTAGGAGATTATGTTGAGGTCGTGCTGTCTGGCGATGCGTGCGAGCGGGGCCATGTAGATGTTGAACAGTGTTGGGCTGAGGGATGATCCCTGGGGTACGCCGCAGATGATCTCGGAGGCTTCGGATCAGAATGGTGGGAGGCGGACTCTCTGGGTTCTGCCGGCGAGGAAGGAGGTGGCCCATTTCAGGGCCTTTTCTCGGATCCCTGCGTCGTGGAGGCGTGCGCGTAGAGTGCGGTGGCAGACAGTGTCGAAGGTGGCGGAGAGGTCCAGCAGGATGAGGGCTGCGGTCTCACCGTTGTCCAGCAGGGTCCTGATGTCGTAGGTGGCGGCGATGAGGGCAGTCTCAGTGCTGTGGTTGCTGCGGAACCCTGATTGGGATGGGTCCAGGATGCTGTTTTCTTCGAGGTATCAGGTTAGCTGTTTGTTGACGATCTTCTCGATGACCTTGGCTGGGAACGGAAGCAGGGAGATGGGCCGGAAGTTCTTGAGGTCTCTCGGGTCCGCCTTGGGTTTTTTGAGTAGGGCGTTGATCTCTGCGTGTTTCCAGCTCTCTGGGAAGGTCGCGGTCTCGAAGGAGAGATTGATAACGTTGCACAGGTGGGGTGCGATGGAGCTGCTGGCTTTGTTGAAGATGTGGTGCGGGAAAGGGTCTGACGGGGAGCCGGAGTGTATTGTGCTCATGGTCTTGATGGTGTCATCGATGTTCACGCTGGCCCAGGCTGGCAAGGGGTCGTGGTCGATGGTGTGCGGCGGGTCTGTTGCATCGATCTTAGTTGGGGCTGTCTGGGTGTTGAAGCTGTCGTGGATGTCGTCGATCTTGCGGTGGAAGAAGGTGGCGAGGGAATCGCACAGGGCTTGCGACGGCGGGATGTCGTTGGTGTTGGAGCTGGGGTTAGAGTTCCTTCACGATGTTGAAGAGCTCCTTGCTGTTGTGTGCGTTGTTGTTGAGGCGGTCTTTGAAGGAGATTCTCTTGGCGGACCTGATGAGGTGGTGGTGGTTACGGATGGCGTCTTTGTGGGCTGCGTGGCTGTCCGGTGTCTTATCACTGTGCCATTTCTTCTCTAGTTTCCGGCAGGTACGCTTGGAAGCTAGGAGTTCGGGGTGAACCAGCTGGCTCTTTTGGTGGTGTCACTGTAGGTGAGTTTTTCAGCGGGGCGAGGGTGTTGGCACAGTCGTCTATCCATCGTCTGAGGTTGCAGGCAGCGTCGTCGGTGTTGGATGGGTCGGAGGGAGGGCTGAGAGCGAGGTTTGCCCGTAGTTGGTCTTCGGTGACTTTGCTCCAGCAGCGGCGTGGGATCTGTTGGGTGCGGTGGTGTGTGGTGGGTTTCTGGAAGGTGAAGTGGATGCAGCGGTGGTCGGTCCAGAGGAGTTCCGTGGTGTGGCTGAAGGAGACGTGGGAGCTTGAGGAGAAGACGGGGTCGAGCGTGTGGCCGGCAGAATGGGTCGGTGTTGTGACGAGCTGTCACAGTGCCTCAGGCTGCTAGGCACTGTGGATGTCTCTGTGCTGCAGCACACCACCTCAGGCTCCTAGGGACTGCTTATGTCTCTGTGCTGCAGCACAGCACCTCAGGCTGCTAGGCACTGCAGATTTCTCTGTGCTGCAGCACAGCACCTCAGGCTGCTGGGGACTCTGGATGTCTCTGTGCTGCAGCACACAGCCTCAGGCTGCTAGGGACTGCGGATATCTCTGTGCTGCAGCACTGCACCTCAGGCTGCTAGGCATTGCTGATGTCTCTGTGCTGCAGCACAGTGTCTCAGGCTGATGGGCACTGCGGATGTCTCTGTGCTGCAGCACTGTGCCTCGGGCTGCTGGGGACTGCAGATGTCTCTGTGCTGCAGCACTGAGCCTCAGGCTGCTAGGGACTGTGGATGTCTGTGCTGCAGCACTGCGCCTCAGGCGGCTAGGGACTGCGGATGTCTCTGTGCTGCCTCACAGCCCCTCACGCTGCTAGTGACTGCGGATATCTCGGTGCTTCAGCACTGTACCTCAGGCTGCTAGGCATTTCTGATGTCTCTGTGCTGCAGCACAGTGTCTCAGGCTGCTAGGCACTGCAGATGCCTCTGTGCTGCAGCACAGTGCCTGAGGCTGTTAGGGACTGCAGATGCCTCTGTGCTGCAGCACAGCCCCTCAGGCAGCTAGGGACTGAGGATGTCTCTGTGCTGCAGCACACAGCCTCAGCCTGCTAGGGACTGCGGATGTCTCTGTGCTGCCTCACAGCCCCTCAGGCTGCTAGGGACTGCGGATATCTCTGTGCTGCAGCACTGCACCTCAGGCTGCTAGGCATTGCTGATGTCTCTGTGCTGCAGCACAGTGTCTCAGGCTGATAGGCACTGCGGATGTCTCTGTGCTGCAGCACTGTGCCTCTGGCTGCTGGGGACTGCAGATGTCTCTGTGCTGCAGCACTGAGCCTCAGGCTGCTAGGGACTGTGGATGTCTGTGCTGCAGCACACCGCCTTGGGCTGCTAGGGATTTCAGATGTCTCTGTGCTGCAGCACAGCGCCTGAGGCTGTTAGGGACTGTGGATGCCTCTGTGCTGCAGCACAACGCCTCAGGCTGCTAGGGACTGCTGATGTCTCTGTGCTGCATCTCTGCTCCTCTGGCTGCTAGGCACAGCTGATGTCTCTGTGCTGCAGCACAGTGCCTCAGGCTGCTAGGCACTGCAGATGTCTGTGCTGCAGTACATCTCCTCAGGCTGCTAGGCACTGCAGATGTGTCTGTGCTGCAGCATACCGCCTCAGGGTGCTAGGCACTGCAGATGTCTCTGCCAAGGGTGTAGAGAAATCCACAGTAGTAAATCCCACTCAAGGAGTCTCTGTGCTGCAGCACAGTGACTCAGAGTGCTAGGCACTGCAGACGTCTGTTTGTTGCAGCACACCGCCTCAGACTGCAAAGGAGTGGGGATGTCTCTGTGCTGCAGCACACCACCTCAGGCTGCTAGGAACTGTGGATGTCTTTATGCTGAAGCACAGCTCCTCAGGCTGTTAGGCACTGCAGATTTCTCTGTGCTGCCGCACTGCGCCTCAGGCTGCTAGAGACTGTGGATGTATGTGCTGCAGCACTGTGCCTCAGGCTGCAAAGGACTGCAGATGCCTCTGTGCTGCAGCACAGAACCTCAGGCTGCTAGTGACTCCAGATATCTATGTGCTGCAGCACAGCGCCTGAGGCTGTTAGGGACTGCGAAAGTCTCTGTGCTGCAGCACAGCCCCTCAGGCTGCTAGGCACTGCTGATGTCTCTGTGCTGCAGCGCACCACCTCAGGCTGCTGGGGATTGTGGATTTCTCTGTGCTGCAGCACACCGCCTCAGGCTGCTGGGGACTTTGGATGTCTCCGTGCTGCAGCACACCTCCTCAGGCAGCTAGACACTGCAGATGTGTCTGTGCTGCAGCATACTGCCTCAGGGTGCTAGGCACTGCAGATGTCTCTGCCAAGAGTGTAGAGAAATCCACAGTAGTAAATCCCACTCAAGGAGTTTCTGTGCTGCAGCACAGTGCCTCAGACTGCTAGGCACTGCAGACGTCTCTTTGTTACAGCACACCGCCTCAGGCTGCTAGGGACTGGGGATGTCTCTGTGCGGCAGCACACCGCCTCAGGCTGCTGGGGACTGTGGATGTCTTCGTGCTGCAGCACACGTCCTCAGGCTGCTAGGCACTGCGGCTGTGTCTGTGCTGCAGCACACCGCCTCAGGGTGCTAGGCACTGCAGATGTCTCTGCCAAGAGTGTAGAGATATCCACAGTAGTAAATCCCACTCAAGGAGTCTCTATGCTGCAGCACAGTGCCTCAGACTGCTAGGGACTGTGAATGTCTCTGTGCTGCAGCACACTGCCTCAGGCTGCTGGGACTGTGGCTGTCTCTGAGCTACAGTACAGCTCCTCAGCCTGCTAATGACTGCGGATGTCTCTGTCCTGCAGCACAGTGACTCAGGCTGCTAGGCACTGCAGTTTCTCTGCTGCAGCAGAGCACCTCAGGCTTCTAGGGACTGCGGATGTCTCTGTGCTGCAGCACTGTGCCTCAGGCTCTTAGGGACTGCACATGTCTCTGTGCTGCAGCACAGTGTCTCAAGCTGCTAGGGACTGCGGATGTCTCTCTGCTGCAGCACAGCACCTCGGGCTGTTGGAACTGCAGATGTCTCTGTGCTGCAGCTCAGCGCCTCAGACTGCTGGAACTACAGATGTCTCTGTGCTGCAGCACACCGCCTCTGGCTGTTGGGACGCAGATGTCTCCATGCTTCAGCACATTGCCTCAGGCTGCTAGTGACTGCGGAGGTCTCTGTACCGCAGCGCAGCGTCTCGGGCTGCTGGGACTGCGGATGTCTCTGTCCTGCAGCACAGTGACTCAGGCTGCTAGGCAGTGCGGTTTCTCTATGCTGCAGCAGAGCACCTCAGGCTTCTAGGTGTAGGAGAGTAGGATCTGCTTCACATGGGTACCCCCACTTTTTGCTGATGCTTCACAGTTTTTCGACTTTAGTCTGGCTGGGGCCCTGCTAATCAGAACCCCAGCCTAGCTGCTTCCTCTCTAAAATGGTTTCCATGTACCTTAGGTACATCTCTGATTGGAACCTGGAGTGCCCTTATAAGTCCCTAGTATATGGTATACTATGTACCCAGGGCATAGGTACCCCAGAGGCCTGCCAGGGGCTGAAGCATGTATTGTGCCACCCCTGGAAGGCCCTCCAAAATGACACCACAGGTCTGCTACTGCAGCCTGGGTAGGGTGGTGCATGCACCCCTTACAGTGGTATAGGCTACCTATATCACTACGATTGCACACACATATAAACCTATAAGTCACTCCTATGGCAAGCCTTAACAATCCTGAAGGCAGAGTGCTTGGTTTTTATGTGAGAGGGTGCCCCTGCATGAGCAGAGCCCCTCTGCAGCGTTCGGAGACAAGCCTCTGGTGCTGTTTGTGGTGCAGCCTGACCATATACTCTTAAGTGCATTATAACCTCGCGTTAAATGCTAACTTTGGGATGGCTGCACGGAAACATGTCGTGTTTGGTGTCAAACATCTTGGAATGCTACCCCCCCGCCAGTTCTGGCGGCAGGGGTAGCATTCCACCCTTCTAGAGGGAGAGACATGTACACACCGGCATACCCGGTATTAACTTTACAGAGCCCTGGCATCACAAAATGGATGCTGCAGCCACAGACACGAGTCTGGCCTCCTGCTGCTGACCGAAACTCTGGCAGGGGAGGCCTGGACAATAGGTTTTCTGTTGCAGGGAGGTGTAACCACCTCCCAGACAGGCTGATGTGTATTGGGGCTGGGTGGGTGCACTCTCAGAGTGCTTTGAAGTCCAGCACTGGGGGCACATTTGGTGTCCCTGTGCATACCCCAGTTCAAACCGGTTCAGGGGCTTCCAGCCCCCGCTCTGGCGCGAAACTGGACAAAGGGAATGGGTGTAACCACCCCTCTTCCCTGACCCTCCCATAGGTGGGTCCCCAGAGTATGTCCAACCCCCTAACTTAGTATAAGTATGGGACCCCAGTCCTTAGGACTTTAGATTACCCTGGACGAAACTCTGACACTGAATCCTGGACCTTCGACGCTCTACTTCAAGATTAGAGGAATGAAGAATCTCCCTTGGGGTCAAGGAGTGACTCCCCTGCTTGGCAGGCACCTAAGAAGCAATTGTCCGGTCTGCATCGCTGAAGCTCCCGCCAGACGCCAAAGTCTTTGCAACACCAGAGGTGGATTTCCAGACTTCCCCGAGGCTGCCCTGAGTCCACAGCGAAGCTGAGGCCCATAGCTGTCATGGGTAACGTGGAACCGTGACCCCTGGACAACGAGAACTTTTGCAAGTGCATCCTCTTCCTGGTCTCCCACGAAGTTGTGCTTTGGGCTCCGAGTAGCCCCCGCCTCCAGCACCGACTGCACCGAAGATCACTGGCCTCCACTCCACGAGTGTCCTGTGAGCCAGCTCCAAGTGCGTCCACTCGAGGCTCCTTTGCGGTCGCTAGTCCGTTGGCTAGTGGGCCCTCCCGAAGGCAACTCTTCTTCTGCTTGGGCTTTCCTGGTTGCTCCAGACGTGCCCTGACTTACTCTCACTGGGTGAGTCCCCCAGACCTTGCTGGTCTGCATCAACGTCCTTTCTTTGTTTCCACATGACTTGCCGTTGCCAAGGCTTGTTGGGTCCAATCCGGTCGCCGACACCGCAGCAATCGACAGACGTTGTGGGACAGCTCGAATCCAGCTCCTGGTCATCATCGACGCCTCCTGGACCTCGTGGCTGAAGAGTCAAGACGACCGTCAACCTACCTGAAGCACCCAACATCGGTGGGCATCTGCTCATCGCCTTCCTGGTCACTTGCAGTGACCCAGACTCTGTCCCCTCTGCTTTCAGGTCCTTCAGATCTTCGATCCACTCTTGGATCCACCCGGACACTTTCGATTTGGTCGCCAGCAGCCTGCTGCAGCAGATCGCCATTGAAAACGACGACGAAACCCGACGCCAAAAGACACCTATGCACCCGGCTTCCCTGGGTGAGGTAACTCGAGTACTCCGGTGCTCCCGTGGGTATTGACACTAGAACTGCCTAGTTCTAAAGGGATTTGCTCCAAGTCCTCCTCTAAGTGTCCTTTCCTTTTAAAATCCCAACCGCGACTTTCCCCATAGAAGTTAACGGCGATTCTCGGCTGTGTTCTCACACTGCACGCGTCCCCCGTGGGTCCCCTGTGTCACTACCTTGGGTGGTTCCTTGTGATCCAAGCACTTCTACAGGCTCTAGGCCTTGTGTCTAGCTCAGTCGTGGTTCTTATACCACTATTTTAGTATATGGTTTGGTACGCCCCTAGGGCTCAAACGTGTATTTGTGCTATTACTGTTGATAACTGACTTGTAACTTATGTACTTCGAACTCTAGCCTCATAAAGAGACTAGAGGGGTGTGTTTACGACTAAATACATATATTTTATATATATACCTGGTGTGGTCCGCTTTCATTTGGTCACTCAAGAGATTATAGACTGGTAAAACAAGCTGCTTTACATTCCTTCAAGACTTAGCCTGAAGGCTGCTCTCCATAGCTACCACTAGGATAGCTTTCAATAAAGGTTGTCTTTAACCTATCTCCAATAAGGGGTTGTTTGGACTGGTGCAAGGTGCCCACTATAATTAGTGGACAGCATATGCCAGGCCAACTTCTCACATTGGTGTGCAGCTTGTGGGATTCCAGCTTGCTATTGTTTTACCAGATAATCTCAATTGAATTGATCAACTGAAAACCACTAAAAGGTACCTTAGGTACATATAAATACAAGCTTAGTATACAGTAAGTTCTACTGAACTTAGAGTTGTGTGTTAAGGGCTAGCACACCCTTTCTACAACTCAAGAGAGTTTAGTAGGCCACACTAGAGTAGGTAGTGCATACACCACACCTCACTAGTAATGTCTTCAGGGCCAGGAACCAGTAGGTCCCTGCCAGAAGCCAGTGGGCTTCTACCCTCCAAATATGACAACCTCCCATTCATGGAATTGAGAGAGTTGTGCAAGATTAGGAAGCTGAAGACAGGCAAAAGTGCCAACACCCAACGTCTCATGGAGATGCTGCTGCTGGATGATCTCAGAAGACCCTTTGGGCCTGAAGGGGTAGGCAGAGAGGGTGGGGCAGAAGATGAGGAAGGGGCCAGGGGTGAAATCACCCAGGACCCCCCCCCCTTGAAACTGGCCAGGAAGGTAACAATGACCTTGACCTGGAAAACCCAGCTATTCCTGTGGAGGAAGAGGAGGATCAGAATGACCTCACCTTTGTCCCACCAGGAAGAGTTGTGAGTGTGCCTAGAAGGTCCAGATCTCCTTCTCAGGAGTCTAACCATTCTGACACCTCAGTAGGGACCTCTGTTTCCTCTCATAGGAGGGAATCCTCCAGTGAGAGGAAAGAGAGACTGCTCAAGTATGGAGAAGCTCAGTTGAGACTCAGAAGAGAGCAGTTGGCTATAGACAGGGAGTCCCTAGAGCTTGAAAGGCAAAGAAAAAGTTGGGACTAGAGTCCCATGGTGGCAGCAACTTCCCTAGTGGTAGGGAAAGGTCTTATGACCATAGAAACCTGAGCAAGATTGTCCCTCCCTACCAGAGTGGGGATGACATCCACAAATGGATTTCTGCACTGGAGAGGGCCTGTAAAGTACAGAGGGTCCCTCAGGAGCAGTGGGCAGCAATCTTGTGGCTCTCCTTTGCAGACAAAGGTAGAGACAAGCTCCTCTCTGTTAGAGAAGAGGATGCTGATAATTATCCAGTCTTAAAAAGTGCATTGATTGATGGGTTTGGCCTAACAACTGAACAATACAGGTTAAAGTTCAGAGATACCCAAAAGGCACAGAATCAAGACTGGGTGGACTTTGTTGATTGTTCTGCTAAGGCTCTGGAAGGTTGGTTAGGGGGCAGTAAGGTATGTGACTTCAAAGGTTTATACAATCTTATGAGGGAGCAGATTCTTAATAACTGTCAAAATCAGCTGTTGCATCAGTACCTGGTGGACTCTGATCTGACCTCGCCCCAAGAATTGGGAAAGAAGGCAGACAAATGGGTCAGAACCAGGGTGAGGCAGAAGGTACAGAACCAAGGTGGTGACCCAAAGAAGCAAGATTCTAAGAACTCTGACAAGGGTGGGGAGAAGGGTAAAGACCAGAAGTCTTCACAAGGCCCCCAAAAATCTTCTTCAGGTGGGGATTCACAGTCTAACAAAGGGAAAGGCCAAAAGAAACCATGGTGCAAAGTCTGTAAGCAAAAGACACACTGGACCAGTGATTGCACCAAGTCCAAAGACTCTGTTCCAGCCCCCACCAATGCCCCTAAGGCACCTGTTCCCCCCAGTGCAGTTACAATTGGTGGTGGGAATACACAAGCCAAGGGTTTAGTAGGGTTGACTCTGGGTAAGGAGATGAGCTCTGGCCTAGTCAGAGAACTCACTCAGGCTGTCCTAGTCTGTGATGGAGGCATGGATGTGACCTCCTCTGTGAGTTCAGTAATCTGGGCAAGTACAGGCAACAGCCATTAATAAATGGAAAAGAGGCTTTGGCATTTAGGGACACAGGGGCAAGTGTCACCATGGTGACACAAGATCTTGTGGATCCTGGGCAGATTATACTTGGTGAAATGTACCAAGTGACTAATGCTAGCAATGTCAGAACAGACTATACTCTGGCAGTTGTTAACTTCTCCTGGGGAGGGGTAACTGGCCTTAAGAAGGTTGTGGTAAGTGCAGACCTACCAGTTGAATGCTTGCTTGGCAATGATCTAGAAACTTCAGCTTGGGCAGAAGTGGAGCTCAGGACCCATGCAGAAATGCTGGGCATCCCTGCAGATGTGTTTGCTGTGACCAGGTCACAGAGCAAAATGCCTAACACTGAACAGGCCTTGGATCCTGGAACAATGGACCAAGTGCCATCCAAGAGGAGGAGTAGTAGGGTAAAGGCAGTGCCTTCCCCCTTGGCTCAGAAGGAAGATCAGTCTCTTCAGGGAGATGATCCCAGCCATGAGGAAGGAACTGTCCCAGAGGAGCTTGAGCCTGATCAGGTTGAGTTCTTGGGGACAGTGGGCCCTTCCAGGGCAGATCTGAGCCAGGAGCAGCAGAGCTGCCCCTCTCTTGAACCCCTCAGACAGCAAGCTGCTGCTGAGGCTGCTGGGAATGCTAGTGGTCCCCATAAAGTGTATTGGGATGATGGACTCTTGTACTCAGAGTGTAGAGACCCCAAGCCTGGTGCCACCAGGAGGTTGGTTATGCCTCTGAAGTTCAGGGCTTCCTATTGACCCTAGCCCATGACATTCCTTTAGCAGGTCACCTGGGCCAGAACAAGACTTGGGACAGAATTGTCCCTCACTTTCACTGGCCCCACATGTCTGAAGACACCAAGGAGTTTTGTCGCTCCTGTGTAACCTGCCAGGCCAGTGGCAAGGCAGGTGGCACTACAAAGGCCCACCTGATACCACTACCTGTGGTGGGGGTTCCCTTTGAAAGGGTGGGGATTGACATTGTTGGTCCCATGGATCCCCAAACAGCATCTGGGCACAGGTTTATCCTGGTGGTGGTGGTGGACCATGCCACCAGGTACCCAGAGGCTATTCCCCTTAGGACCACTACAGCACCTGTAGTGGCAAGAGCCCTCCTGGGAATTTTCTCAAGAGTGGGCTTCCCTAAGGAGGTTGTATCAGACAGGGGTGCAAACTTTATGTCTGGATACTTGAAGGCAATGTGGAAGGAGTGTGGAGTGACTTACAAGTTCACCACACCCTATCACCCACAATGCAATGGTTTAGTTGAGAGGTTCAACAAAACCTTGAAGGGCATGATTAAAGGGCTCCCAGAGAAGCTTAGGCGGAGATGGGACATACTCTTGCCCTGCCTTTTATTTGCATACAGGGAGGTGCCTCAAAAGGGGGTTGGCTACAGCCCTTTTGAACTTTTGTTTGGTCATCCTGTCAGGGGTCCATTGTGCCTGGTGAAGGAAGGATGGGAGTTACCTCTCAAGCCCTCAAAGCAGGACATAGTGGACTATGTACTTGGTCTCCGCTCCAGGATGGCTGAGTACATGAAAAAGGCAACTAAAAACCTTGAGGCTAGCCAGGAACTCCAAAAAGCCTGGCATGACCAAAAGGCTGTACTGACTGTTTACCAGCCAGGGCAGAAGGTGTGGGTGTTGGAGCCAGTGGCCCCAGCAGCTCTCCAAGACAAATGGAGTGGACCCCATACCATTGTTGAACAGAAGGGTGAGGTTACCTATTTAGTAGACCTAGTAACACCCAGGAGTCCCCACAGGGTTCTCCATGTCAACAGATTGAAACCATATGTGGACAGGGCAGACATGGGCTTGCTCATGGCTACTGATGAGGGACAGGAGGAAGAGAGTGACCCACTCCCTGACCTACTCTCACAGAACCCTGATGATGGGTCAGTGGATGGTGTAGCCTTGGCAGGCAGCCTCACTGCCCAGCAGCAAACTGATTGCAGACAGGTGCTCAATCAGTTCAGGCATATGTTCTCTCTGACACCAAGTCAGACCACCTGGTGCACTCATGAAGTGGACACTGGGGACAGTCTGCCTATTAAAAATAAGATTTATAGGCAACCTGACCATGTCAGGGACTGTATCAGGACAGAAGTCCAGAAGATGTTGGATTTGGGAGTTATTGAACCCTCAGATAGCCCTTGGGCTAGCCCAGTGGTCCTTGTGCCAAAACCTCACACCAGTGGTGGGAAAAGAGAGATGAGGTTTTGTGTGGACTACAGGGGTCTCAATGCAGTCACTAGGACTGATGCCCATCCAATACCCAGGGCAGATGAGCTAATAGACACTTTGGCCTCAGCCAAGTATCTAAGCACATTTGACCTAACAGCTGGCTACTGGCAGATCAGGCTAGCTGATGATGCAAAGCCAAAAACAGCATTCTCAACCCCTAGTGGGCATTATCAATTTGTGGTAATGCCCTTTGGTTTGAAGAATGCACCTGCCACTTTTCAGAGGTTGGTGAATACAGTCCTTACAGGTCTGGAGGCCTATAGTGCAGCATATCTAGATGATATTGCTGTCTTTAGCTCCACCTGGGAGGATCACCTGGTCCACCTCAGAAATGTTTTGGGGGCCCTGCAAAAGGCAGGCCTCACTATCAAGGCCACCAAGTGCCAGATAGGGCAGAGTCAGGTTGTGTACCTGGGCCACCTTGTGGGTGGAGGCCAGGTTCAACCATTGCAGAGCAAGATCCAGACCATCATGGACTGGACTGCTCCAACTACCCAGACTCAGGTGAGAGCCTTTTTAGGCCTGACTGGGTACTATGGGAGATTTGTCAAGGGGTATGGATCAATAGTGACACCCCTGAATGACTTAACTTCCAAGAAAATGCCCAAAAAGGTTCAGTGAACAGTTAGCTGTCAAAAGGCATTTGATGACCTGAAGCAGGCCATGTGCAGTGCTCCCATTCTACAGAGTCCTGATTACTCCAAGAAGTTCATTGTCCAAACAGATGCATCTGAATTGGGGGTAGGGGCTGTACTGGCCCAATTGAATGAAGAAGGTCAGGATCAGCCAGTAGCTTTTATTAGCAGAAGGCTGACCCCTAGAGAGAAACGTTGGTCAGCCATTGAGAGGGAGGCCTTTGCTGTGGTCTGGGCTCTGAAGAAGTTGAGGCCATACTTGTTTGGTACTCACTTCCTTGTTCAAACAGACCATAAGCCCCTCTTATGGCTAAAACAAATGAAGGGTGAAAACCCCAAACTGCTTAGGTGGTCCATTTCCCTACAGGGGGTGGACTTTACAGTGGAACATAGACCTGGGAGTAACCATGCCAATGCAGATGGACTCTCTAGGTACTTCCACTTAGAACATGAAGACTCAACTGGACAAGGTTAGTTTAATGTCCCTGCGTTTGGGGGGGGGGGGATTGTGTAGGAGAGTAGGATCTGCTTCACATGGGTACCCCCACTTTTTGCTGATGCTTCACTGTTTTTCGACTTTAGTCTGGCTGGGGTCCTGCTAATCAGAACCCCAGCCTAGCTGCTTCCTCTCTAAAATGGTTTCCATGTACCTTAGGTACATCTCTGATTGGAACCTGGAGTGCCCTTATAAGTCCCTAGTATATGGTATACTATGTACCCAGGGCATAGGTACCCCAGAGGCCTGCCAGGGGCTGAAGCATGTATTGTGCCACCCCTGGAAGGCCCTCCAAAATGACACCACAGGTCTGCTACTGCAGCCTGGGTAGGGTGGTGCATGCACCCCTTACAGTGGTGTAGGCTACCTATATCACTACCATTGCACACACATAAAAACCTATAAGTCACTCCTATGGCAGGCCTTAACAATCCTGAAGGCAGAGTGCTTGGTTTTTATGTGAGAGGGTGCCCCTGCACGAGCAGAGCCCCTCTGCAGCGTTCGGAGACAAGCCTCTGGTGCTGTTTGTGGTGCAGCCTGACCATATACTCTTAAGTGCATTATAACCTCGCGTTAAATGCTAACTTTGGGATGGCTGCACGGAAACATGTCGTGTTTGGTGTCAAACATCTTGGAATACTACCCCCCGCTAGTTCTGGTGGCGGGGGTAGCATTCCACCCTTCTAGAGGGAGAGACATGTACACACCGGCATACCCGGTATTAACTTTACAGAGCCCTGGCATCACAAAATGGATGCTGCAGCCACAGACACGAGTCTGGCCTCCTGCTGCTGACCGAAACTCCGGCAGGGGAGGCCTGGACAATAGGTTTCCTGTTGCAGGGAGGTGTAACCACCTCCCAGACAGGCTGATGTGTATTGGGGCTGGGTGGGTGCACTCTCAGAGTACTTTGAAGTCCAGCACTGGGGGCACATTTGGTGTCCCTGTGCATACCCCAGTTCAAACCGGTTCAGGGGCTTCCAGCCCCTGCTCTGGCGCGAAACTGGACAAAGGGAATGGGTGTAACCACCCCTCTTCCCTGACTCTCCCATAGGTGGGTCCCCAGAGTATGTCCAACCCCCTAACTTAGTATAAGTATGGGACCCCAGTCCTTAGGACTTTAGATTACCCTGGACAAAACTCTGACACTGAATCCTGGACCTTCTACGCTCTACTTCAAGATTAGAGGACTGAAGAATCTCCTTGGGGTCAAGGAGTGACTCCCCTGCTTGGCAGGCACCTAAGAAGCAATTGTCCGGTCTGCATCGCTGAAGCTCCCGCCGGACGCCGAAGTCTTTGCAACACCAGAGGTGGATTTCCAGACTTCCCCGAGGCTGCCCTGAGTCCACAGCGAAGCTGAGGCCCGTAGCTGTCGTGGGTAACGTGGAACCGTGACCCCTGGACACCGAGAACTTTTGCAAGTGCATCCTCTTCCTGGTCTCCCACGAAGTTGTGCTTTGGGCTCCGAGTAGCCCCCGCCTCCAGCACCGACTGCACCGAAGATCACTGGCCTCCACTCCACGAGTGTCCTGTGAGCCAGCTCCAAGTGCGTCCACTCGAGGCTCCTTCGCGGTCGCTAGTCCATTGGCTAGTGGGCCCTCCCGAAGGCAACTCTTCTTCTGCTTGGGCTTTCCTGGTTGCTCCAGATGTGCCCTGACTTACTCTCGCTGGGTGAGTCCCCCAGACCTTGCTGGTCTGCATCAACGTCCTTTCTTTGTTTCCACGTGACTTGCCGTTGCCAAGGCTTGTTGGGTCCAATCCGGTCGCCGACACCGCAGCAATCGACAGACGTCGTGGGACAGCTCGAATCCAGCTCCTGGTCGTCGTCGACGCCTCCTGGACCTCGTGGCTGAAGAGTCAAGACGACCGTCAACCTACCTGAAGCACCCAACATCGGTGGGCATCTGCTCATCGCCTTCCTGGTCACTGGCTAGTGACCCAGACTCTGTCCCCTCTGCTTTCAGGTCCTTCAGATCTTCGATCCACTCTTGGATCCACCCGGACACTTTCGATTTGGTCGCCAGCAGCCAGCTGCAGCAGATCGCCATTGAAAACGACGACGAAACCCGACGCCAAAAGACACCTATGCACCCGGCTTCCCTGGGTGAGGTAACTCGAGTACTCGGGTGCTCCCGTGGGTATTGACACTAGAACTGCCTAGCTCTAAAGGGATTTGCTCCAAGTCCTCCTCTAAGTGTCCTTTCCTTTTAAAATCCCAACCGCGACTTTCCCCATAGAAGTTAACGGCGATTCGCGGCTGTGTTCTCACACTGCACGCGTCCCCCGTGGGTCCCCTGTGTCACTACCTTGGGTGGTTCCTTGTGATCCAAGCACTTCTACAGGCTCTAGGCCTTGTGTCTAGCTCAGTCGTGGTTCTTATACCACTATTTTAGTATATGGTTTGGTACGCCCCTAGGGCTCAAACGTGTATTTGTGCTATTACTGTTGATAACTGACTTGTAACTTATGTACTTCGAACTCTAGCCTCATAAAGAGACTAGAGGGGTGTGTTTACGACTAAATACATATATTTTATATATATACCTGGTGTGGTCCGCTTTCATTTGGTCACTCAAGAGATTATAGACTGGTAAAACAAGCTGCTTTACATTCCTTCAAGACTTAGCCTGAAGGCTGCTCTCCATAGCTACCACTAGGATAGCTTTCAATAAAGGTTGTCTTTAGCCTATCTCCAATAAGGGGTTGTTTGGACTGGTGCAAGGTGCCCACTATAATTAGTGGACAGCATATGCCAGGCCAACTTCTCACACTAGGGACTGCGGATGTCTCTGTGCTGCCTCACTGTGCCTCAGGCTGTTAGGGACTGCACATGTCTCTGTGCTGCAGCACAGTGTCTCAAGCTGCTAGGGACTACGGATGTCTCTCTGCTGCAGCACAGCACCTCAGGCTGTTGGGACTGCAGATGTCTCTGTGCTGCAGCTCAGCGCCTCAGACTGCTGGAACTACAGATGTCTCTGTGCTGCAGCACACCGCCTCGGGCTGTTGGGACGCAGATGTCTCTGTGCTGCAGAAATGCGCCTCAGGCTGCTAGGCACTGCAGATGTCTTTGTGCTGCAATACTGTGCCGCAGACTGTTAGGACTGGGGATGTCTCTTTGCTGCAGCACAGTACCTCAGGCTGCTAGGCACTGCGGATATCTCTGTGCTGCAGCACTACGCCTCAGGCTGCTAGGGATTGCAGATGTCTCCATGCTTCAGCACAGTGCCTCCGGCTGCTAGCGACTGCGGATGTCTCTGTACCGCAGCGCAGCGTCTCGGGCTGCTGGGACTGCGGATGTCTCTGTGCTGCAGCACTGCGCCTCAGGCTGCTAGGCACTGCTGATGTCACTGTGCTGCAGCACACCTCCTCAGGCTGCTGGGACTGCGGCTGTCTCTGTGCTGCAGCACAGAGCGAACTCAATGAGCACTCATAGCGGCATGATTGCCGCTTTCAAATCTTCATCCAAAAACGATAATCCATGTTATATGATTATTATATTCCTTTATTTTGTCTTTATATCTTAATTTCATACTCCATTTTTCAAAATTTGGTTCATACGATTCTTCTCATATGCATACCAATAGTGAGGTAAATTATCTCATTACACAGGTGCCCCAATGCATTTCGGGCGGCAGCCCTTCGTCAGGGGGATCGGTCCTGTTGTAATGTCGATCTTCTCTCCCTCTATCCTCTGCTCGTTAAGCTTCCGAAACCAAATTTTGAAAAATGGAGTATGAAATTAAGATATAAAGACAAAATAAAGGAATATAATAATCATATAACATGGATTATCGTTTTTGGATGAAGATTTGAAAGCGGCAATCATGCCGCTATGAGTGCTCATTGAGTTCGCTTACTCCTCGTTTGGAGGGCGCCATTTTTTCAATTGTACCCAACACCTCAAGGATCAGGAGGTGATACTCATGAGCACCTAAGAGGACTACACTGAATAACTGTTTTCATTAATAATTTAAAACTAGGGTGTGCAACCGTGTTACAGATATTTTTCCTGCAGCACAGAGCCTCAGGCTGCTAGGAACTGCGGATGTCTCTGTGCTAAAGCACAGCGCCTCAGGCTGCTAGGGACTGCAGATGTCTTTGTGCTGCAGTACTGCGCCTCAGGCATCTACACACTGCCGATGTCTCTGTGCTGCAGCACAGTGCCTCAGGCTGATAGGGACTGCGGATGTCTCTGTACTGTACTGTCTCTGTGACCTGCCCGAGGGAATTGATGATGCAACTGCGGCCTATACGGAATGGGTAGAGGCAGCTTGCAATAAACGTGCCCCGGTAAAATGGTGGACTCCTAAACGGATCCATCCATCAGCCCCTTGGTATTCTGAAGAATTAAAAATGCCAAAACAGGCCTGTAAACGGCTAGAGCGACTCTGAAGGAGTGGCTACCGCAAGACCGATAAAGAGGCCTATAAAGCAAGTCTCTCATTCTACAAGAGACTACTCCTGGATACCAAAAAGAGGTTCTTTTCTGAGCAGATAAATTTGGCAAAATCCTCCTCCAAAGAACTCTTTAGAACTCTTGTTTAACTCACAGCCCCCGAAACTTCTAAAATTCAGAGTAGCCCTGAACTGTGCGAAAATCTTGCTTCCACTTTTCAGTTAAGGGTGGAAGCCATCTTTTCATCTTTTGCTCTCACACAAGCTAATGATAATGTAAACTCCGCCATGATGGTGCCCAATGGGTCAAATGTAGCAACAACTCTAGACAGTTTCTCTCCTCTGGCGATACAAGATTCGATTAAACTCCTGATGTCTATTCAATCAGGCTCTCCTTTGGATCCATGCCCAGCTGACGTGATGAAGCAAATTCCAGATACCATTGCGGCAGCTCTTACTCCCTTGTTCAACCATATTTTTAAGCTGGGCCATTTCCCCCAAAAATTGAAAATGGCATCTATTCTGCCCTTGCTCAAAAAACAGAACCTCGACCCCAAAGACCCGAACGACTACAGACCTATCTCCGGCCTCCCACTACCTGCAAAAATGATTGAGAAAGCCTTGAATGTGCAACTCAGCCGCTTCTTGCAGACCAATAACATTCTGGATCCAACGCAATTTGGATTCAGAGCTGAGCACAGCACCTAGCTGGCTCTGATCAAGTCCACCAAGGAGGTTAGAGAGGCCTTGGACCAAGGATGCGCCGCGATCTTGATCATGTTAGATCTCTCGGCGGCCTTCGACACGGTCCATCATAAAGTTTTGATGGACCGGTTGTCAGAAAATGGAGTTCAAGGCATGGCCTGGAACCTCCTTAAATCCTTTCTCACTGACAGATCACAATCAGTGGACCTGGACAAGGCTAGGTCTAAGCCCTTCTCCCTGCCGTGTGGGGTGCCTCAGGGGTCGTCCCTGAGTCCCATACTTTTTAATGTATATGTGTCGCCGCTGGGAGCCTTGATAAGTTCATTCGGGTTCCAACTGACGTCTTATGCGGATGACACGCAAATAGTACTGTCTCTTCAGCGCGGCCATGAATCTGAAACCTGAAGGAAATGTCACGACTGCATGAAAGCCATCTCGGGTTGGATGGCGTCCAACTGCCTGAGACTGAATTCTGGAAAAACTGAAGTTATCATTTTCGGGAACAATATGAATATCTGGACACCGGAATGGTGGCCAAAAGAACTGGGAACTCTTCCTGAACCAGCAGAGAAGGTGAAGAACTTAGGGGTGATTGTGGACAAGAAACTCACTTTCGGAGATCAGATTAGTGGGGTTGTCTCTTCATGTTTCTTTCTCCTCAGAATTCTGAGGAAAATAAAGATTCTTCTTTCTGATGACAGCCTGAGGACTGTAGTTACAGCACTTATCATGGCACGCTTGGATTATTGTAATGGTCTCTATCTGAATATCCAAAAGAGACTCATAAACAAACTCCAAGTAGTGCAGAACGCAGCTGTCAGGCTATTGACGGGCACACCCAGGTTTGTCTCAGTCAAAAGGGAACTAAGACAGCTTCATTGGCTCCCTGTGAAACATCGGGCTCAGTTTAAAGCCCTTTGCACAGTTTTCAAGGCACTAAATGGAAATGGTCCTGACTACTTTAAACAACAGTTTCAATGGTATGTCCCCAGAAGAACGTTACGCTCTCTGGCAGCAAAACAAGTGATCGTTCCTTTAGTTAAAAAAGCTTCCTGGGGTGGTAGGAGCTTCACTACCTCTGCCGCTAAGGCTTGGAATAGCCTACCTTTTCACCTCAGAAATGCAACCAAGCTCCTTTCCTTCAGACGGGAGCTGAAAACCTGGTTATTTACATTATAGCTGCCCCACTTCGCGGGAACCAATTAGGCAGTCCTTAGCCCCAGGACACCTTAGGGCAGAGGTCTTCAATCTGTGGGGCGCGACCCCCACGGGGGCCGTGGAGTCATGGGAAGGGGGTCGCGCATTCCCGGGCCTCACTTCTGCCTGGACTCTGGAAAAAGAAAAACGTCCCCAGACAGTTCATTATGAAATTAAAATACTAAAAGCTGCAATGCCATTCAGGGAGTGTCCTCTTGTGATGTGAAACCGGAGCTGATCGGACAGCTAAACAAGGTTTCCTTCCAGGATGCCTGCTCGCTTGAAAGGAATGGAAATATGGCTACGAGTGAATCTGAATATGTAAAGGGAAATTTGCAGCTGTAATGCTTGGGAGCCGGTACTGGCTTTCATTGATGGAATCACTGGAAGCTTTGTGATGAGCTGTGAAGTGCGCGCTCCTAATTGTAAATATATTTACATAGCGATTACTATCCCGGAGGAGGTGTTGAAGGCCAGTAAGGAGCAAGAAAAACACGCATTTGCAATGCAATAGGTCTCACAATTACGCGAGTTTGAGCTATTGGCATTGTAAATGACAATGCCTTTTATTTATGTTTTGGTTTTTAAAACTTAAATAAAAGGCAGTGTCATTTACAATCCAATAGCTTAAGCTAGACCTATTGCATTGCAAATCTATTGTAAATCATTGTGGCCAGTTTATTCTCAAGCACATATCTGTAAAGGAATTTTCCTGGAGTATATTACTTACCAACTGTAGCAGCTCTTCGAGTTTGAAATACCACATAATCAAAATAAATAAAAGTACTCCCAGTATTTCTGAAATCTGGGTGTGCGGCCAGAGCTTTGGGTGTTTTGAAGTCTGCTGTCTAGGCTTAGGAAAAAGATGCGTGGTGTCTTGCATGTCCTCCATTGCGTCACCCATTTGCTCTGCTCAACGTGGAGCATAGCGTCGTGTCAGACGTCACAAATGGGGCGGAGCACTACCATATGTGTCAGTAGCAGGGATGCCTGGCAGTGAAGTTGTGCTCAGAGCTAGTGCAACACTAAGGCCAGGGCCACTGGAATTATGTGATTATGCGGCCACAGCGATTTTCATATAATTATACATTTGCCACTTAATCCATCATCATCTGCATAATATGCAGATTTTAACATAAAATAGTTTCGAGCTCAAACGGTTCAAAAGTTATTAAAAACAAAGCAACAGGTGTTGCTGCGCAGTGGAAGATCCTTTGTAAAGGTTGACTGGTCATAATTCTGGAACTTATGGCTGTCTTTGGGTGTTAAAGTGGTACTAATGAGTTGCAACTAATGCCAGACAGTGTTAACAAGTTTAGAAATGTCAAAATAATGAAGTGATACTTTCCCAAAATGTGCTGCATAATTTGCCTTTGCTTGTCACATAATTTATCCAACCCTGCTGCATAATTTGGGCCTCCCTGCTGCATAATTCCAGTGGCCCTAACTAAGGCCACTGAAAATAGCTGCCTTACCGCCTGCATAAACAAATGACCCCAAAAGCGGGCCATATAACAATAGTGTCCTCAAAAGCCCTTGTTAGGGAAAAATGAGCACTCAAACGGGAAAATGTAATTTTGCATAGGGCTCCGCAGATCTGTGCAGCGAGGCTGTTTGTGCTGCTCTCGGTAAGGCAGCTTTTATAGTCTGTATATGTCATAAATACAATGCCTGCTGCCTAAAATATGAGGCAGATTAAGGGACCATGCGCTACTGCTACAACACTGAATCAGTGAACACTTTTTTACAAGACAAGCAAACCTTCAAAATACTGTTTTGTAAACACCTGCAACCCCAGTGAGTGACGCACAGTGCACGGGCACAGATGAACATCATATGCACACTATAAACTTAGGTCTCTCCGAGCTACCTACAAATTTACAACCTCCTGCACGTTAAAAAACAAAGCCCAAGTGACTTATACCACAAAACTGTACTGCTGATGGTGTTAATAGGACGTCTGAAACCACAAGGGTACAGCGTGTCCTGCTGGCAACCTGCCGGGGAGGGAAGCAGAGGTTCAAATACCCAAGTCACTATTCTCCACTGCACCAACCAAGATTTAATTTTGTGGCTTTCTAGTTACACACAGACCGTTTATTAAGGTGGATTAACTACTAGAGGTTTAATAATGTACTATATTGCATTGCCCACTGAGTAGCACTTTTTTTATTTATTTTTTATTTAAGCTGACCCTTAATTTATATGTAGCTACCTTTGACACACCCAAGTGCTCACACTCTCAAGGCCCTCCAGCCGCCTCCCAAAGATGACTGAAATCAACAACAGCAGCAAACTAATATAACCAGGAGTCAGTTTTTGCTAAAATAGAAGTGTCTGTTTTCATAATGTCAAAAATAAAACCTTTTTAGAAAAACAGTGTGAAAGAAGCTTAAGGGACCACTTCCTCCCCTGGAATTAAAGAAAGCATCCTACTTGGACCTTACAGTTCATCATTAATGACTGTAAATGGTATGTTTCAATGATGATGAATGATGTTCAGCAACCTCCAGTTCCATGCAGTTGTAAAAGCCAAGCCACCAGCATCCCATGAAATATAGTATGGTTCTCCTCGGATGCCTTGCACTAAAGTTGCAGCCCATGCATTCCAGCCATTGTACCCAGGGGCACTAGGATTATGCGATTGTGCAACCGCAGTGATTTTCACATAATTATAGATTTGCCACATAGTCAATCATCTGCCACATAAGCTGCTGATTTTAACAAAAAAATGTGTTTATAGCTCAACCGGTTCACTAGTTACTAAAAATCAGCGACACGTGTTGCTGCGCACTAAGGGCCCTTTGCAAAGCGGGACTGGTCACCGTTTTGTTGCTTTTTGCTATATTTGGGTGTTAAACTTGTATTTATACGGTGCAATCACAGATTGACCGTCTCTCTGGAGAAAAACAAGCACACTCATCACTTTAGAGCAGAAAGGTGTTATCATCCAAATAGGTTTTGCCAAAATATGTTTTATTGGTGAAAAAGTACCATTTTGAATTTTTGGGTAATTCTTTTTGAACTGTGTAATAAGCCTCTGATACCAATCCACAGGCACCCACAAACTTTTGTTTGGTTTGCTAAATACTGTTTAATATTGTTTCCCCACCATAAAAATAATTTGCTGTGGGACGTTTATGGTTGTCGAGGTTGAGGAGTACCAGGTTCCAGAAATGTTTTTCAGGAGGGGGTCCTTACGCCTAAAAATTTTTGACAGGGGGTCTCGGCATCAAAAAGTTTGAAGACCTCTGCCTTAGGGTAACAGTCGCGCTTTAGAAATTTTAATAACATAACATACTGCAGCACAGTGTTTCAGGCTGCTAGGGACTGCGGATGTCTCTGTGCTGCAGCACAGCGCCTCACACTGCTAGGAACTGCAGATGTCTCTGTGCTGCAGCAAAGCGCCTCAGGCATCTAGACACTGCTGATGTCTCTGTGCTGCAGCACAGCGCCTTAGGCTGCTAGGGACTGCGGATGTCTCTCTGCTGCAGCACAGCACCTGAGGCTGTTAGGGACTGCGGATGTCTCTGTGCTGCAGTACAGCCCCTCTGGCTGCTAGGGACTGCGTCTGACTCTCTGCTGCAGCACTTTGCCTCAGGCTGCTAGGCACTGCTGATGTCTCTGTGCTGCAGCACAGTGCCTCAGGCTGCTAGGCACTGCGGATGTCTCTGTGCTGCAGCACACCACCTCAGGCTGCTATGGACTGCGGATGTCTGTGCTGCAGCACAGCGCCTAAGGCTGCTAGGCACTGCAGATTTCTGTGCTGCAGCACAGCACCTCAGGCTGCTGGGGACTCAGGATGTCTCTGTGCTGCAGCGTACATCCTCAGGCTGCTGGGACTGCGGATGTCTCTGTGCTGTAGCACTGCGCATCGGGCAGCTGGGGACTGCGGATGTCTCTGTGTTGCAGCACTGTGCCTTGGGTTGCTAGGCATTGCTGATGTCTCTGTGCTGCAGCACAGTGTCTCATGCTGCTAGAAACTGCTGATGTCTCTGTGCTATAGCACACAGCCTCAGGCTGCTAGAGACTCCGGATATCTCTGTGCTGCAGCACTCTGCCTTGGGTTGCTGGTGAATGCGCATGTCTCTGTCCTGCAGTATTGCACCTCAGGCTGCTAGGGACTGTGAATGTCTGTGCTGCAGCACTTCACCTCAGGCTGCTAGGGACTGCTGATGTGTCCGTGCTGCATCACTCTACCTCAGGCTGCTAGGCACTGCGGATGTCTCCGTGCTACATCACAGCACCTCAGGCTGCTAGGGACTGCGGCTGTCTCTGTGCTGCAGCACAGCTCCTCAGGCTGCTAGGGACTGCAGATGTCTCTGTGCTGCAGCACACTGTCTTGTGCTGCTAGGGACAGCGTATGTCTCTGTGTTGTAGCACTGCACCTCAGGCTGCTGGGACACCAGATGTCTCTGTGCTGCAGCACTGCACCTCTGGCTTCTGGGACTGTGGATGTCTCTGTGCTGCAGCACACTTTCTTGTGCTGCTAGGGACAGCGTATGTCTCTGTGCTGCAGCACACTGCGTCAGGCTGCTAGGGACTGCGTGTGTCTGAGCTGTAGCACTGCACCTCAGGCTGCTGGGACAGCAGATGTCTCTCTGCTGCAGCACTGCGCCTCTGGCTTCTGGGACTGTGGATGTCTCTGTGCTGCAGCACAGCGCCTCAGACTGCTAGGCACTGCAGACGTCTCTTTGTTGCAGCACACTGCCTCAGGCTGCTAGGGACTGGGGATGTCTCTGTGCTGCAGCACACCGCCTCAGGCTGCTGGGGACTGTGGATGTCTCTGTGCTGCAGCACATGTTCTCAGTCTGCTACGCACTGCGGATGTGTCTGTGCTGCAGCACACCGCCTCAGGGTGCTAGGCACTGCAGATGTCTCCGCCAAGAGTGTAGAGAAATCCACAGTAGTAAATCCCACTCAAGGAGTCTCTGTGCTGCAGCACAGCGCCTCAGACTGCTAGGCACTGCGGACGTCTCTTTGACGTCCGTTTAATACAGTGTGCTGACCAGCACCGTGAACTGTACCATCTAATGCAGTGTGCTGTTCAGCACTGTGAACTGAACCATCTAATGCAGTGTGCTGTCTCGCACTGTGAACTGTACCATCTAATGCAGAGTGCTGTCCAGCACTGCGAACTGTACCATCTAATGCAGTGTGCTGTCCAGCACTGTACCATCTACTGTTGTGTGCTGTCCAGCACTGTGAACTCTACCATCGAATGCATTGTGCTTTCCAGCACTGTACCATCTAATGCAGTGTGCTGTCCAGCACCGTGAGCTGTACCATCTAATGCAGTGTGCTGTCCACCACCGTGAACTGTACCATCTAATGCAGTGTGCTGTCCTGCACCATGAACTGTACAATTTAAGGTTGTGTGCTGTCCAGCACTGTGGACTGTGCCATCTAATGCAGTGTGCTGTCCAGCACTATAAACTGTACCATCTAATGTAGTGTGCTGTCCAACACTGTGAACTGTGCCATGTAATGCAGTGTGTTGTCCAGCACTGTGAACTGTACCGTCTAATGCAGTGTGCTGTCTTATGTAAAGAGTCATGTCAAGTGCACCGTGCTGTCTAGTGTCTTTTTCAGTCTGTTACAGTGTAATATCTAGTGCAGTCTAACAGTCTTCTGTTTACTGCTGTGTGCTGTCTAGAGCCGTCTACTACTGTGCTGTCTACTACTGTGGTAATTTTATCATAGTGCTGACTGGTACACTGTGCAGTCTAGTGCGGTGTGCTGTCCAGTGCGGTGCTGTTTATGGGGGCAGTGTAGTTGTGAGAGGCCAGTATTAATATATGGTGTGGTTGTGCGACATCAACATATAATAATGACACAGACTCTTATCAGGTTCATTCAGGTTAGTTTGTAAAACCTTAGCTCAACCCTGGGGGACTGTGGCACGGAGCATCCTGGCTTTATGAAAGGAATACGTGTAAAGCAGTGAGAAGTACCAAAACAGAAAATAAGAAGAAAATGCAACACAATAAAAATCTGACAACAATTTATAAAATTAGATTATATTTTTATATTTAAATAGACACCTCAACAATAAATATCCATTGGAGGGTTCCGGAGAAATGAATTTTTAAAGAGACAATAAATCACTGCTTTTAATTCGATATAATAAATCATTGCAATATACTACGTTAATTAAAGGATAGGGGTTAGCCACGACAAGCAAGTTGAAAGCAGCTATTTGGGCACTCTTGGGAGTGCCAACTCCGGCAGGGAGTCAGTCACTGGGAGCAGTTACCACAAAGGAACAGTTACTGCATGATTTAAGCAGTCTCCAGCCTTTGTTCCTTAATTCTATAGGCAAGCCGCTATTGAAGTTAGTGGAGTGGTCCTGATGCAAGGGATACAGGATGCTGAAGATGCCAGAGGGTGGTGAGTATACTGAGTCAGTCACTTGGAGCAGTGACCACAAAGGAACAGTTACCGCATGATTGAAGTAATCTCCAGTCAAATTCTGAGTCCTATGGGCAAACCGCCATTGAAGTTAATGGGGTGGTCCTCATGCTAGGAATACAGGATGCTCAAGGGTGCTGAGGATGCTGAGTTGGTGACTGGGGGGTGTTCCTGTGGCCACCCTTTGGTCCTCGATCTTGGGGGACGACTTTGGTCTCCGGGGTCGATGTCTCTCGGAGTGCAGGTGCACTACAGCAGACCGGTTGAAACTGTTCTACTGGTTTCCAGTTACAGTAAAACCAGTGGTTTTGCGTGCACTCTGGTGACTCTCCCAGGTCGAGCAGACTCGGGTGCAACTTTTGAGCATCTGGACTCTTTCTCCCATGCTGCACTTCGGCATCCAGCGGCGACAAAACTTCTTGGCACTGGGCTCTCAATGGTGCAATTTCTCAGCTTTTGTGGTCTTTTGTCTGTCACATGGAGCCAATGAATTGACTCTTGGATTCAGCATCTCTGTCTGGCACATATGGGCAAACGTTTCTACAGGTGGGGCACCGCAGGCACTGTCCTCTGCTAGTCGACAGGTGCAGTCGGTGCAGTCCAGTCTTGAGCAGCCTCTCTTTGCTGGGACCAGCAGGGCAGTCTTGGGCACCGCAGGCACTGTCCTCTGCTAGTCGACGGGTGCAGTAGGTGCAGTCCAGTCTTGAGCAACCTTTCTTTGCTGGGACCAGGGAACAGCAGGGCAGTCTTGGGCACCGCAGGCACTGTCCTCTGCTAGTCGACGGGTGCAGTAGGTGCAGTCCAGTCTTGAGAAGCCTCTCTTTGCTGGGACCAGGGACCAGCAGGGCAGTCTCGGGCACAGCAGGCACTGTCCTCTGCTAGTCGACAGGTGCAGCCGATGTAGTCCAGTCTTGAGCAGCCTCTCTTTGCTGGGACCAGCAGGGCAGTCTTGGGCACCGCAGGCACTGTCCTCTGCTGGTCGACTGGTGCAGCCGGTGCAGTCCAGCCTTGAGCAGCCTCTCTTTGCTGGGACTAGGGACCAGCAGGGCAGTCTTGGGCACCGCAGGCACTGTCCTCTGCTAGGCGACTGGTGCAGCTGCTGCAGTCCTGTCTTGAACAGCCTCTTTTTGCTGGGACCAGGGACAGCAGGACAGTCTTGGGCACCGCAGGCACTGTCCTCTGCTAGTCGACAGGTGCAGTAGGTGCAGTCCAGTCTTGAGCAGCCTCTCTTTGCTGGGACCAGCAGGGCAGTTTGGGCACCGCAGGCACTGTCCTCGGCTAGTCGACAGGTGCAGTCCAGTCTTGAGCAGCCTCCCCATGCTGGGTGGTCCTTCTTGGTCTTCTCTCCAGAACAGACCTGATATGAGGTCTGTGTGCCACTTTTATGCCTGTTACAAACCCAGGTGAATGCAGCCACTAACTAGCCAATGGGCTACCAGTTCCCCTCACGTCTGATGATGAATTCCTGGGAATTGTGGCATCGGTCTATCCCAGCATGCACTATTCTGCCCACTCCCAACATGGCAGAACCCTTTCCTCGGTATGTGGAGCTCCCGATCCCAAACCAAAGGTGTAGCATCCTGCAGGCTACACTTAACTTACAGGCCCTAGGTACCCCTGGTACCTTATACTAGGGACTTATAAGTGAGTTAATGTATGCCAATTGTGGGTAAACCACTAGACATATACCTTTTAGGGAGCAGAGCTCTGCACTGAGGCCCGGTTGGCAGGTCGCAGTCCAACTCAGAGTTGAAAAACCAGCACCGTCAGTCTAAATATTAGGGAGGGATCCTGCAAAAAGAGGCATTTCCTTCCAGTAGTGAATAGTCCTGTATTCTCTCTAGTAAATATTTCCATCCAGTACAGTCCGCTATCTAATGTACTATGTGTACCAGCTCTCTATGCTGTCTAGTACAGTGTGCTGTTTAGTGCACTTTCCTGTCTTGTTCCATGTACTCTCTATTGCAGTGTACCATCTAGTTCAGTGTGGCACATAGTACATTTTTCTTCCTAGTGCAGTATACCATCCAGAACAGTGTTCCATCTAGTGCATGCGTCATCTAGTACAGGGTACTTCCTAGTGCAGTGTATGTCTAGTACAGTTTACTGTCTTGTTCCATGTGCTCTATAGTGCAGTGTACCTTCTAGTACACTGTGGCACATAGTACATTGTTCTTTCTAGTGCAGTATACCGTCCAGAACAGTGTCCCATCTAGTCCATGTGTCGTCAGGGTGCTTCCTAGTGCAGTGTATGTCTAGTACAGTGTGCCCCATATTACAGTCTAGCAAACACAATGGGATAATGGACAGAGTGCTGAAACGCTTCAGACACTCACCCCCAGTCACAGATCTGGGTTTAATCCATCATCATTCTTCTGCTCACTAAGCCACCCCAGTTTGGACCCAGCCATATGCAAATCAGTCTTGAGCCTGTGCCTCATGGGAACAGTCCAGGCCAGGTCCTCCCTGGACCGGAAACAAGCATCTTGGGACCGGTTTCAGAGTTTCACTCCTCACCATCCAGGCTAGCTTGAATCCAGTGGCAAAGTAAGCAAGGGACCCAAGTCTAGGCAAACCCTGGCCACTTACGGCAAACATAGCAAACACAATAGGATGATGGACGGAGCGCTGAAACTTTTAAGACACTCACCCCCAGTCACAGATCTGGGTTTAATCCATCATCATTCTTCTGCTCACTAAGCCACCCCAGTTTGGACCCAGCCATATGCAAATCAGTCTTGACCCTGTGCCTCATGGGTCAAGACTGATTTGCATTTGGCTGGGTCTGAACTGGGGTGGCGAAGTGAGCTAAAGAACAATGATGGATTCAACCCAGATCTGTGACAGGGGGGTGAGTGTCTGAAAAGTTTCAGCGCTCCGTCCATCATCTCCTTGTGTTTCCTATATTACAGTCTGTCTGGTACTAAATTGTGTTTTATAGTGCAGTGTCACCTCTAGTAAAGTGTGCAAAAAAAAGGGTGATGTTTAGTGTACTTTGCTGTCTTATATAGTATGTGGTATAGTGTGTTGTGCAGTGCAATGTTCTGTCTAGTTTGTTGTGCTATCTAGTGCAGTGTACCCAGTTTATCATCATGTACAGTGTGGTGTTTAGTCCAATGTGCTTTCTAGTACTGTACACAGTTTAGTGCAGCGTGCTGCCTTGTACCGTGCACCATTTACTCTCTAGTACACTTTGTTGTCTAGAACAATGTGCTCTCTAGTACAATGTTCCGTTGACTGCTGTGCTTTGCTTAGTAACACAGTGTACTATCTAGTACAGTCTTTATGCTAGTGAGCCGTGCTGTCTAGTTCACTTTACCATCCATTACAGTGGGGCTGTTAAGTAAAATTTGCTGCCTAGTGTGGTGTGCAGTTTAATACAGTCTGCTGTCCTGTACAGTGCATCGGCTAGAACAGTGTATCACCTAGTACAGTATTATGGCTAGTGCAGTGTGAGGACTAATGCACTGTGGATTCTAGAGCATATAGACTGCCATCTAGTACTGTGTGCTCCCTACCTAGTACAGTAACCCATCAAGTACTGTAGGGTCACTTGTGCTGTATACTGTCTACTGCAGTGTGCTGTGTCTAGCACTGTATTGTGTATTTTGCAAAGTGTACCTCCTGGTACAGTGTGCTCTCTCATGCATAGTGGTGTTTAGTACAGTATGCAATTTTGTAAAGTGAGATGGCTAGTAGAATGTACTGACTAGTGCACAGTACTTTCTAGTTGCTGTTCTTGCATTGTACCATCTAGTGCAGTGTGCTCTCTAGGGCTGTGTATTGATTAGTACTTTGTGACGGCTGGTACTGTCACTGCCTAGTGTAGTGTTCGGTTGATAACAATGTGCCTTCTAGTGTGATGTGCTGTCTTGTAAAGCACTGACTAGTGCAGTGTGCTTACTTATATTGTCTACCCTCAATTACAGTTCTCTCTGGTGCAGTTTGCCATGTAGTATGGTGCAGAGTCTAGTGCAGTGTGCTTTGTAATATCACTCTACTGTGTACTACAGGTTAATGTCTAATAAAGTGTTCTGTTGAGTTTGTGGTGATACTGAGTACAGCGTTGGCACTAGTCCAATGTTCTCTCTTGCGATGTGTACTGCTTGGTGCATTACACAGCATAGTACACTGTGTTTTTTAGTGCAGTCTGCTGTCTAATACAGTGTGCCATGTAGTATAGTGTGCTTTTTATAGAAGCGTTCTGTCTGGTTCTTGAAATGTAAAAATGAAACTGTAGTTACTTACTATCCCCGAGTACCTGTCTGCTATCCCATTATAAATAATGCAATTCTCTGAGAAGTATCAGTGCTCTTCTTTTCACATTAAAGAAGTGCCAGTGCTCTTGCTTTCATATTAAAGAAGTGCTGGCACTGTTCCTTTCACATTAAAGAAGTGCTGGTGCTCTCCCTTTCACATTATAGAAGCGCTGGCGCTCTTCCTTTCACATTATAGAAGCGCTGGCGCTCTTCCTTTCACATTTCACAAATGATTTTACTATTCTTGGAGATTTCAATTTTCTTCTTGAAGAAAGTGGGAACAGGGAAACAGAGATACTGATAGAGACTCTGGGGGCAGTTGGACTTATTCAACAGGTACAGACCGCTACTCACGAAGCGGGACACACTCTAGATGGTATCTTTACCTCAGCCCAGGGGCTTACCTGCAAAGCAACCCTCCCTCTGACTTGGTCAGACCACTCACTTATCAAATTCCACACCCCACTTACCTCTGCCGGGCCTGGAGGGTCCCTTAAGACCCCAGCCGCTACGATGACAGACTGGAATAAACTGGACAAAATGCGCTTCCGATCACATTTGGAAAGCTCCCGTCCACAGCTTAGCGGTCCCCCCCGACTCATCTGCCACATTATATACGAATTGGCTAAATGAGGCAATTAAGGTCTCAGTACCTCTCAAAACAAGCATTGGCATAGCCAATAGGTCTCGCTTTTGGGACCTTATAAGTATTAGTTATGCAGCACAATATCCTTGGTGCAACAACATGAACTGTTGCATGGTTAAACACTTATAAGGTCCCAAAGGCGAGACCTATTGGCTATGCCAATGCTTGTTTTATTTATTTTTAAATTGTTGAGAGTCCAGCAGCAGGGTCTGACAGAAACAGGTCATGGCAGCATTTAGATTTGAATCTCTTTGCTGCTGGCTGCGAGCCAACCAGTTTGGTGTCCTTTCCATGTACTGGCACAGTGTGTAGAAGGCAGGGGTGTGGCTGTAAAACACTTCACACTGAGCAAACAGTAACTAAAAGCTCCCTTTAACACTGGCCGTCACTAAAGGCGTGCCCTACCACTGGATGTCAGAACTGGATGCATTCGCCCCTCGTGCAGGCGACGTGGACTCCTAGGAGATTGAACTTACGCCTACACTGGAGGCTGGACGGAGTACACATGTGTACCAATGAGCAGTAAAGTCAGATAGTGGATTATGGTAGCGTGTGCATATGTGACAAACACTGAAGCCGGTTGGGTGAGGTGTGCCAATGTGCCAACACTCAAACCAATTGATTGGTTGGAGTAAGATGTAGGACAACAAACACTGAAGCCAATTTGAAGTTTGGGTGAAGTTTGCTTATGTGCCAACACTCAGATCCTGTGATTGGTTGGTGTCAGGCGCGCGCCAGCGAACACTGAAGCATTCCTGGGAGTGCCAATAGTATCCGAGTAATTGTGCAGACAAAGAACATTAAAGCCTGTTGGGTGGCTTTGCTAGTGCATGATTTTGTAATAAACTCTTTAGATGGTTTTGCCAGTGTTTGTTTGCGCCAACGAACGCTTAGCCGTTTGGATGATGCGTGTCAGCTGCTTATGTTCAAGCCAGAGGTATGCTTTCGCGGATCCTACAATCTCTCGTTCAACAGCACCGAAACAATATTTAGTGCAGTTTCAGACTGCCCTCCAAAGAGCACAGGGTTATGCATTTGACCGGATGCATCCTTGAGCTAGACTGGACCCTGCCGTGCTTGGGAGAGCTCCCTGGAGCACATGCTTTCCAGCCCGAGGCTGGCCCACACCCTACATCTGCCCCCCTCAGGGCCAGCACAATCATAGCATCGCATTGTGCACGGGAGAGACCCCATTGCCAGCACAGACGAGCGCGTCTGTGGAAGGAGCCCTCGGGGCGCCGTCACATTTATTTTATTCCGAACGGGGCACAGGATTGCTTCGGGTTTGCCTGCCCTGAGCCAAAGTACATTTTAATTAGTGTACACACAAGTAGCCTGGTGCTTGCCCGATCCATACAACAAGGGCGCCACACCTGCCCGGTGACGCCACCGTGACGAGGCGCTTCTTGGCATACTGCTGAGATGAGAACTATTTGCACTGTTTTGTACACACGCCTAGCTATGGCACGCGCGTAGGTGGCTGCCTCACCAGCGCACGGGCCAGTTATTCCTAGCGCTTCGAACCAAGCGTCTGACCACACCTTACAAGTTACTACTGGCGCCCTGCACCAGAACACGACAGTCACAGACCCCACCCACCCTACATTAAGATAAGGCCTTCCACTACTACCACACGCTGCACAGAGACAGATCCCACGCACTACATCACAACAATGACGGACACTACTACCCCAGAACTCTGAAGTTAAAAAATGCGCCACACAGCGCCTATCACACAGCCTGCCTTAAGGTAATGCCACGCCTTATAGAAAGAGACAAGCCCTACACCCTGCATCAACGTAATGACACCTGCTCCTACACCTAGAGACAGCGCTACGAAGTGGCTATGGGGCACTCAGCATCAACCCAAGTGCAGTCAGGCCTGCCACAACCCTATAACAGGGATGGCCCACTGTCATGCCACATGCCCTGCATCAAGCGAGCCAAGCACCTCCACCACACCCTACACAAAGAGACGGCCCCCACACAGTGCCTGCTACAAAACCTACATCACGATAATGCCACTCACTCCCAGTCCCCACCACAAACTACACCAAGAGACAGGGCCACCAAGTGCATGCGCAGCGCCACACATTCCGCAGCAAGACTGTTCTAACCCCTGCTGCTACACACAGGCACTCAAAACAACGCTGCGCCAGGGAAGGCTCCGTACACGGAGGCAGGAAATGCTGCCAAAACGCTAGCCAAATACACCCCCATATTAGTGTCACTCATTAATGCCACGGACCCGGGTCACTGGTGCCCCACAGCCTGTACCACTGATGCGGTGGCAAGAGTCACACTCTGGGGCGCCAGCAACTTCTGTTGCACTCTGCCTTAGAAGCTTTTTTTCTGGAGAGCAAGTCATGCCCACACCTTTCACACAGTGCCAAACACTCCCGGTGCAACCCCCTGCAGTATGTGATCTCATGGAGTCAGTAACTTCTACCACTCCTTCTGCAGCAGGGGACACTCTGAGCCCAGAGGCCGTCACTTGATACGCTTGCACGCTGTCTCAGTCACTCATGCGGCACGACTCCCTCTCCAGGGGGGCGGTCAATGACTTCCTTCTGCGAGAGACGATGCACTGACAATCTCAGTGCCTCCTACACACCTTTCACACAGTGCCAGCCACCCCTGCCACACCCCCTGCAACGACAGGCAGCCCTTCCGACTAACCGGTATGCAGGCAATCACAATGCCTCGTCACTGTTAATCTTAAAACACACCAAAGTAAACGCAGGCGGAGACTAAACAAGAGAGGAGCGGGGGCGAGGGCGAGCGAGCGCGGCAGCCTGCAGAGCTGACCAAACGCTCGTGCGTCGTGGCTGGCCTTTGGATGGGTACGCGCGGCAGACATGTGTTTCCACTTATCACGCCCGCGTCTGGGCACGATAATTGGAAACACATGTTTGCCGCGCGTACCCATCCCAAAAAGGCCAGCCACGACGCACGAGCGTTTTTGGGACTGCTTTCCAAACTCGCTTACTAAAAGTCTTCGCCTCTAAGCAGCGCTTGCGCGCTACTCGAGGCTCGACCTAAAAACCACTACATGGAAAAGGAAGTCCCCTTCCGCTCTGGTTCTCCGAGACACTGCGGAATGAACAACAAAAATGTCGCCGACTTGAAAGATGTTGGCGCGTAAACTATCACTCCCCTAAGAAAAAAGTGTACAGAACAGCACTCGCACAGTATAAAAAACTACTTATAACCGAAAAAAAGGACTACTTTACCAAACAGATTGAGGAAGCCAAACATTTATCTAAAGCACTTTTTTCAGCAGTACACAAACTCACCACTCCCAAGACTACAGGTCCTGAGAGCAATCAAAAGTTCTGTGACGACATCGCAGCCGCTTTCAAAACTAAAGTCTTGGGTATATTCGAGAATTTTGAGGCCACAACAGCTCACCTCTCGCTTACCCCTCCGATAGGTCCAGACAGGGTCACAAATTTCCTGCTTAGTTTCTCGCCCATCTCAGTTGAAACTGTGGCTAAACACATCCACAAAGCTAATTCAGGATCTCCCCTTGACCCTTGCCCGCCAGCATGTCTGACAGAATGTGTGGACTTGGTGAGCATTGGTTTAACAGAAATTTTTAACTCCATGTTTACTTCCGGCACTTTTCCTTCCAGGTGGAAGGACACTTCAATTCTTCCACTGTTGAAAAAGCCCACCCTAGATGCAACCAATCCCAACAATTACCGGCCTATAGCCCGGCTGCCACTACCTGCTAAAATAATTGATAAATTGATGAACAGCCAACTAACCCAATTCATCCGAGAAAACAATCTGCTCGACGACTCCCAGTTTGGCTTCCGCCAAGGACACAGCACGGAGACAGCTCTCATTAAAGCCACAGAGGAGATCAGAGCGGTGATGGACGGTGGAGGTACGGCTGCATTAGTACTCCTCGATCTATCTGCCGCTTTTGACACTGTAGACCACTCCCTCTTGCAACGGCTGGAGAGCTTGGGAGTCAGAGGCACAGCGCTGGCCCTACTATCCTCCTTCCTCAAGGACAGGAAAGTAACTGTCTCGGTTGATGGGTATCACTCCACATCCTATACCCTCCCGTGTGGAGTGCCACAGGGCTCCTCCTCGAGTCCTTCCCTGTTCAACATTTATGTTTCCGAGCTGGCCCCGCTGATCCGAGAATTCGGGTTCAGCCTTACGTCGTACGCGGACGACACCCAGATTGTGGTGACGGCCTACAAAAATCAGGCGCCCCCTACTCAGCAATTTCAGAATTGTATGTGTGCCATCAACCGTTGGATGAACACACACTGTTTAAAACTCAATTCTGAGAAAACTGAGGTCCTGCTCTTCGGTAATATGCAACCGAACTGGGGTAATCTTTGGTGGCCGGCTGAAATGGGAGAACCACCAGAACCCGCGGTCAAGGCCAAGAACCTGGGAGTGTGGTTCGACAACAAACTCTCACTTACCCACCACACAAATGCCACGGTTTCTGCTGCCCATTTCCTCATCAAGAAAGTAAGGAAGATTCTCCCATACATTCCAGCGGACACGCGAAAGACGGTTGTCACAGCCCTGATTCAATCTAAAGTAGATTACTGTAATGGGCTGTACATGAACATACAGAAGCATTGCCTGAACAAATTACAGAGTGTACAGAATGCAGCAGCGCGACTACTGCTCAACCTCCCCAGACGCAAATCCGTATCTGAAGAGATTCGCGGGTTGCATTGGTTGCCAGTGGCACAACGAATAAAATTCAAGGCTCTGTGTCAGGCCTATAAGGCACTGAGCCTCACAGGTCCTGTCTTCCTCCAGAACATCTTCACCTGGTATGAACCAACTAGACATCTCCGATCCACGGGAGCCAAACTCCTGACAGTGCCTAGAATTCGGACCACAAAATGGGGAGGCCGCAGCTTTCTCTACAGCACCACTAAGCTCTGGAACAATCTCCCGAATGAGCTAAGAGGTGCGAGCTCCCTCCTCTCCTTCAGGAAAGGACTTAAAACCTGGTTGTTCCAAAATTAGATTGCCAACAGGGTCACTACAGTTACGCAGCGCCAAGACACCCGCGGGTATTCGTGCGCTTTATAAATCCTAATAACATAACATTAAAGAAGTGCTGGTGCTCTCCCTTTCACATTATAGAAGCGCTGGTGCTCTTCCTTTCACATTATAGAAGTGCTGGCGCTCTTCCTTTCACATTATAGAAGCGCTGGCGCTCTTCCTTTCACATTAAAGAAGCGCTGGTGCTCTTCCTTTCACATTACAGAAGTGCTGGTGCTCTTCCTTTCACATTATAGAAGTGCTGGTGCTCTTCCTTTCACATTATAGAAGCGCTGGCGCTCTTCCTTTCACATTAAAGAAGTGCTGGTGCTCTTCCTTTCACATTATAGAAGCGCTGGCGCTCTTTCTTTCACATTAAACGAGTGCTGGTGCTCTCCCTTCCACATTAGAGAAGTGCCGGTGCTCTTTCTTTCACATTAAAGATGTGCTGGTGCTCTTCCTTTCACATTAAAGAAGTGCTGGTGCTCTTCCTTTCACATTACAGAAGTGCTTGCGCTCTTCCTTTGACATTATAGAAGTGCTGATGCGCTTCCTTTCACATTAAAGAAGTGCTGGCACTGTTCCTTACACATTACAGAAGTGCTTGTGCTCCTTTCACATTACCGTAGTGATGGCGCTCTTCCTTTCACATTAAAGGACTGCTGGTGCTCTTCCTTTCACATTAAACAAGTGCTGGTGCTCTTCCTTTCACATTAAAGAAATGCTTGTGCTCTTCCTTTCACATTAAAGAACTGCTGGTACTCTTCCTTTCACATTACAGAAGTGCAGGCACTCAGTGCATGACAGTAACGTCCCATTTAAAGTTCTGGTTAATTTGAATACAGTGCGTGTGTTCTAGTACAGTGTGTCAACTAGTATAGTGCGCTATCTAGCACTGTTTAGTATTTAGTACAGTGTTCTTTCAAGTGTAGTGTATGCTGCGTTGTCTCAAGTGCAGTTCTTACTGCACTATCTAATACATTGTCCTATCTAACTTTGTTTGGCCTAATACAGTAGGTGGTTTTGTGCAGTGCACGGTCTAGTACAGTGCGCAGTCTGTTATTCTGGTATGTCTGATGTAATATGCTGTCTAGTGTACTGTGTGTTGTACTAAAGTGCACATTTTAGTGTTGTGTGCTTTATAGTTTAGTGTCCTCTGTAGTGTACATTGTTGTTAAAGCAGTGTGCTGCCTACGGTTGTATGCTCTGTAATACAGTGTGCTGTCTAGTGGACTGTGTGGACTAGTATAATGCTCTTTGTAGTGCAGTGCACATTCCAGGACAAAAAACTGTCTAATCCACTGTGAAAGCTAGGGCAGTGCACTGTTTAGTACTTCCTACTACTGTTTTAGCTAGTACAGTGTGTTGTCTAATACAATGCACCATATAGTACAATGTAATACAGTGTGCTTTCTAGCACTTTCTGCTGCTAGTATAGTGTTTTGTCTACTATAGTGTGCTTAGTGTAGCGTAGTAGGCTTAATGGTGGTAGTGTGCTGTAGGGCAGCATGCATCATGTCTGGTAGTGTAGTATAGTATATGTCATGTTTTGTAGTGTGGAGTAGGGTAGCATGCTTTATGTATGGTAGTGTGGTGTAGAGTAGTATCCTGCATGTATGGTAGTGTGGTGTAGAGTAGTATACTGCACGAGTGGTAGTGTGGTGTAGTGTAACATGCTTTATGTGCGGCAGTGTGGTGTAGTGTGTGTCATGTGTGGTAGTGTGGTGAAGTGTAGCATGTGTCATGTGTGGTAGAGTGGTGTAGTGTAGTGTGTGTCATTTGCGGTAGTGTGGTGCACCATATTATGCATCATGTGTGCTAGTATGTTGCAGTGTAGTGTGTTGCAGTGTTGTATCATGTGTGGTAGTGTGGTGTAGTGTAGTTTGGTTCATGTGTGGTGTAGTGTATTATGCTTCATGTGTGGGTAGTATTGGTGTAGTGTAGTATGCCTCGTGTGGTGTAGTGTAGTATGCCTCATGTGTGGTAGTGTGGTGTGGTATAATATGCTTCAGTGTGGTATAGTCAGGGCCACTGGAATTAAGTGGCAGGCAAGGGCCAAATTATGCAGCAGAGCTCAGCTAATTGTGCAGCAAGAAAAGGCAAACTATGCTACGTAATGCAGCACAGTTTGCAATATTACTTCATTATTTCGTCACTTTTACACTGTTTGGGCTTTGGTTGCACCTCTTTAGTACCAGTTTAATGCCCCAATATCCAATATAGCAATAAGCAACAAAAAGGTGACCAGCCAACCCTTGAAAAGGGCCTTCCATTGCGTGGCAATACATGTTACTGCATTTTTAGTAACTTTTGAACTGTTTAAGCTAGAAACAAACGTTTTTTTAAAGTTTTTTTTTAAAGTCTGCACATTATGCAGCAGATGATGGAATGTGTGGCAAATGCGGCAAAGCTATAATTATGGGCCAAGGCCGCACAATCGCATAATTCGAGCGGTCCTGGGAATAGTATAGTATGCTGCATGGTACATGGTAGTGTGTAGTAGAATGTCCTGTCTATGTAGTGCAGTGTGCTGTTTGATGTAGTGTGTGCTCTAGATGAATGCATGCTGTAGTGTAGTGATCAGTCTTGTGCCGCGCTCTCTCTAGCACAGCGTGCTCCTTCCAGAAAGCAGTAATTACAGCCTTTATATGTGTCATTAAATCTCTAATTATGAATCTCTTCTCTGCAGTGATGGTGACTCTGGATCCTGACACAGCTCATCCACAGCTCCACCTGTCTGAGGGGCGGAGACGTGCAAGAGGCACAGACACAGCACAGCGCCTGCCGGACACCCTCAAGAGATTTACCTACTATCCCCGTGTGCTGGGGAGCGAGGGGTTCACCTCCGGCAGACATTACTGGGAGGTGCAGCTGCTGCAGGAGGGGGCAGGGTGGCAAGTGGGGGTCGCAGCAGAGTCTGTGAACAGGAAGGGAGAATTTACATGGTCACCTGAGGGGGGAGTCTGGGCTGTGCGGGGGTGTAATGGTCACCACGAGGCTCTCATCTCCCCTCGGGCCCTTCTGTCCCCTCGTGAGAAGCCCCTGAAGCTGGGGGTGTATCTGGACTACGAGGGGGGGCAGCTTTCCCTGTACAATGCTGACTCCATGGAGCTCCTCTACACTTACCCCCAGACCCCCTTCACAGAGATGCTCTTCCCGTACTTCGGTCTCGGGAGAGGAGCGGCACTGAGGCTGGTGTGAGAGTTGGTGTATAAGGTGCCCTCCCCCCACTCCCCAACACCCATAAGCAGAGCTGAGGCTGGTGTAGGGGCTGCAGCCCCCTCCACCCTTCACAAGACCCTAAAGTTACGTTCTAGGACAGAGCTTAATAAGTGCCGGGCCTGAAGTTCTTGTGAGAAGCCTGTGCCAGCACTGATTGTTGAAGTTGCCAGATACCAAGGCTTCTTAGTACTGATCCCACCTCGTGCCTCATGCCTCTTTCATCCATGCCATATACTTTCTGCCCCTTTAGCTCACTCTTCTGGGTTCTTATAGTCACTTCTAGCTCCTTTTTACTTGTATTTCTTCCTTTTTTGCCTTTATGTCTCTTGCTCTGGATCAAAGTCTGATGATAAAACAAATTGTCCTAGTCCCCAAAAATGAGTGCCAGTGGGCCACACCTACCAGCACCAGGTCAAATTAAGCACTGTTCTAGGCTTCACTGAGACAATTCGGATGCCTTTTGAGCAAACTCTTAATCAACAGCACCAGCCACCTGTGAAGTTTACACACACAATAGTATCAGGTACCAGTGATGTTTACACACATAACAGCATCAGTCACCTGTGAAGTTTACATACAGGACAGCACCAGGCACCTGTGAAGTTTACACACTGAACAATACCATGTACCAGTGATGTTTACTCGCAGAACAGTACCATGTACCAGTGAAGTTTAAACACAGAACAGCACCTGGTACCAGTGACGTTTACACATGAAACACCACCAAGCACCTGTGAAGTTTACACAGAGAACAGCACCAGGCACCTGAGAAGTTTACTAGCAAGACAGCACCAGGCACTTGTAAATTTTACACATGAAACAGCCCCAGGCACCTGTGAACTTTACACACAGAACAGCACCAGGCACCTGTGAAGTTTACACACAAAACAGCACCAGGCCCCTGTGAAGTTTACATACAGGAGAGCACCAAGCACCTGTGACATTTACACATAAAACAGCACCTGTAAAGTTTACAAGCAGCATAGCACCATGTCCCAGTGACGTTTACTCACTGAACAGCAACAGGCACCTGTGTAGTTTGCAAACAGAACAGCACCATTTACCAGTGAAGTTTACACACTGAACAGCACCTAGTGCCAGTTACGTTTACACACAGAACAGCATCAGTCACCTTTGAGGTTTACATACAGGACAGCACCAGGTAGTGGTGAAATTTACACAGAGAAGCACCAGGCCCCTTGTGAAATTTATGCGTGAAACACCACCAAGCACCTGTGAAGTTTACACACAGGACAGCACCAGGCACCTGTGAAGTTTAGTTGCAAGACAGCACCAGACACCTGTGAAGTTTACACACAGAACAGCACCATGTACCAGTGAGGTTTACACACAGAACAGCATGAGGCACCTGTGAAGTTTACACAAAGAACAGCACTAGGCACCTGTGAAGTTTACACATAGAACAGTACTAGGCACCTGTGAAGTTTACTTACAGGACAGCACCAGGCATCGGTGAAGTTTACTTACAGGACAGCACCAAGCACCTGTGAAGTTTAAAGATTAAAGACTGTACTGTTATGTTTCATTCAGATACCCCGATATAGGCTCAGGTAGTAACTAAACATTTCACCTATATTTCCCCTGCCATTACACTACATAACGGTTCTTGGTACTGACCTTTTACCTAGTTATGGTACTGCTTAAATGACGTGGGGTTTCTCCGAAAACTAGCCTCATTCATTATGCATGAGGATTCTTGGAATCTCAGCAGGACTACCATCTTTTGCATAATAACTATGTATAAGGGTCATTCCTTCCGTCATCCTAGTCCGACATGACACAGCAAGGTAGATCCCCCTGAGGGTACCATTTTGGGTATATAAACACCATATCTTTGCTGAGGCAGGGAGAAGAGAAAAAAGACTTCCATGCTGACGCGAGACACTGAGGTTCCTGTACGCAGACACTCCAGCTCGCAGTGGTCTGACATCCCTTGCGGGGTATCCAGCTCGAGACCAAGACGGGGTCCCACAGTCTCTCACTTCAGGTTATGGTGTTGGCTTTATCCTAGAGGAATTCTTGGCTCTACACCTACATACAAACTAGGTACACTTAGGTACATCTAGTTAGGGTTGCATCGTAGGAGTACGCATTATTACTGTCATGTATTTATATACCTGCCTGTATTCATTGTTTTAGCACTATGTCCAGTATTTCTAAAGCGCAAACAATTACCCGAAGGTGTCGAGGCGCTGGGGGCCGTCGGGAAGATTAAGCGAGCTATTGCCCAGAGTCACATGGTGCTGGGCTGATCTGCCGCCGGCACCGGGGATCGAACCGTGAGCCCCCGGGTTCTGGCGTCAGCTGCCCTGGCTGCTGCGCCACACCTACCATCCTTTTACTCTGTTGGCACTTATAATCATTTATATCTGTTTCTGTCTTATGGTTGTTTCAGCACACCTATTTTACACTAGAATGACACTGGTTCAATAAATGCTCTTTGAAAAACATCCCCACCGCTTATTCTGTGTAACTATCTAAGACAAAGTGAGCACGAGTGACTGAGCGAAAAGTACTGCACTGTTATCACGATCCCTGACGGGACAGAGTTGTCATCTTCGATAGTTGCCAAGAACTGTTCTGTCCTTGGTAAGAGGAGTTTACAGTGGCACTGTGAGCTAGCTGGCAAACATACCTGGTGGGGGTGTCTGGAATCAGTCTGGACATCAATCCCACAGTCTATGTTGTCTAAACGTGCAGATCCTATATAGATTTATAGGAACTACACGACAGTACAGGTCCTGGTTGGTTCATCTCCTTATTGTTTTTAATGAAAGCCCCAGAACCTTCAATTATTAAATGTTAATGTGTAGCGTTATGATTTTTTTCCTAATACATCATCTTATGTTTGTGGACCTTTGGCCCTGTATTGTTGAAGACAATGGTTTCATCGTTTTATTCTGTTCCCAAATAGTTTTATGTCAAATCTCCAAAATCTAAAAGTGAGCATTCAATATACTGTGAGATGGGGGGAGCTACAGAGGCACAGACAAGAGCTGAAAGATTGATGATAAAACCTAGACAGGAGACGACGGGCAGATGGGATATATTAGGCACAATTCAGAGCTGCATGGCATAAATCACTATCACTTTTCATTCCAGGTTTCTCTCTGCTTACATCCCCTGCCCACTCCACGTAACGGGTATTCCGTCAGCCATATTACAAGTACCATATGGTGTAAGCGTGTGTGTAATTCTGCTTGCTTCACTAGCTTCCGAGCTGCTACAAATGAACCTTCAAGCTCTGAAATGTATTCATCATGCACCTTTCTTGCGAAACATATTACTGCGACGAGCCAGCTCAGGAATGACAATAGCACTATCCAAACATCAATCAAAGGCGCCTCACGTATACCCCATGTGGCATTTGAATTTTGTCCATTTATTTCACTATGGCATTTTTGGCGTATTCTCTGCTGATTCATTGTCTAATTTATCTGTTGATGTTTCAGTCGCAGGAACCCACTCACCTTCTGATAATTCTGAATCTTTCGCGTTACCAATCTTGGATCCGAATAGACTTTCATTAGCTGTATGTTCTAATTTTAAAGGTGTTGCCGATAGCATTGTTATTTCATCATCATTCACCTCATTGTTTATCGCTTGTTGATCTCTGCTTGGACCTGGTCGCCAGTCTTATTTTGGGGTTTTCGACAAGGACACATTCTGCGACCCTGTCAACAGTTGCAGTGGCTGCTGTACACGAAGGCCACATGATACAGCTTTATGATATCAATGGACTTCAGTCTTGTCCTCTCTCTCCCTGACAGCGGAAGTAAAATCACTGCTCTTGTTCCTTTTGTCACCAGAACCAGCACAAGTTCTCAACTCTTTACACAATCTAAATTCCTCTCCCACGAGCTACCAACCCTCTGTAACCAGACGACCACAGGCTAGGATCCATGAACTCCATGCAGTCTGCAGTAGATTGTCCTCGGTAAACTGCAAATACTGTAACAGTTTGAGGCATGACATATCATGTGTGTCCTTTTGTAGAAGATATATTACATACATTCTGACCCCAAACAGTATTTCACAAGGAGTGTGATTCAACAAAAATGTCTTAGCATGTTGTGAAAAGTTCATTGTGCACTATGCGGGCTCCTCAGCCTAGGTGAGCCATTATCTAAAACCCCTAGCAGTGAAGGCTTGTTCTAACATACTGTTTGGTCTAGCGACTACCTCATTTGAACCGAGCGTAAAGGTGTCGAAGAACTGAAGCAAGTGCCTCTGCTAATATTGTAGCAAAGCTTATGAACTCCACCCATCGCTACTAAGTACAACAAGTCTTTTGTTGCTGCTTGAGTCATGGCTTAGAGCTGTGGCCATATCCACAAATAACATGTGCTTAAATCACCCGATACCAGTATATTTTTCTTTTGGATAAAATGGAATAACATGGTTCTGGTATTTGATTAAAAAAGGGTGCGCTGCTTTCGCTAACAGAGTTTGCAGTGGTCATGCAGTTGTGAAGAACTTTATTCCTTGGCAAATCTTGTACCTTCCATTTTATCTGTTCAGACATTATTGGCCACCAATAATTCTCCTGCAAAGTAGTTATTTAGAATGTATTTTTATTTAGAAAGTTTTATATAGCGCGAACATGACCCATGAGGGTATCGGAGCGCTCTACATATGTAAAGAGGCAGTGGAAATAGATATTATTCTCCTATACAAATAGATGTATGATGTATGATTAAACAACTACTGCCTAAACAACGAATCCCTTAACCACGAAGGCTCAACTACGAGCAATCCCAAACCACTACTTATTTAACAACGAGTTCCTAAACCACGAAAATTCTATAAATTGCTCATTACCAATTTACGCCACTATGGGGCACATGCATCAATGTAAAATTTTGCGAATCCTTAATTGCGAATTTTAACGATTCGCAATTAACGAATCGCAAAAACAGATGCAACAAAAAAATTGCGAAAAAATAAAGAATCGCTAAAAATCGCAAACGCTACTGCGAATCCGAACTTTGCGAATTCGCTAATAGCGATTTCGAATAGCATTCGCTATTTGCGATCGCAAATAGCGAATTCGCAAATAGCGAAGTCGCATTTGTGATGCATCTTGATGACATCAGAACCAGGAAGTGAGCAGCACAAGCCCCATTCCCAGTGCACAGTCAGAGGGAGAGGAGGGAGCTGGCTCTGGGAGCTAACTAGCAGGTGCATTGAGCAATTGGAAAAACCTGGTAACTGCAAGAAAATGGAAAGCACACAAACAGCAGAGGACAGCCAATCAGGCAGGAAGCGGAAAATGAAATTCTCAGAAAAAGAAAGTGACACACTCATTGAGGGAGTTGTCCACAGCCATGATAAGCTGTTTGGGAAACAATCATTGAAAGTGGCAGAGCAGGAGAAAAGGAAAATATGGATCCGGATCCAGAACCGGGTGAATGCCAGTGGGGTGACACACCGCACCATCGATGACCTGAAGAAAAGATGGTACGACATGCGCAGTCGGGCCAAGGAGCGCATAGCTGCCCGTCTGAAGGAAGCAAGGAAGACAGGAGGGGGAACACCGATAGACACTGGCAACACTACCATGGAGGAAATGGTTGAATCCACTATCCAGCCTGAAGCTGTTGTCGGTGTGACACAGCTAGACACGTCAGGAGCAGCAAACACATCTGAAGGTAAGATGACTGCATGTTACCATTGACCTAAATAATAAAGGTAGTACACCACCCCAGTACAGCACAAGTGCACACTCAGAACATCCAGTACACAATGTATCCATGAAGGGAAGTGCATTATGGGAGATGTAGGCAGGTCAAGCATATACAATGTCAAACACACAAATAGGCTAAGAACAACTCAGAACAGTGAACATATTCCAAATTTAATGCCAAAGTAAAAATATGATCACTGTGACATGACATCCCATACTTAAATTAATGCTGTTTTTGCACTGTTAAATCTCACAGATGCAGAACGTGTAGAAGCTGAGGATAGTGACAACCAGGACATACAGGACATCAGCGCAGTTGAGGATATGGACACACCGGTGTTGCCAACAAATCCATCCAGTGCCCCAAACACACGCAGGGCAACTGTCCCACCACTGGTCACCATGGAGTCTGACGATGAGACAAATGCACCACATGAGTCCAGGCATGGCCCAGCCACATCCATCCCAAATCCACAAACACAGGTCCGCAGAAGTAATGTCAGTGTCCGGCGTAGAAGAGCCAGATCATGCAGAACACAGCAGGAGGAGCAACCAAATGATGTCTGGGGTGGTCTTGAGGGACAGATGCTCCGCATGCAGCGCCTGCAGACCAAGAACACACGTTTAGTGCAGTTACAAATTGGGAAGATGGCAGACAACATTGCAGTACTGTGCGATAGTGTGCAGCAAATGACCAAGGTTATGCAGGAGGGACATGCATCACAGAGAAGAAACCATCGGCAACTAATGCAGCACCTCAAAAGCTATGCCAAATCCAACAATAGGCTGGCCACATCAACTGCACTGCTGGCACGTAGGTCTGTGACCTTGCAAACAGAAATGTGCCATTGGAACGGGGATGTGGCGAAGGCACTGGACCAGGTAACCAATGCAGTGGAACTGCTGAATGCTACCACAATTGGGGCCAACATGTCCACGCAGGAAGAGGGTAGTGAGGGGGCCTCAAGCTTGAGTAGCATAGCTATGCCAGTTGCCACTGCAGGAAGACGCAACACACGCAGCAGTACCCCCTCAGCTTCCAACATGAGGGATGAGGATGCTGTCTCTGACAGGCGTCTGGGTGTTCGTGGGAGAAAGCGCTAGCCTGCTATATACAATTGCATACCGATATGGTGACGTAACCATGGATGTGATCGGACCTTTTGACTGATTGACAAGTCATTATTTATTTTTAATACACTTATGTCCATTACTTAAGAATCCTGTGCCACTGGCCACATTGAAAGTGTGCTCCGACACTCATGCCATATTTCCTTTGAATAAACCGTTCTGTGATTGTAATATACACTGTTTGTGTCATCATTACTCACCTCAGAAATAGTTTTGTGTGATGTCCAATCTTCTCCTGCGCCCTTCTGCTGCGCTTGCCCCTTGTGCTGCACGGCGCTGTGGCACTTGCTGGTCCTCATCCTCGGAGTCGCTGTCAGACACCTCGATCTCCATTCCACCCCTCGTTGCTATATTGTGCAGCATGGCACATGCTGCTACTAGCTTGCAGCATTGTTCAGGGTTGTATTGGAGTGCTCCACCAGTCTTATGGAGGCATCTGAATCGGCTCTTCAGCAGCCCAAATGTGCGCTCTATGATGTTCCTCGTTGATATATGTGCGGCATTGTACCTCTGTTGGTTGGCAGTTGTGGGATTGAGGTAAGGCGTCAGAAGGTAATTACGCAAGGCGTATGCGCTGTCACCTGCATGTGGGTAAGCAAAGGGTCAGTGCAGTTTGACATTGGCATACGTACAATGACTGTGAGTATCACCTACACATATTTACCAAGCAGATGTGCCTCTCCAAATTCTCCCCTGACCAGACGGGTGTGAATGCCACTTTGCCTGAAAATATATGAATCATGTGCACTCCCAGGAAATTGAGCCACTATATCAGTGATTATGTATTTGGCATTGCAAACAACCTGAATATTAAGGGAGTGATAGCATTTTCTATTTCTGTATATGTATTCCTGTGCTGCAGGGGGACATATTGCCACATGTGTGCAATCGATGCAACCTATAACATGTGGGAAGCGAGCTATCTGGTAAAACTCCTGTTTTGTTTTCGCAAGGTCATGCGCGGTGGTGGGGAAATTGATGTGTGAGCCGATCCTGGCCATCATGGCATCAAGGAATGCTTTGAATATTCTTGAAAGTGCGCTTTGCGACACACCTCCAGCTACTGCAATGACCCCTGGAAGCTGCCTGACGCCAGTAGGTGTAGGCAACATAGGACCTGCACATGCGTTGGGATAGCATTGGTCCTATGTGTCTGTCGTTGCAGTATGGGATCCAATTCATTGATCAGGTCATGGATCATTGTAGCATTGAGCCTATACTTATCGTATATCTCATCCTCTTGCTGTCCTAGCAAAGTTATGCGGACTCTGAAGATGCGCTCATTAATTCGCCTCCATCTGTGTCCAGCAGCCAGCAGCCTCATCCTCCTCGCCATCAGGTACATCCCTGCCATTGTGAGATGTGGTAGCTAATTCTGGGTGTGTTTCAATGGGTTTAAGTAGAATTTCAGCTGTATCTGATTTGCACTCATGATTACCACCTGGTTGTGATCCTTCTTATTTTGCACTCGCAAAATTGCGAATTTCAGGTAATTCGCAATTTGCGATTTTTCATGCATCTATTTTGCGATTCCTTATTTGCGAATCGCTATTTGGGGCGCAAATAGCGATTCGCTAATACTATTCGCAGAATGTTTTGCGATTCTTTAAATTAGCGAATTTGTTGAGTTTTCGCTATTTTGCAGTTGATGCATTGCGAAACGGTATTTCGCGGTCGCAAACGCCATAATTTAGCGATTCGCTAATTTTGCGATTTTTTTTAGGCTTGATGCATGTGCCCCTATGTTCTTAGAAATCCACATCTTTTTAACATTTAAAAAAAAATGTAATATTAGTTTCATTTTTTATAAACAATTTTTATTGTTGCGTGCGTGGTCCGTTGGCTTGGGCGCGGTGCCCAGGGCCGGGGGCCACCAGGAGTCGTCCCAGGCGGAGGGTGATGAGCCCAGGATGAGGACTTCCGTCTTGTCTGAGTTCAGTTTAAGGCGGCTGTTCCTCATCCAGTCGGCGACGTCTCTCATCCCGTCGTGTAGGTTGGCTCTGGCGGTGGTGGGGTCGTTGGTGAGGGAGAGGATCAGCTGGGTGTCGTCGGCGTAGGAGATGATGTTGAGGTTGTGTCGGCGTGCGATGGCTGCGAGGGGGCTCATGTAGACGTTGAAGAGGGTTGGGCTGAGTGAGGATCCCTGTGGAACGCCGCAGATGACTTCGGTGGCTTCGGATCTGAACGGGGGAGGCGGACTCTCTGGGTTCTTCCGGCGAGGAACGAGATGATCCATTCCAGTGCTTTCTCTCGGATTCCGATGTTGCTGAGGCGCTTCACTAGGGTGCGGTGGCAGACGGTATTGAAGAATCCTTAAATTAACGTATTTTTCAATATTAACTTTTGTCCACAAGATGGTAGTGTTGCATTACAATAATCCTAGCTGTTCAGGCCAGTTCCTCGCAGGTTGCATAGAAAGCAACACGGAGAAGTTACAGAACGATAGTTGTTAATAAGGCCTGGATGTTCTTTGGATCTTTAAACAGTCAGCATTTTCTTTTGGCTGCTCTTAAGAAAGGTAGTATTCAAGAAATGATCTTTAAAGCACGAGGGATGTAAGAGTAAGTTCTCTTCCGACTACTTTGTTAATTTTCTCTTCAAAACCAACAACATAAACACAAAAAATAAGTCTCACGCTTTGCTTCGCTATTGAATGCCTGCAGATGTTCGAAAGAGTTAATGGCACCGTTTGTTATTTTTTGATGTTCAGGGGTTGTTTAGTGTCAGTGACTCACTGCAGACCTTTTAATCAGCTGCATTTCCACACTTTCCGCTTTCCTTGTGCCGAGTGAGTAATAGGGGGCCATGAGCGTGTCTGTTCAGGGGGGGCGGAGAAGAGAGACTCGTGGTTTTTGGTGCCCACAACGTTTTACCATCCTGGCAGGATGAAGGCTGTCTGCAATCCTGCTCTCATCAGTGCCCGCTTTCCAGGTGCCGAGTAAGTCATAGGGGGCCATGAGCGTGTATGGTCAGGGGGGGCGGAGGAGAGAGACTCTGCTTCCCACCTCTCCTGGTGCCGAGTAGAGACTCGTGGTTTAGGTAAGTCGTTGTTTTAGAAGTCGTGGTTTAGGATTTCTCGTTGTTGAGAATTCGTTGTTCAGGTAAGTCGTTATAAAAACGTCGTGGTTTAGGATGTTTCCCAAAGTTAACAGCATAAAAACAGTAATCAAAACAATGACAGCAAGCAATTGTATTGTGAGTAGTGGAAGAGAACAAATGGTGCACGGGGGCAGAGATCCTAGGGTCCTCACGTCTCTCCCCTCGGAAATCGGAAACTACGTGCCGCAAGCTGTGTGCAGCGGTAACTGAATCAGAGCTCGCGCCCGCTACCCCGTTTGACCTCTCGACCGCCAAACCGGCACACGGCTACAGGTCACGGGAGACACAGGGGTCGCTGACGAGGCGCACCTCTGCTTGCACCAAACGCAGCGCCCCACACGCATCATCGCCACCGACACTATTTCCCGCTGCGGGGGAGCGGTGGAGGGTCCTAGCAGGAGCAGGATTTGCATCGGTGCACTGATAAAGGGGCATAGCGGCCCAAGCCAGCACAGTGGACCCAGCAGGAGTGTCCCAAGGGGTAATAGAGCAGCGTGGGGCTAAAAAACCAGAGCGGAATAGAGCGCATAGAGGGAGTGGACTGCACTGGACAGGACTGAACTGCACCCCAGCATCCGGAACTGAGGTAGCTGACTGTGGGGGTGGGGTGGGGGCTCCTCAGGGGTGCTGTGGGGGGGGGGGGGTTATGGCATTGTGCCTTTTGGTTTGCGGCTGCGCCGTGTCAGTGCTGGGTAGGGCTTGACACAGACGGCAAGGGTGCCAAGTCGAGAAGGGGTTTGTGTCAGTTGATCACAGCCCACATCCTGCCCTCATCCAGCCACCCCCTCCCAGCCTCCAGCCGCCCCCCAGATCTCAAGCCCCCCGGGCTCCCCTCCTCCATAGTCCCCTTCCCGGACCCACCCGGCCTCGCCTGGCCCGGAAATCTGCACAGCCCCCCTGTAGCCCACAGACACCCAAGGAGCTGCCATTAGCTGAAAGAGGTCAATTTGAGAGGGAATTTAAACAATGATATAGCACGGTGGTCTGACTGCAGTCAAGGCCCAACCAAGGTGACCTTGGATGGTTAGAGGAAGCTGCATCCGGGAACCGCAAACTCGCACAGACAACACAATTGGAACTAGCGGAACAGCTTAAACACTTCAGACATTTGAAAAAGACAATTGGAAAAGATCAACCATCCATTAACGTGGATTAGGAAAACTAAGAACTTAAGAAAACTCAGAGAAACCATCCACTTACCAACGAGATCAATGCTCCTGGCAGAACAGCCTGCGTCAGCCCTAACAGCCCAAACAACCACCCAACACAGCCAAATCAGACAGTTAAAGTCAAGAGAGCGGGTAAGAGAATGGGCACGCCGGCTCAGACAGCAGGATTCCGCATTTCACATCAACTGGAAGCACTGACATAGGGTTTTTGAGGCTCGTAGAAATAGCATCACCACCAAAAAGGGGAGACAAGTGAGGAGGACAGGCACTAGAGCGCCCCCAGCAGAACCAGGAACAGCAGATTCAAGGGCAAGGCATCAAGGGGGACCTCAGAGAGGTCAGAAAAGTAAAACCGGGCGGCACATGGTGGGTCTCAATTCGCTTAGCCAGTTTACAGCAGCAGAGGGAGGGGAAGGCCAAGGCATCTCCAGAGGCCGAGAGACTCGCAATCCGGCCACAACAAGCATCCTGATACATCAATACTTCACAAGATTGAAGGCGGAAACAATAGGGGTCTGCATGGTGGAGAATGAGAGACCAGCAGCAGACCCCAGACCAGGCCTCCCCACGGCTGGCCAGGCAGCAACGATGCAGAGAGAGGCCACTGCCTGTACCTCAAACAATACAGCCCACCATAGCTTTGAATAATCACTAATCGCAGAGATGATGAGACTCGCAGATAAGGCAGACATGCCTGTGGACAGCTTCAGCGCCCAAAGCACCATTAACAATCAACTCAACCACAGCACGCCAGAGCAGCCAACAGTGCAATCAGAGATACCGAGATCATCGAGATATCATCAACAGTAAACGACAGCGATGAATAAGTCAAAACGCAGGGCCAAAACCCCACGAGCCCCATTCAAAAAAGGAATGTGTTTGAAATAGAGGTCCTCGTCCATCACACCAACAACCAGCAACACAATACATTTGACGACTCCACCAACCCTTGTATCCAGGGAATTAGTCAGATCTGCTCTACTCCAGCAATAAAACCAGGAAGGTTGCAATCACAACAACAATTCGGTGACCTCAGCACCTTACATACAGAACCTAATGCCCCAGGAGCCACGCCACGACCCAGGGTCCGACTTATTGAAAAAGCACCAGCGGATACATATAGCAAACCACAATTAAGGACAGATGCACCCAAAGGAGCACCCATGGATCGACTACCCGGTACCCATTTTCAAAACCAAAACACCAACCATAAGGACTGTCCGACACATATTTTGAACACAATAAATTCTTCCATGTAGGCAGCAGTGAAGGCACTTACTTGGCAATCTCATAAACTAGAGATGCATGTGGAACTAATACACATGCTGGCACAAAGTGTACTGACCATCGACAAAAAAGTGGACACGCTCAATTCCAAAATTGACCTGTGGGCCCAAAGAGAGAAAGGCCCTGGGGCCACCGCAAGCCTAGCAAACAACACATGTGAAGCAATAGTTAAAAAGTCAACAACATTACCAGACCAGCTATCCACCCTAATAAACCAATGTAGGGAAGCGTGGACAAACAACAAACAAAACAGGGAAAACATTGAAAATGAGGAACTGCCCCTCGGTGCAACAACTGTCCCAATGGATTTAGGTGAACCAACTGGTACCACAGGCTCCATCAGCACCACGCTCCTGGACGGAGGCGGTAGATCCGAAACAAACATGGATGATGGCCATTTAAGCAGAATAACAGGCCAAAAGGAAATCGCAGGTCAGCTTTCCAGATGTCAAAAGAAAAAAATGCGGAACTCACAGAAAACAAGCAAAAGGAAAAAGGGCTTGTCACTTGTACAAAAGAAGCTCGAAAGGCCACCAAACTCTGCCAACAACCAGCCAATGATTGGAACAGATGGCACCCATAGGGGTCCAGCGAACTACTCGATTTTCTGAACAAAACCCAGAACCTCAGACGAAGCGGCACAGGCAAAAAACTGCCAGGAAGAAATTAAATCTAAAAGCTCGAACTCACAAAATACAGATGGCCCAAATAAGGTAATGTCTACCTTTCTCACTCCACACTCCGCCTCCAACCCCCAGGTAAAGTCCTATTCTGAGGTAGTAAACTCCAACATCAATAGTGCACCTAAAGGAGCAGAAAACTTGCAACCCCGCAGGCAGCCAAAGGCACCATCCAAGGCTAGTAGAAGCCCGGCAGCTCAAACAATAGCTCATAGGCCTGCTGAAATGCAACAGCGCAAGCAGCCGGGGATGCCGGTGGCAGCACCAGAACGGGAAATTGGCATAGGAATGCCACAAACATCGTCAACAGAAACAAAATGCAAAGGCCTGAACACAGTTATCTCACAAACAACAACAGCATGGACGACTACACCCCCTCAAAAGGCTCAAATGGCCAAGCACCCTCCTAGCATTAAATTGGATGAAATAGCACAAGTCGTGCAACGATCGTATAATAGCCAGATGGGGATTTTTGACCGAATTCACATGAACAACGACCAGGCATGTAAGAAAGATAAAAAAGAAACGGAAGAAGAATCAATGGTCAACCCCCCGCTTGTGGTGATCTTTACACCTGATTTTGAAACAAGAGGCCCTGGCGACATCCTAAACCGGTCAAACATCTTATACCTCTTGTCGAACATACCCTCACTGGGCTACCTAACAACAGCCCAACTAGCATCTGTGCATTTTAAGAACTATACTCGGATAAGCCATGGAGAGTCAACCTTGACAAAGTGGACAAGCAGGGCTGACACTTAAAACATCATGGCAGAAAAAGACACACATCAGGAGTGGGAGATACGTGTAGACAATTACACGACGGAGAAATACCCCCACGTCCTACTGCAGAGGTCACAAACTCAAGGGGCACAACAACCCCTAAAATGTGTACTAAGGGGCACTAAACCGATCCCAAATCAAATCTGTGATAACATCAAAATCCAGCTTTACAAGAGTGGTCGAATTAGATACTGCACGGAGGCAAGAGCAATTCAAGACTCAAGGATACCAGAAGACTGGGCCTGGATCTCAACAGGGAAGCCCAAACAACCTGCACTGAAGGAACAACGGAGCAGACTACAAGATCAAGGATTAGAATAATAAGCTGGAATGTCGCTGGGCTCAAAACCATCACAGCAAACAAAGATGCTATGGAACTCCTCCAAACAGGAGACATCCTATGTTTACAGAAAACATGGCTGACAACACCAAGCTCTATCAAAGGCTTTCAGGCGTTCCATACACTGGCACACAAGAAAAACCTCTTTGGAAGACCTATTGGTGGGATCTCGATCTATATAAAATTAAACTTGCAAGTACGAGCTAAGGAATGGCCCACACACTCATCCGATGTCCAGATTTTAAATATAAAAGGATTGGCCCTAAATGGAACACCAATTACCATCGCAATAATTAACCTTTACGTTAATCCAAAAAAGAAGGAAAAATTCACGAATATTAAGATAATCACAGACTTGATCAGAGAATATCTCTACGAACACTTGGACCATGCGGGCATCGTGATCGGAGACTTTAACCTGCATGATCTTTGCCACCTAGAACAAAACAAAGGGGAGAGTGGGCAGAAAATCATGGAGGCCTGCATTAACGAATTTAAGCTGGGGAGCGCGAGCGAAACAGGGCCGCCGAATAGTAAAACACAACCCACCTTTAAAAATATTTCCACATTAGATTACATCTGTCTGAGTAAAGTCTTATTGAGGAGGTGCAAAGAATACAGAGTGCAAAACACTACCGTAAGAGGCCACCATCCACTATCCATTTTTGTGAATGTAAGTGCTACAATGTATGAGGTACGTCTTCCAGCCGGCCAAATACTTGCTGCAACCAGCGAGTCGGCATCAATAAAAAGAATTAAATGGGGTCTCTACTGCTGGGCCAGTTATAGCCAATGGAAGCAGGACATATCCACAACTGGTATCAAACTGGGCAGAAACAATGGTTTCACTATTCAACGCTCTTAGTGCAGGAAATGTATCCTCACATAAAGGAAGACCCATCGGCAAGGGGCCCATCCACTTCCTTGACAACAAAGAATTCAATGAGAGCAAAAAGAGGTGCCGCCAGTCAGAGTCACAGCATAGGATGAAAAAAGTGCGCGCAAACAAAACAAAAATCTGCAAATTGTTAGAAAATCGCACAAAAAAACATCTGGCAGCTGAAACATTCTTTTATAGTGGGGAAATGGAAACACAATAAATTCTGGGAATTTGGAGATATGTCAGCAGAATCAACGGCAGAGTCCAGACAGAGAATGCTGTAGCTGCCAACGAATGGGCAGCCCATGCAACGAAGCTCTATCTCGATCCAGACAAATCATTGGATTATATTGTGGAGGGTAACCATCCAGGTGAACCCGAGGCAGCCCATACCGTGACAACAGAAAAAGAAACCCTCTCCATCCTGAAGGGCATCCGAAAGGATGGGGCTCCTGGACCAAATGGCCTACCGGGCAGCATCTTCAACGAAGACCGAGAATTCTGGGCCCCACACATGCACAGCCTGTTTAATCAATACTTCTACACATCAGCAGTCCCGGATTCATGGAAAGGCTCCATCTTGCACCACATTCACAAAAAGGGGGATTCCTCCCGACCGGACAATTACAGACTGATCGCTTTGCTGGATACTGATGGGAAAGCATTTGTAAAAGTGCTCTTGAAAGAGCTAGAGGCCTAGATAAATAAAAAATCATATTATACCCCACTACCAGACAGGATTCCGGCATAATTCATCCACGCTGGACAATGCCATCTCCCAGTCATATCTGGCAACAAGAGACACAGAGGTCGCCTCCCCACCGCTCCACGCCTGTTTTGTAGATTACAGCGCCGCCTTTGATGGCATCGACCGCAACATACTCTGGGCAAAACTTGCAAAGTGGGGCATCCCGAGGAAGGTTTTGGCAGCCATTATGACGCTCCGCACAGGCACATGGGTTTGCCCCAAGCTCACGCAGACTCACGTGACGGCCAAGATCTACACCAACAAATGGCTAAAACAGGGCTGTGTGATCGCTCCGACCCTGTATAACCTATAGACTGCGGACCTGGGAGAGGCGCTATTGAAAGTTAACATCTTTCCACCCAAATTAGACCATCTTAGACTCCCCATCATGCAATACGTGGATGACCTGGTACTACTGGATCATGCCAGAATTGGTATGAAGTGGGCATTGGAGTCATTACATCTATACAACATGGAAAAAAAAACTCCAAGCCAATGCCACAAAAACGAAGGTACTGGTCTTCGGCCACAAACCAAAAAAGCACCTGCTGGAATTGCATCTTGGCTCGTTAAGGATCACCACTACCAACAAATATAATTATCTGGGAATATAATTCACAGACAACAGTAGACCAAATTTGCAGGCCAAAGCAGTTGAATCAAAGGTGTCTAAGGTTACATATGGGTTATGCAAACTAAATTATAAGCTCCAAAGCCATTCTGCAGAGGGTATCAGACGGGTCATGCAAGCAAAACTAATTCCAACACTGAGCTATGGCCACCTCGTCTTTCCGGGTCAACTCACTGAAAAACTGGAGCGACTGCATATAATGCCCCACCAAAAGGTATTTAACCTTCCATACTCAACAAGGCGCACACTGATCCGGCTGGAGTTAAATATTTCAACGATGGACATCGAATGTAAAAAAGACATCATTAAATTGTATTACCGGGTGACCAAGGCGGGTCCTGATACAATTAGGGAAGCACTAAAAGCAGTTTTTCAGGACAATAACAGCCTTTGGGCCAGGTATCTCTCGAAGGCAAACGAGTCACTGGGCTTGCCCCAAGACACCATAACTGACACACCTTTAACAATGGCCAGCCTGAAAAGTTTGCTAAAGAAACAGGGCAAGCACATCTCAAGGTTACAGGACCGTGAACGAATCAGACATATCCCTGGCGCAGAGGGCCTCACCTACTCACACAAAATCACAGTAAGTCAACCATATATGAAAGCAGGGTTGAGAAGGCAAGCCCTACAGAACATACTGGGAACTAGGCTCCCTACACTGCCAATATGGGACTATAGGGTCCACTGGAAACATAGATTGCCAGGAAACAAGGGATGCTGTCTGTCTCAATATCACACAGAATCAGCCGAGCACATCATCTGTTGCTGCCCAGTTCTGCTGGAACAGAGGCGATTATATCTAAGAACATTGCTCCTGCAAAATGGTGTGAGAACATGCAAAGAGGCCCTAACACTCATTTATACCGTCACGGCACCGATGGCCCTTGCACGAATTGGCAAGTTTTACGCGGAAGCAGCAAGAATCTTAAGAACAACTCAAGCAACGGAGATAAAAGCCCGCAACACACAAGCTGCTGATTGTCAACTGCAGCAGTAACATCTACTGGAGGAGCATCCCATATGAACTGTCCCCAAACGATTTCACTCTTGCACCTCGCACTTTTGATCACCAAGGTGCATATTGGCATGCATGAAGGACGCACCACTCTAGCGGCCAGCACACGGTTCTGACTCCCCATCTAGCACCCTATTACTGGCATAATCTTCTGGTGGGGCCCTTTGCACATTCACGCGCCACACAGACCCACGTGCTCACATAGCATGCATTGGCGGTTCTAACACCAGACTACTATTGACCTGGGAGGAGTATCACTCTCTATCTGCCTCAAATGTCGTATTAATTTTGACACACGTCCATGTATAACTTAATTTCACGCACGATGGCATAGCACAACATTGTACGATTGCGTACTTCACAGCTTTGGCCTTGCCCAGTGTCGCCTTACTCTGCACTCGCCACATAAATCACTCGCTGTCCCTACACCTCTGGGCTGTAGCACCTTCCGGCGCTGTCAACCTTGCTCAGCGATAAGCGCTGCGACACCTCAACTTTTATACAGCATCACTTTATGGCACAATTTACATTGTTTTTTTATATTTTTATATTTAGTGCCTTCTTATGCAATTGCTTTTGTAAAAGATTTTAGGTAATCGTACAATAAAGATTTTACTAAGATCTAAGTCAATAATTTGCTCATGTATAAAGACTTCACTTCTTTCTTGAAGACCGTTGAAGGATTCAGTCTGGTTTCTGGGGGCAGTGAGTTTCAGAAAAGGCTTGGTTATATGTTTTCTTTTTGTAGAATCTCTGTGGTTTAAGCAGTAGAGTGCTGGAGCTTCTGGAAGATCTATCGCCACCTCAGAACATCTTCTGAGCCAGATATCTCGGGGTATTGAAGTATAGGGCTTTATGGGCATGCAAGCGATTTTTTTTTTATTGAATTCTTGCTTCACAAGGTAGCCAGTTGAGAGTTTTAAGGTCGGGTGAGATGTTTCTTTTTGATGCCGTGATAAGTCTAGCAGCGGAATTAAGGGAGGTTCGTAGAGGAGCAGTTGTAGACTTGGTTAGACCACAAAGTGTTGCACTGGAATTACTAGGGCTTGTACTGCAGATTTGAAGTCATCAGGGGGGAGGAAGGGTTTTAGTTTCCTCAGTATATTCGTTTGTAGGTTCGCTCCTTTGGTTTCTGCACTGATATGCTTCTGCATGCTAAGGTTTTTATCAAGAGTTATTGCCAGAGATCTTGCTGAGTCTATAATTTGGAGCTGGCAGTTGAGAGCTGTTATTTGTTTTGTGAGAGGTGAATTGTGAGAGGTATGAATAAGCAAGATGGCCGCCTAGTAAGAGCTCTCCCCTGGAGTTCCCGGGTAAGGGAATCCTTATCGGTTAATTTCCCTTTGTAAGCCCGGCCATCCGCCGCCAATCTACACAGAATCTACAGGGAATGCAACTTCTACTCACTTCGGACTGCTTTTGCAGCGGGTCTTTCCTCGAGACCGACCCCTATTGACCGGACGCTCCTCCATCTCGCCTGCCCACCTCGCCGCTCATTGCCAGGATCGGGTCCACCGGGTAGCTGACCGGGAGTCGTCCCCTACACCCACAGATGCACTGATGCGGGGCTGTACCGCTGTCTGGCATGCCGCTCCTTCCCTGGTGGCGTTCTCCACTGGTTTGGGCGTGTCTTCTCTCTTCGCCTTTTCAATATCACGGATACCGAGGGGCCGCCAAGAGGTGTTCGGCATGATTCTCCCCATGGTCGAGACCTGCGCTCCGACGCTGATCTGCCTCCGACACCAACGTTCAGCGGACCACCTTGTTTGTTGTGCGACCCAAAATCTGACGCTTGGTCCGACGACTCACTCAGTTCGGGGCTTGGTTCATGCCGAAAAATTCAGTTTTGGAGCATCGCATCGCATCGGCTCCAAGATGGCTGACACTCCCAACCACAGTGCCTTGAGGCTCTTCTGTACTCTTCACGGAACGGCTGTTTCGCGTTGGAGAAAGCCATTCGTGACCCTTCACTCAAGGTACCCCCCCCCTTCTTTTGGTTTTACCTTTGTTGCGCTGTTCTCGCCCCTCGTGACGATCGCTCCTGAGACACTGCCTGTACCTGCCTGACCTTAAAATGGCGACCGAGATTGTTCTTCGATCCGTGTCTACCCGCAAATCACCGCAATATTCTATCTTCTGTGTAACTGCTGGTTTCCAAGTCTACCTGCGCTCTCTTCACTCTGTGGCCCCTGGCCTGCTATAATCTGCTCTCCGACTCAGTTCAGTCCGAATACAGATGCTATTGATAAAGCTATGATATAAATGGTCCCCTACACTTGTTAATTGACTGTTTAGATCCTACACTATTATTACCACCGTCATTTGCTCTGTTAGGGGCAGCAGTCTCCCAGGCGACTGAACCTGGGCCTCAACTTTTAACTTTCAAATCCTTCTACAGCAATGACTGTCCCTAAGATGGCCACCTTGAGTGGGCCCTTCTCCAAAGCACTCCTTCTCCCCTTGCTGGGGAGACATCCTGCATCTGTTCCCTGGAGTCCCCTCTGGATGAGACCACAGCGACAAGGTGAGACACACTCAGCAGAGGATTGGGAATGGTCCCACTACCATTGGGAACACAGCACCGTACACCGTGACCAGCGCTCTCGATGGAACTTTTGACGATGCCCCCCTAGGTGGAATCCTGAACCTTCTGTATGCATTGCGATGCCCGAGCTACCTTTGGCCGATGACCGGTGGAGCTGTCATATGCAGCTATAGAGGAGTTTGGCTCTGGTTCACCCCTCAGCCGTCACCTACCCAGCCGGACGTCGGACACTGTTTTCCTCGTCTCCACGCTGTGTTTCCTACCCCCGCCCTGCCTCTTCCCTCTATTATTCTTTGTCTACCTCCCCTGTTCCTTCCCTGTCCCCACCCCCCCAAATTTCTCTCCCCTTGCCTGTTTTCCTTCTTTCTAATGTTGATACTATGCTTTGGTAACTCATGTAACTATGTTCCTTGCAACTGATGTAACTTTGTAACTATGTTCTGAAACAATGCTCTTCCTCATGTAAAGCACTCTGATACCTCCGGGTCTAGCCATCGCTATATAAAACTTTTCAAATAAAAATAAAAATTTGTTCTAGCCATTCCTCAATAATGGGTGACTGGTTGGGTGGGGCGATTACTAAGGATTCGGTCTTGAGTGTGTTTAGTTTGAGGTGGTTTACTGCAAGCCAAGATTGTTTTTTTTGTAGAATTGAATTGAGGGATCTGATGTCTTCAGGGGAGGATACTTTTAGGTGCAGTTGGGTGTCCTCTGCATACCTATGAAACTGTATGTTGGATGAGCTCGGTGAGAGGCTCCATGAACAGGTTAAAGAGAGTTGGTGAGAGGGAGGAGCTCTGCCGAACTCCTAGAGTGACCGGGTTGATTGACCTTAAATCTTTGAGACCTATTTTGGAGGAATGAGGTGAACCAGTTCAAGACTGATTCTGATACGCCCATTCTATGTCTCAGGAGATCTAATAAGTTGTCGTGTTTAGTTGTGTCGAATGCTGAAGATAGGTCAAGCAGGTTTAGAAAGCAAGATTCATTTTTGTCCAGCATTTTTAGTGCATCATCCACTATGTCAGTCATAACTGATTTGGTACTGTAGCCCGGGTGGAAGCCAGATAGGAAATAGTCCAAGAGGCAGAATTGTTCGATGTGTTTGCAGAGTTGGGTGTGCATACATTTTTATTTCAGGAGCTTCACCGGAGTTGGAATATTAGTGATCGGGCTGTAGTTGTTTAAATCTGTGTGGTCTGCTGATTCTTTTTTAGGATGGGGGGGACACCTGCCCTGATTTTAGAAAGTCGGGGATAAGGCCTTGAAGTTGCGAGGCATTACCAATCTTGGCCCATAGTGGTAATATCGATGATTTTATCTCATTGAAGAAGTTAGAGGGCAGAGGTTCGATGAAGTGGTTGGCTGGTTTCAATGCTGCAAGAATCATGAGGATTTCGCCTTTGTTAAATGTTTTGAAGGAAGACCATGAGGCATTGTTTTTGAGGGTGAGTCTGGATGGGCAGGTGGGTGAGACCGTGAGGGAGGGGGAAAGGAAGCGCTGGGAGAGTATGCTGCTCCAATGTCCTCTGCAGGTAAGTCTTCGTATTTTCAGTCTTCACGACGAAGAAGGAGGCAAAATCCTTGCATTTAGTAACAAACTGAATCCAGCTTGTGGAGGGAGAAGGCCATTTGATTGTGATTTCACAAGTTCAAATCGTGTTTTTGGTCGATTCCTAGCTTGATCTAGTTGGTTTCTAAAGAAATTAGCTTTCGACCTTCTGATATTTTTGTAGTAAGAATTCCTAGTTGTTCTCAAAAGCTTGAGGTGATCGAGGGACGGAGAGGATCTCCAACGACATTCCACTAGTCTTAGGGTACGTCTTTCAGAATTGAGTCTGCCATCGTACCATGGCTTGGAGTCTTTGATGGATGGTCTTTTTAGTTGTAACGGTGCAATGGAATCTAGAATAGTTGTCATGGAGCTGAGGTAGTGGTTTGTAAGAACCCGTACATCTGATGTGGCTTCAGGGGAAGGCCTGAGGTTGCTGCTTCAGATATGTCAGCTGATCAGTGTTGATATTTCTCAAACTCCTTTTCCAGATTTTGGGTTTCATTGGTTGATTAGGAATGTGATGTAGAAGTGGTCAGACCAATCACAAGAGAGGATCGATTCGAGTTGGATGGAGTTGGCCTTGGCAATAACAAGATCTAAGGTTGATCCCTTGGCATGTGTGGGGCTATTGCAGATTTGAATCAAGTCGAGGTCCGAAAGGAATGTTTTGAGGCTGTTTACTGCAGAGTCATTTAGATCGTTCCAGTGTAGGTTGAGGTCTCTAAAGAAGATGTAGGTGCCATGTTGATCAGTGTTAGTTGTGATGATATCCATAAACTGTGCAATGGAAGAAAGGTCGTCCCCAGGAGGGTGATAGAACGTGTGCAGTTTGCAAACTGGATTGTTATTGCATGAGACATCAATGCATAGGTGTTCATATGAGGAGAACACTGGTGAGTAAGATTGCTTCACAGAAAGGCAAATACGGTGTATGCAGGCAATGCCTCCCCCAGTTCTATCAGATCTATCTAATCTAGTGATACCATGGTTGGGGGGGCAAGTTTGTCAAGATGGATGTAGATGACATATTTAACCAAGTTTACATCAAGATTAGAAGGCCGGGATCATGCAAGAGGAAAAGATCAGCAATATCAGCCACATGGCTTGTGGCCGATCTACAATTGAGTATTATACATTTAAGATGGGGTTTAGAAGTAACTAGGGTGTTCTGTGTGAGAGCAACTCGCTAATGTTATGTTTATTTACTCCTCTAGGAGTGGGTCTTGGTTCCCTATGTGGGTTGGGGGGATAGATTTGATTAGGGCATGATTATTTGTTTAATCAGGGGAAAAGAATGGTTTCCTGGTTGTGATAGATCATAGGAACGGAGGAGAGATTGGATATCAATGGCTGATGGAGGGTCATTAACTCTTAATGGCTTAGTGGGCGCATTGGGGTGAAGTAATGGTCTCCATCTTAGTAGCATGAACTTCAGCAAAGTTGAGGTCCCATTGGGTGGGAGGTGTGTAGATTGCAAGGTGGGGGGGGGTGGGAGAATGATCATGCAAATAGCTACTCGTATTCCAATCCCTATTAGGCCATCTATTCTTGGGTGACTGTAGGAAAAAACCAAGCAGGTGTTGGAGGTCAACTTTGAGTTGTTGTAGAGAGAGCGTGATCTCATTAAGTCTCTTGTCTACTGAGGAATGTGTAAAGGTTATATGGTCTGGAGGCAGGGGGGGAGTGGGAGAGGGGAGATGGGGTTTCAAGAATTGGAATAACCTGGGCCTATGTGGGATAGCTGAGAGAAAGGATGGTTAGAGGGGGAGATAGGAACAGGGAGGGAGGGAGGGAGATGGTGCCATGCATGAATTATAGGGGAGCTGGAGATAGGTTTCTAGTCCTATTTGACATGTCAAACTTAAGGCGTAGCGTAGGGAGTGGGGGTCGGCAGAGTAGTGCGTGCGCTGGGGTGAGTTTCAAGGCCATGAGATTCTGATTAGACTGAAATGGGTGTGAGATGCGGGGTAATGTGTTGCTCAGTAGCAGGGGGCTCTGTTAATGGTGTCGAAATAGAGATGGATGCCGAGTTAGGAAGACTCCGTTGCCATTTTCTTGATGAGAGGGAAAATATCCTCAGATAATTTAAGGTGGCGGTTGGATGATTGTATGAGGATGATCCCATTGTTGTATATGGTGATTGTTGCTACTGCTCTGTAGACTGATGAGGGCACAACCAAAATTTTCTGGAGGTGGAGATCCAGAGCAAAGAGTAAAGGGCTTTCCTCCATGTTGCTCTTCTCTTCGTGTAAGGGATGAGGTCACTGGTAAAAGTTCCTTTGTTCATGGACCAGGGACTCTGGGTGGGCTATGGTTAAAGCTTTTGGCTGCTTTCTCTGACCGGGTTGGTGTGTAATTAATGGTGTAAGCATGGCGGCCTGATGACTCCAGTTTGGCATTAGCACTTTTCAGACGATCCATATCAAGGACTGACGGCAAGAGAATAGAGGGAGAGAGGCGGGTAATGGAGGAGGGGAAGGTGATCAGGGTTTAATAAGGAGGCAGCAAATTGTGGAACTATTGCGCGGATGTGCCTAATACGGGCTGCTTCGAGATCAGGACAGTATGCTATAAAAATTAACAAGGATGAGTTTGAGGTCCAAGGATTGAGGCCGGGGGGGAGGGGTTGGGAGAGAATGGGGGGATAGGATTCCCTAAAGGATGCCCAGGTGAGACGCAGCAGGGAGACGATGCAGAGGCTCAGGGGGAGAACCTGTCCAGGCCATTTATCATAGGACTTCATCACAAGTTTTCAAAAAGACCCTGATTAAAAGTTCAATTAAGCAGAAACGTTAACAATTTATAATATGTGAAGATGTGACCAAATCCAGGAACAAATAAATAATGAATGGGAAGAAAAGAAAATCAATCCCCAGATAGCCTCGGGGAGGAGTGATGTAGATTATTAAGCATGGAAGAACAGAGAAAAATGGCAGACGTGAAGTGGATGGGTATTTGTGAAGTAAAAATAGAGAAATAATACCATTCCAACATGGCTGCCCCATCTACCTGATCTGGTGCATCTGAGTCCTACTTCGGTGTCTGAATGATTTTGTGCTGTAGAAGTTGTTGTGTCTACCATTTTAATTGAATACAGTGGAGCTTGTTTGGGGAAAGAGATGCAAAAACCAACATAGGTGTCATATATATATGCTGCCAAATATGCAAGTTAGAATCCCTCAGCATCAGCGCGCTGTCCACTCTATCAAAGCATTAGGAAGCAGGAGAGGCAGCAGGCGGGCATGCGCCAGGGGGTTTCCCAACTGCTAATGCCCCCCAGCGGCCAGGCCGATGCAGGAACCCACGGGGCATGGACCCGTCCCGGCAGAGGATGACAGGGGGTCTGGTGGTCGCCACAGGTACCCAGGGAGCAAGGGAAGTGAGGAGAGGGCCGCAGTCCCATACGCCTCACCCCCTGTCTTATTAAGCAAATGAGAGGAGGCTGGCTTGCTCTGCTGGGCCACCCCTCCAGAGTGGGGGTGGGTACGCCGCAGACGCTGCACTCACCGATGTGTGTAGCAAACCCTCCAGTATCCACAGGTACTATCTATTTGTGAGTGTAGGAAGCTGGCTCTGTATATGATATTGCCACTAGGTTGTAATACCATGCACAGAGTCCAGGGGTTCCCCAACAATGTACAGGGCTCAATATAAAACCCAAAGTGCTCTGTTAGTGGTAGTGTGGGCGAGCAGCTTTAGGCCTAACAGAGGAATGTAAGACATTTATTGCACAAGAGTGATCAATAATGGACACACGACTCAAGAAGGAGATCCAGCCCAATTTTAGAAAATTATACTTTGTTTGTACTTTATTTTAAGACCAAGGACTTCGCAGTCAGGTAAGTACATTTTCGATTAAGTATACCTTTCAGGGAGGGGAGCGTGGCTTGCAGCTGACCAAGATGGCTGCGCACTGAGCGAGCCCCGCTAGCCCACAGTGCGTAGATCCCGGCTAAAATCCTAAATTATCCGCAGGCGAACGAGCAGCACACCTGGCTACCTTGGTAGTATGTCCAGGGTATGGGAGAAGTTTCCTCCGGGGCTCATGAGTGTCCCGGAGAGAAGTTAAGCCGGAGGGCCTGCAACGTGTGTGGACCAGGAGGCCGGAGCGGATTCCTCCGAAGAAACGAAGGGCCATGACGGAACTCGCACAGTCCCGAGGTGATACGCCTGGGATCGGTTGGGCGTCCACCGGAGGAAACGAAGACACCTGCACTCCCCGAGGCGATGACAGCGCGAGTGAGTGGTAACTGGACTGCGGATTGACAGTCGGACATGCAGCAGGTGCGGAGGCTGTTGCACGGCCTAGCCCCGAGTGGACTCCCAATTGATATCGGACGAAGCACGAGGCCCGGAACACCAGCGGAGGTGACCTGCCGCGAGGAGGACTGGTGGTGGTGGCCGCTCGTTCCTGCCTGGGGTGACGTGCCGATGGAGCCCCAAGCCGAGAGAAATTCGAGAGGAGCAGCAGTAGGGAGGTGGCATAGAACAGCAGGGGTGGCCTTCCTCGCCCGCAGTGTCTGGCAGAAGCAGCGGTAACAGAGAGGCGCCTGGGTTGATCTTGACATTGCGGCGAGGAGCACGGGGACAACTGCCCCCGTGGCAAGAACACCATAACGAGGGGGGGGCATAAAAATTAATCAGGAAAACTCTTAACACGCAAGTGACTTCTCCCCCACCCTAGAAATGAGCAGCACCGGGTTGGCGGAGTGGGGAAAGTGGTTGGCTGGGACCCCCAGACAGAAGGCAGTGGGGGCCAGAAGGACCCCGCTGGACATATACTTCAAACCTAAACGGAGAGGCATCGTCAAATTGAAACCCGACTCCAGGAGCTGGTGACCTGAACCAATGCGCCAACCCACATCAATAGGGGAGTATTACCGGGTGCCACTGGGCCTGCAAGACGGGACAACATCTTGGGTATGTCAGAAGCGAGGGCCCATAATGGTCCATAACAAGGGGGCACACTTGGGTCAATCAAACCAGATTGAGAAATACACAGTGGTGATGGGACACCCAGATGGGGCTGGGAATCAGCTCAAAGACTCCCCTGGAGCCACATCGAGAGACTCCGCATTTGAACCCTCATTGAAGGATATTATGAAGGCAATCCGAGAGCTGCGTGGCACTCTAGAGCCAAAGTTGGGCACAGTCACCGAGGAGGAGAACCTATTGCGGGCTGACCTTCGTAAAATGGCAGATAAGGTGTCGGAGGAAGCAAGACCACTGACTCTTTGTCAGTGAAATTGCTCTCCCACCCTCGCAGCTCCAATATTGAGTGAGGCCTCCCCCAGCCCCTGCACTCTCTAGTGTGGGTGTTTGAGGCCCTCCTCCACCCGCAGGTTCACCTGCGCCTCATCCCTGGTGGTCCAGTGGACCTCTGTCACCCTTTTCGCGCTCCGCTTTCCGCTCCGTTTTTCACTTGTTTTTCACTCATTTTCACCCTCTTTCCTCAATCTATTTTTCTGCACTTTTTCTGCTTTCTGCACTTTCCTGCGTTTCTGCTTGTTTCTCTGTTTTCCCCTTTACTCCTCCTTTCCCGCCCGTTTTCCCCCGCCGCTGCTGCCCCCGCGGCCCCTCCCCCCCAGCACGACCAGCGCGACCAATCCAGTGCCCCTCCCCTCACCCCTCCCAACTGTCCAGCCCTCCCCGACCGCTACTTAATGGCGGCTGCTGCGTGGCCGCGCCGCTGGCGCGCCAAAAGCAAGCCCGTCTGCACCCGTCCGTGACCCGACCAGCGCCAGGAACTCTGGACCTCCGCCCCGCCAACGATACGACCCAGCAGCACTCCATGCACTCAACCCAGGCCGCAATAACAACTGCAAGCTAGCATCACCAGCCGACACCCACGGACCCTTCAGCTGTCACCGCTGCCGGCACACCTTCAGCACCGCCAAGAACACGGATCCAGCACAACCCGCCCACAAGAACACAACAGAACCGAAGACCCTGCAATGCATCCTCCTCAACGTCCGATCCCTCCACAAAACGTCACCGAAATCTGGGACCTCCTCCTCGACAGCACCACCCCGGACGTAGTGTTCTTCACCGAAACCTGGACCAACACCACCTCGGGACCGGACATCCCCATCGCCATCCCCCAAGGATACAAGATCTCCAGGAAGGACCGCCCCACCCGCCCGGGAGGAGGAATCGCCATCGTCCACAAATCCACCCTCCGCCTGAGCACACTCCCCGACGAGCCCACAGACCTGATGGAACACCTTCACTTCAAGATACTGGCCAGCCCCACCGCCACCCTCCGAGGAACCCTCATCTACCGACCCCATGGACCCCGCGGACCCTTCGCCAACTCCAGTACGGACATCATCTCCCCGCAGGCCCTCGCATCCACCAACTACACCCTGCTGGGAGACCTCAACTTCCACCTCGACAATCAATTGGACCCCAACACCACATCCCTCCTGGACAACCTCCACAACATTGGACTCCGCCAGATCGTGACCGAGCCCACGCACTCAGCAGGACACACCCTCGACCCCCTCTCCACTACAGGAAACTCCATCACCTTCAGCCACACCACCGAACTCCCATTGACTGACCATCGTTGCGTCCACTTCACCATCAGAACACCCACCATCCGCAGACACCAGCACTTGCTCCGACAAAGAAACTGGACCAAAATCACCGACGACCAGCTCACCTCCTCACTCAACAATTCCACCTCAACCATCGCGGAAAACGACGACCCCAACACCCCAGCCCGAACCCTGCATTGATGGATCTCGGACAGCGCCAACACCATAGCCCCCTCAAGAAAAACAACAATACCCGCGCCAAGAAAGCCAGATGGTTTACCACCGAACTTTGAGAGTCCAGACGCACTTGCCGCCACCTCGAAAAGGCCTGAAGGAACACCAAATCCACAGAAGCCCACAACAACTTCAGAGCCGCCACCAATGCCCACCACCAACTCATCAGAGAAACGAAGAAAAAAGCGATTGAAGACAGAATCTCCACCCAGGCGCACAACAGCAAAGAACTCTTCAACATCATCAAGGAGTTGGCCCAACCCACCAGCGAGTCCACTGACATCCCTCCCTCACAAGACCTCTGCGACAAACTCAGCATTTTTTTCCACCACAAAATCAAGAGCATCTACGACAACTTCGACGAAGACAACGAATACACTGAACCCTCACAAACCACCCACCACACCCGGAAACCAGCGATTGACAACTGGACATCCCTCTTTACCGAAGACACACTGAAGACAATGAAGTCAATCCACTCAGGGGCCCCCACGGACCCCTGCCCCCACCACATCTTCAAAAGAGCCGCCAACACCATCGCACCCATGCTCCGCCACACCATCAACCGCTCCCTGGCGACCGCCTCTTTCCCCGACGACTGGAAACACGCCGAGGTCAACCCCCTCCTGAAGAAACCCTCGGCGAACCCCACTGACCTAAAAAACTACAGACCCATCTCCCTGCTCCCGTTCCCAGCGGAAGTCATCGAGAAAGCCATCAACAGCCAACTCGCCTCATTCATCGAAGAACATAACATCCTCGACTCCTCCCATTCCGGCTTCAGAAAAAAATACAGTACGGAAACCGCCCTCCTCACCGCAACAGACGACATCCGCACCCTACTGGACAGAGGAGAAACAGTAGCCCTCATCCTCCTTGACCTCTCAGTGGCGTTCGACACAGTCTCTCACCGCACCCTAATACGCAGACTCCATGACGCAGGAATCCAGGACAAGGCCCTCGACTGGATCCGCTCCTTCCTCTCCGGCAGAACACAGCGGGTCAGACCCCCCCCTTTCCTCTCGGACCCTACACCTACCACCTGCGGAGTCCCCCAGGGCTCCTCCCTCAGCCCGACGCTTTTCAACGTCTACATGGCTCCACTCGCCCCCATCGTCAGAACCTACGGACTCAACATTGTGTCATACGCAGACGACACCCAACTCATCCTCTCCCTATCCAACGAACCCAACGCCGCCAGACACAACTTTCGAGAAGGTATGGAAGCCGTCGCCAAATGGATGAAAAACAGCTGCCTACAACTAAACACCAACAAAACAGAAGTACTCATCATGGGCCCAAACCCCGATGCCTGGAGCGACACCTGGTGGCCCCCCGCCCTCGGAAACCCCCCCAACCCCCACGGACCGTGCACGCAACCTGGGAATCATCCTGGACTCCGAGCTCTAAATTGACCGCCAGATCAACTCCGTCTCGTCTTCCTGCTTCCACACCCTCCGCCTCCTTCGTAAGACCTTCAAATGGATCCCCCTCGAACACAGAAAGACCGTCACTCACGCCCTGGTCACCAGCAGACTCGACTACGGCAATGCACTCTACGCCGGAATAAACAAAAACCTCACCCACAAGCTACAGAACATCCAGAACGCCGCCGCAAGACTGGTCCTCAACCTGCCAAAACACTGCCACATCTCGCAGCACCTGCGCACACTCCACTGGCTCCCCGTCGAGGCTAGAATCACCTTCAAGATACTCACCCACGCACACAAGGCCCTCCACGACACCGGACCAGCATACCTGAACAGCCGACTCAAATTCCACGCACCCCAAAGGCCCCTACGATCAGCCCAGCTCTCCTACGCTGTGGTCCCCGCACCAGAAAGACCAGATCGGGAGGCCGCTCCTTCTCCTTCCTCGTGGCCAAAGCCTGGAACGACCTTCCGCTCCACCTCAGACAGACAACATCGCTCCCCATCTTCGCAAGAAACCTCAAAACCTGGCTCTTCGACTGACCCCCTCCTTGATGGACTGGAACCTGCACCCCCCCCCTGTCCCTAGCACCTTGAGACCCTTACGGTTGAGTAGTCGCGCTCAACAAACGCCTGATTGATTGGAGGCAGAAATGAACATAGGTAGCATCCAAGGTAAGTCCAAAAGACTAGAAGAACAGGTCACATGCCTCACAAAGCGGCAAAATCATATAATGGCCCACATCGAGGACCAGAAGGGAAGGGCCAGAAGCAACAACATCCATGTGGTGGGGGTTCCGGAAGGGGCAGAGGGCCAATCAGCGGATCTCTTTCTGGAGGACCTTATCCTTCATACTCTCCGACCCAAACGTTTGTCCAATTATTTCTCAGTTGAGAGGGCATACAGAGCATTGGGACCGCCACCACGCCCGGGGGCACCCCCACCCACAACTATTGCAAGAACCCTGAACTTCCCAGATCGTGATGCGATTCTGCAAGCGGCGCGCTCTCTTGGAGATCTACGATATGAGAATACAACAATTTGTTTTTTCCCCAGACTTCACCCTCCAGGTACAGTGCCAAAGAAGGTCGTTTGATTCGGTAAAGAGGCAAAAATCTAAAATATATGATGCTCTTCCCAGCAAAGCTCAAGATTCTGATGGAGGGGAAGCAGCTCTTCTTCACAACACCCAAGGAGGTCTGGGACTGGCTTGAGGGCTGGAGGGTGGCTGGCAAGGGGAAACATCAGACTCGAGGATCAGTCCTCAAGAGGCAGGTGACCAGGCGTCCCAGGCCCACCGGATGGGACAGGAAAAGGATATGGACGAAAGTGGTTGAACAGCTTACGACATCATAGATCATTTGATACATCAACGGAGTTCACAGGTGACATTGAACAGGAGTCGAGGTGGCAAGGAACAGTTGCCTGCAATAAATCTTAACTGTATAACAAGGTAGCAGCTGGCCGAACAAGATAAGGGCCGGGGTCATAAGTTTAAATAAGTACATCATAAAATTGAACTAAAGGGTCAGTGGTGATCCGCCTTCCTATTGCTTAATGCACAGTTTTGGGTGACAGCCACTCTGCTGATGGGGGGGGGGGGGGAGTTTCTCTCACCAAGCACGGATGCAGGTTATAGGGGTTTTCAATGTTTGCATTGCTTGGGTGCACAGTTATGCTCTTAAAGATACCAGCAAATGTTCAGTGCAAACTCTGGATACCTTATCCCTGCTGGGTGGGAGACTGAGAAGGAATTAACAATCACCAATGAGTACCTCAACACAAGCAACTCTACGTATATGGTCATGGAATGTGAACGGTCTGGGGAACAAAATTAAACACACCCTGGTTTTACAACACATCAAACGTCACCTCCCAGATATTGTGCTGATGCAAGAGACACATCTGAAGGGGAACCAATACAAGGCCCTGGACCGATTCAGGTATAAACTAAGAGCTCACTCAGGTTTTACATCCAACTCCCGGGGAGTGGGCATCCTTGTGAGAAAACAAGTGCATTTAACTATCAGGACAATTTGGTCCGACACGTTAGGATGTCATGTGGCCCTATCAAGCACCTGGGAAAGCCGAACCATAAAGCTTTGCTCCCTCTACGTTCCACCTAAATAGCACGCTACGGTCCTACTGCAATTTAGCGCCCTACTTCTAAAACTGCCTCCAGTAATTCTTATGGTGGGGGGGGACATAAACGACGTGATGAATCCTTAACTGGACCCCTTGAGCTTAGCCAGACACTAGACAGGGAAAGGGACCCTCCCTGACTTCGCCTCTGCGTTGGGCCTGACAGATATATGGAGAATCCAGAACCCCCTCCTAAAACAATACACATATTACTCAGCACCACACGGGTCCCTATCCCGCATTGATTACCTGTTAACAAGAAATGATCTGGTGGGGAGCTGCCAGGGGGCGGAACATCTACCGTGGGGCATATCAGACCACTCGCCTGTGGGAGTGTCATTAGAGGGACTGACAGTTCACACCAATAACTACCCTAGATTAGAGCCCTGGTATTTGAAGGACAAAGATATCAAAGAGAAATTGATCTCTGGGGCTGAGTTATACTTCCAAGAAAGTAGGTGCTCCGTTTCCTCCCTGTGTACTCTCTGGGAGACATCTAAGACAGTCATTCGGGGGCAGGCCCAAGCCCTGATCAGGCGAAAGAAAAGGGAGGCATGAATAGCATGCAAGGTGATAGAACAGGATATCCTAAGGCTGGAGGGGGAAGTAATAGGAGATCCTACAGCTGAGGCCCGACATAGACTAGCATTGAGGCAGCAAGACCTCAGAAATTGGGCTGAAGAAACAGCTCACTTGCAGGTGCTGACCACACAGCGGCGAATATATGAAGTCTGGGACAAGGCGTCGAAACTATTGGCCTGGTTGGACAAGAGAGATAGAGACATATCTTGGGTGGCGGGAATCAGGGACAAGAAGGGAGTCCTACAGACCACAAGCACAGCAATAGCAAATACCTTTGCCGCATATTACGAGGACCTCTATAAGCCCAGGAGTACAAGATCATACTCGGACTGTGAGGAACTCTTGAACGAGTTCTCAGTCCCGACGGTATCGGGGGAGATCAGGGACACTCTGGAGACTGAATTGACGGAGGAAGAGATAGCGGCAGCCTTAAGTTCACTGCAATCCGGGAAGGCCTCCAGGCCCAACGGGTTGCTGACAGGGTTATATAAAGGACTCTCTAGTAAAATCCCAGTGCCGATGCTAGAGATGTTCCGAGCTGCGGGGTAGGCACGATCCCTCCCTGAAGACTAACGAATGGCCACGATAGTAGTGATCCACAAAACGGGGAAGCCTCCAGAGAAGTGCGGCTCTTACAGACCAATCTCCCTCCTAAACGTCAAAGAGAAGGTCCTGGCGAAAGCCCTAGCGACAAGACTGACAGCAGTCCTCCCAGATATTATACATGTAGACCAATCAGGCTTTATGCCACGTAGAAGCACAAGACTTAACATGCGCCGGATGTATGGGATCCTACACATGACCAAAGAGCTTACCACCCACCTGACGGCACTGATGGCACTAGACGCATTTATGTCATTCGATAGTATAGAATGGCCATATCTAGTCGCTGTATTAGCAAGGTGGGGTTTTGGCCCGAAGTTTTGTACTTGGCTCAGACTGTTCTTTTTTTTTTTTTTTATGTTTAAGAAGCTTTATTTGAATAATAAAGAAATACAGAAGACCAGCAATACAAAGTAAAACATATTAAAATAAGACATGAGAGAATGGCTAGTATAAATAACAGAAGAGAAAGCTGTTTAAAATTTTAAGGAAATAAGGGGAAGGAAGGGGAAGAGGGGGGAGGGAAGGAAAAGGGGAGGTGGAAACTTTTACAAGTTGATAAAATGAGAATATGCATGTTACAAAGGCATGTGATAAAAATCTCAAACAAATTAATATATACAATAGATTAATAAAAGGTAAAAGACAAGAAGCAGAGAAAATAGACATTCAAGGAGGTTTAAAATTTTCAGCATTTAAACGAGAATTATTTACTAATACTAAATTATCTAAATAAGTAGTGAGAGGTAACCAAAAGAGATCTCTATTAACCATTGGTCTGCAGGAGGAGGCAAAAGCAATATCAAGTCGATGAAAATGACGAAGACTATTCCACCAGTGTTGAATAGAAAGTTTTGTAAGTGTTTTCCAGTTGAGAGCGATGTGCTGGAAAGCTAAAGCAAGCATAAGATCAAAAAGACCATGCTTATGGGGAAGAAGATCTAAGGAATCTGATAGACTCCCAGAGAAAAGGAGAGGAATGGAAATATGAAGCAAGCGAGAAATATAGGATCAAATTTTCCCCCAAAAATTAGAAACCGAAGGACAGAGGAAGAGAAGGTGTAGAAAGTCAGCATTAGAAGAGCCACAAGTCCAACAGTTAGTATCAGCCGAATGAGAGAATTTAGCTATAGAGGTAGGGGTAAGATAAAGTCTATGATAGAGGAAGAACAAAGATTGAGTAAGAGAAGCAGAACAAGAGATTTTAAGAGAACGGGACCAAAGTTTGTCCCAAAAGATGATAGACCATTCACATCCCAGGTCAGATTCCCATGAAAGTTCCAATTTGGATTTAACACGTTCTGGATTAGGAGCTGAAAAATGTTTATAGATAAGAGAAGCTTTGGGTAGCAAAAGAAGGATCTTAAGAGAATTTTGAACCGTGGGAAGCGGGAAAGATGGAAGAGAGTAGTAAGTGTCAAGAATGACCGCCATTAGAATAGTGAATTTCTGTAGAAAGGAGCAGGGACAATGAAATGTAGCTTGAAATTGGGGAAAGGAGCAAGGAGATAGGCCATCAAAGAGGTTTTTAACCCAAATTATGCCCTTAGATCTCCAGGATCTCCAAAAGATGGTTCTGCTACTGATAGTAATAAGGGAATTATGCCAAATAGGAGACTCTAAAACGAATTCCCTAGAAATAGACTTTGGATGGATCAAAGGTTTCAATAAGGAACAAGTATGTTTAAACAAGGGGAGGGAGGTAAGAGGAGTTTTGGCAGAAAAGGCTAGAACTTCCTTTAAAGAAAAGGGTAACAATAAAGCACGTTCAATGGAAAGGGGGAGTGAAAGGGGAAGGATCGGGGAGGAGCCATTTTGAGGCCTGACGAAGGGAAAATGATTTATGATAAAGGCGAAAATCAGGAAAATTTACACCCCCATTAGTTTGTGTCTTACGAATATGAGATAAAGAAATCCTGGCTCTTTTATTCTTCCAGAGAAATTTAGAAAGATGAGAATCAATACGTTTAAAGTAACAAGCAGGAATATGGACAGGAAGCATGGAAAGGGTGTAAATCAAAATAGGGGTAATCATCATTTTAATTGAATCTAACCGACCCCACCACGAAAGAAAGAGAGGATTCCAAGAGGAAAGTAGTTTGTCAATCCGAGACAGAACCGCAGTCATATTTAATTTAATAGAAGAGGCAATGGAGTTGGAGAACCACATACCTAAGTATTTGATTTTAGAACCATTCCATGCAAAACCCGTGGAAGAAAAGGAATGTGGAAGACAAAATTTAGTGAGGGAGAATTTCTGTTTTATCTGAATTGATTTTGTATCCAGAGACAAGGGAAAAGGAATGGAATTCATGTAATAAAGGGGGAAATGGAGATTTTGGGAGCAGAAGTAAAAAGCAGGATATCATCCGCGTATGCGGAAAGTTTTAAGTGTTGGTCACCATAAGAAAAACCAGATATGGAGTCATTATTACGGATTGAGGATAGGAAAGGTTCAAGAGCTAAGACAAAAAGAAGGGGGGAAAGAGGGCAGCCTTGACGAATTCCGCGTTGAAGAGGAAAGTAGGATGAGATACAACCGTTGACTAGTACCGAGGCTCTGGGGGCAGAGTATAATAAAGAAATAAGTGAGGTGAATTTAGGACCAAAACCATGCCATTTTAGAGATGCAAATAAAAAGGACCAATCCACTCTATCAAATGCTTTTTCAGCGTCGACAGAAATGGCCGCTAAGGATGTGGAAAGGGAAGGAACTTTGTTCAAAACGTTAAGAAAGAGGCGAGAATTATCCGAGGTCAATCTGCCCCTGACAAAACCGCATTGCTCCTTGCCAATTAAATGAGGCATAAGAGGATCTAAACGTAAAGCAAGTGTTTTGGCAAATAATTTATAATCAACATTAACCAGGGAAATTGGCTGATAGTTTTTACAAAACATAGGATCTCGTCCGTCTTTATGTATGAGACAAATTGTGGCCTCTTGAAAAGTACCCTCTGTTTTACCAGAGAGAAAGAAAAAATGGAAAAGATTTAAGAGTTTAGGAAGTAATAAGGTGGAAAAATGCAAATAAAATTCAACTGAAAAACCATCCGGGCCAGGAGTTTTCCCCGTCTTTAAAGCGTTTAGAGAAGAGGATAGTTCTTTAAGAGATAAGTCTACTTCAAGATCAGAAAGATTGAGATGAGAATTAGTGGGGTTGCAAGGTTATCAAGATAGGACTGGATGAGGGAACTGGAGGGAGGAGAGTCTGGGGTTTAAAGATCTTTATAAAATAGCTTAAATTCGTTAATGTCTTGATCTTTGTGAAGAAGAGAACCATCGGAAGAATAAATAGAATCAATCAGCGAACGATCTTTACGAGTTTTAAGATAATTCGCTAAAAGTTTTCCAACTTTATTGCGACCTCCGTAATAACGAGCACTACTATGGAGAAGTATAGAAGACGCATTGTCAGTTGAAGTTTTATTAAATTCTAATTTGGCACGTATCAGAGCAGGTAGGACCGAATCTGCTGATGAAGTTTAGAATTTATGTTCTAAGGCCTTAATATGTGCCAGGGTAGCTTTACGTTGTTGAAAAAAAAGGTTCTTTTTTGTTGAAACAAAGTCTATGATGAAACCTCTCGCAGTAGCCTTAAAGGAATCCCATAATATATAGGGGGAGGAAATGGGGTCACTGTTTAATTAAAAAAATTTGGTAGCAAAAGTGATGAAAGAAGAAGAGAAAAGTGGGTCAAGAAGAAGAGAATTATTGAAACGCCAACAGGAAGACCTGGGATGTGAAGGTAATAAGTCAATGTCAGTTATGATTGGGGCATGATCAGAAATAACGATAGGTTCAATAGAGGAGGATACCAGGTTTTGACAAAGATTGAGAGAGAAAAATATAATCTAAATCGGAAAGGGAATTGTGAGGAGGAGAGAAGAAAGAAAAGTCAAGAGTATCGGGGTGAGAGAGTCTCCAAGAGTCAACCAGATGTGATTGTGAAATAGTGTCAAGAAAATGTTTATGCGATTTGTGAGGAGTGAAGCGTACCTGTGATTGGCGGTCAAGAAAGGGATCAACAACTTGATTGCAATCGCCTCCTAATATAAAGTAATCATCCCTGAATTGAATACATTTCTGTGTGATCAGAGGCCAAAAGGAACAATCAGGATGAGTAGGCCCATAAACCTTAAAAACAGTCAGAGAAATGTTATTAATTAACAATTTAGCTAACAACCATCTGCATCAATTTCTTGCGATATAATTTTGCAGTTCAATTTCTTATGACATAGAATTATAACACTGTTTTTCTTATTAGCAGTAGGAGAGAATAAAACTGAACCCACCCAACCGCTCTTTAATTTTAATGCCTCAGCTTCTGTAAGATGGGTCTCTTGTAAAAGAACCAAATCAGGGTTGTAAGAGGCAAGATGTGATAGTATTCTCTGTCTCTTAATTGGGTTAATAAAACCCTTCACATTCCAAGAAATAACTCTGAATGAAAAACAATCAAAAATACATAAAGAACAAAACATGCAGTAGTAAAAAAGATGCGTTAAATAGAAAAATTAAGCATGCAAGCCAAAGGTAAAAGTAGCATTAGAGAAAGGAAAGGAGATGAGAAGGAGGGAAGAAGGAGAAAAGGACTGAAAAAAGAGGAGGATGAAAGAAGAGATAACAAGAGAAGACAGTACATGACAACCACAAAATACAAATAGAAATATAAAATGAGAAAAAGGATTGACGACTGTAATACGTACCTTCTAAGGGGGACAAAGAGAATACGAGGAGTGGCGACAAAAGGGAGAAGACGGCACAACCAACTGGGGAGGGAGCATCACAGCAGGGGATCTTATGCGATAGATAGGAAACAGAGAAAGAAATATGTTAAAGAAGATAAATATGTGCAGAAATGTAGAAGGAGAAAGCATAAAAAGCAGAAATTAGAATAAAATGATACAATACAGTTATTAACATTAACCTGCGAAGAAAAAAGTATTAAGTAAATCCTAGCTAATTAAATCCTGTAAGGAAAAAGAAGAAAGTCAAGGTATAGAGGACGTAGAAGGTAGAGGGCCGGAGATTTCCATCGAAGAAGCAGAGTGTGAGTGAATGAATTTCTTCAATTCTGCCGGTTCCTCAAAAGTGGAGGTTTTGTTCTGATAAGTGACCTTGAAGAAGCATGGATGAAATAGTCCATATCGAGCTCCAAGTGTACGCAAAGCTGGTCGAAGATCCAGGAATTCTTTCCGCCATTTAGCTGTTGCTGAGGAATCATCTTGAGAGAGAAATAACTTAGAGCCTGACCAGACGAGCTGTTTTTTAAGTTTGGCAGCATTTAAAACAAGCAATAAGTCTGTAAATTTCAAAAAGAGAAAAATCACACCCCGTGGTTTGGAAGGAGCAGATGTCGAAGACAGACGGGGACCCAGCCTGTGGGCTCTTTGAATATTCAGATTAGTAGACGCAGGAAGCTCAAGAAGTTTTATGAGAAAATTATTGAAGAAGGGAACGGGATCATCACCCTCCAAATTCTCAGGAAGACCATATAAGCGTAAATTATTGCACCTATTTCTATTTTCAAGATCCTCCGCTGATCTCCTCAACAAAAGGACCTCCCTCTCAAGGGCAACCAATTTTGTGGAAACATTTTGTAGGTCATCAACTTGCTGTTCCACTATGGAAATACGAGAGTCCATAGAAGCCCATTTAGTATCCATAGCTTGCAAGCGGGAGTTAGTCTCTTCAGCAAAAGGGCGCAAAGCGCGGATTTCCTCAAAGATAATGTCCAGAGACATCGGAGAAACAGGCTTTGGTGGAGAGGGAGGGCCCTGTTTGGGACGTTTGTTAGCGGAAGCAGGGGTTTGCTTTTTAATTGAAGAAGGTGACAAAACCGCTGACCTCGATGATCCAGATTGAGCCATAATGCTAGTATCGTGAGGTGTATGGTCAGAGGGAGGAAAGTCCGACACCTGAGAATGAGCAGTGGAACTCTTGCTTGTAAGTAGTAGTTTCTTACTCCTACCATAGAACAAGGGAGGAAACATTTCGTGGAGACGAAAGAGAGCACCAGCAAATACTTACAGATACCCCACAGCGTGTGAAGCGAGCTCCAAAAACTAACTGCGCAAACAATTAAATACCAAGTAATCCTCCTTAAGATTAGAAAAAAGTCTGGTCAGGCATAAATAGTAGATAAGCAGATATTTGGCGATAAAAGTCAAGAAAGCAGCATTGTACCTGAAGAGAAGAGCAAATAAAGCCTCTCAGGTAAAACAAAATGGTGGCCGCAGAGAAGCTGGAGCAATTTGAAGAGGTTTTACCTTCAAAAGAGCAAAAAATTGCAAAAAAATGACATGGTGTCACTCAGGAGCACTTCCGATGCATGGGGCTCTCCATTTCAACCAGTAAATAAACTCTGAAGGCGCGAAAATCGCCGCGACAATCCCGCCGCGATGCGGAGCTCCGGGGCTAGGAGGCCATCTTCTTTGGCGCCGCGCGCGCTCCTCCCTTTGCTCAGACTGTTCTATCCGGCCCCATTAACCAGGGTCAACAGCACGATTTCCGAGGTTATATTGTTGGGCAGAGGTACCAGGAAGAGATGCCCTTTGTCGCCCCTCCTCTTTGCTTTGGCTCTGGAACCATTAGCAGTGGAGCTACGTGGAGACCCACTGATATGGAGCATTCCCTCGTCTGGCGGGTGGAAGTAACGGATTTCCCTATACGCAAATAATATAGTCCTCTACTTTTCCAGGCCTTATGCCTCCAAAGCATGCATCCTGCATGTTTTTGAACTCTTCGGTAGCTATGCGGGATATAAAATAAATTGGGACAAGTCATTAATATTTCCCCTGTCGGGACCCCCACCGAGACTCCCGGCAGGTTGGTTGGCCCCGATAATATCCGAGGGATTCAGGTATCTGAGGATCTTTGTCACCAGAGACGAGCAATTATTCATACAACAAAACCTCACCTCGCAATTACTTCGCCTCTGGGCAGATGTGGCACTCTGGCATACCCTCCCCTTGCCACTGATGGGCAGGGCAGTGCTATCCACCACTTAAAATTTACTTGCATGTTTCACTCTACTAATTCAACACTAATCCTCAATGGGTCCCGGAGTATCGTGCTACTCGCCGAAAAAAGCGCTTCGACGCCTCGTCAGGGGTAGTAAGCGCTATACAAATGCAATTACAATACAATACAATACAAGATGATTACCCTGCCAAGATTACTATATGCCTCGCAGAATACACCGTTTCGGGTTCCACCCAACTTCTTTAAACAAATATCCAGCGAACTCAGATCGCGGTTGTGGCAGGGGGGAGCGGCACGCATAGCCTTGAGCAAGCTGCAAAGAGGCATTTATGAAGGCTGGCTGGCGATCCTGGATATCAGGGGTTACTAATTGGCCTCACAGCTCCTGATAATTTTTAACTGGGTATACACAGACCGGAACAAGCTGGTGTATAGGGCAGACAGAGCATCCATGCTGGCAGGTAACCACAAAATTATCTAATATGCAGGCAAACAGAAATTGGGACTGCCAAAACATACCAAGATGACGTATGTGGTGTTGGACAGAGGCCAACAGTTACCTGGGCTGGCAATCCAAGTTAATGGCAATGACCCCGCTATAGCACAGTGAACAACTGAGGGAGGTATCGGGACTGCGGGGGTTTTCGGGTTTGAAGAGGATAGGGATCGAACACCTGGCATATGTTTGGAGAAGGGGTTCCTTGCTTTCTTTCAAGACCCTTAGCCAGGAGTTTGACCTCTCCCCCACCCAGAGACTTCGCTACTATCAACTAGGCCACATGTTTCGGAGGCACATTCGAGGGTACCTGTCTCCCTGACTTCTCCCCCCTGGAGGATAGACTGCTGGTTGACCCCATCCCCGAAAAAGGAATATCAGTGATATACCAAAAATTAATAAATAATTCCCCAGACCTGATGGGACAGCTTCAGCAGACTTGGGCGGAGGATGTGGGAGGCATAGATGATGAGGAGTGAGTGGAAGCCCAGCAGAGCCCTCGGAACATAGCAATTGGAGCCAAGTTCAGGCTCATACAACTAAAAATCCTGCATCGCACGTATTCCTCACGCACACTGCTACACAAACTGGGAAGGGGGGGACTCACCCTTATGTGCAAGAGGCTGCAAGCATGAGGGATCTTTTTACCATATTCTCTGGGATTGTCTGGTGATACAAGGTTACTGGAGAGGGGTGACAGACAAAATGGCCGGGGCTCTGGGGACAAGGGTACCGATGTGCGCAAAGTGGTTACTACTGATGATTCAAGATGAAGAAGACTGGCCACGTCACACCAGAATATGGTGGGCACTTGCCGCCGGAAGTGGCCTAGAGAAATATAGCAAGGAAATGGGTGGCCTCACATCCCCTGATGGTAGCTGAATGGCAAGCAGATATGGACTGGTGCCAGAAAGCAGAGGAAGTGATCTATAAGGACAGAGAATGCCCCAAAAAATGGGAAAAAATATGGTCCTCATGGAGGATTTACAGAGGGCCAATGCTGGGGTCACGACGGGACTAGGAGTTTCAGTTACAGTCTAGGTTACAACAAATGATATGAATGTTATCTCGCAGTTCGAATGAACTGGGTGACATGGAAAGAGGGGCTCCGATCCCCATATGAACAATGGGAGACCACCCAAAGGGATAGTTACGATGTCAAAATATGATGTGATATGCACTGTACTTTCAACAAATATACTGTATAATTAAGCATTGTTACAAAAATAAAAAAAATACCATTCAGGTTCAGAAGTCGACAGTGCAGTTTCAGAACAGTTCAATATTATCCTGTGGAGAAAAGCAATTATGCAGTGTAACAGGCTGGTATGCCACTTACAGTTCCATTCTAGTCTTCGGGTGTCGCAGACCAAAACCGACTGCAATGCCGGTTACGGGGGACTGGGGGCACCCAGCAGGTGCAGGATTCAATATCTACACCACGGAGGTCGATACCAGCAGTTATATTTACCCTTGTGGTCTGAGGAGAGCAAGGACCCGGAATGGGGTTCAGCAGACCGCCAACACAGCTCCTGTCGCAGGTATTGGATCAGATGGAGGAGTTCCGCCATTGTCAGATCGTCACGGGGAGGTCGGGCAGGCAGTGCAGGGATCGCCGGAGTAGGCCGACAGGGCCACTTACAGGAGGGTAAATGTAAATCCGTATTTGTAAAGCGCGAACTACTCACCCTTACGGGTCTCAAGGCGCTGGGGGCCGTTGTGGAAATTAAGTGAGCTATTGCCCAGAGTCACATGGTGCTGAGCTGAGCTGCCGCCGGAGTCGGGGATCGAACCGGGAGCCCTGTGCTCCGAAGTCAGCTGCCCTGGCCGCTGCACGCTCTCTGGCACAGAGCTGGGCACAGATTGGGTCGTTGGGCCGAGAGGATCCCTCGAGGTCATGGAGGCCGTCCGGCTGAGATGCTTTCTTCTGGCAGGGCAGAGTCGCGTCAATACAATTGCCGGTCCTTAACCACTATGGTCGGGGAGTTCTTTTGCAGCAGTCAGTCGTGTTGACACAAGTGTCAGCCCTCACTGCAGTGCTTCTTGTACAGGCAGATGCTGGAGACTACAGCCCCTAGTCCGAAGGGAGATTCTTGGCACTTTGGTGAAGATTGAAAGATCTCTGGTGTTTCTTGGAGACCTTGCAGGGTTTCTGGAAGAACAGCAGGCCCAATGGTCGAATCGGTTGCAGGTGGCGAGGGTCTTGCCGAGTTTTTCCTGCAGCGGTTCAGTTCCTGGTCCATCGAATCTAGTGTCTAGGTCTGGGGGAGCCACTTAAATATTAAATTTAGGAGGTGTTTTAGGGGAGTAGTAAGTAGGGCCAATGGGTACTTTACCTGGGGTGGCTCCACCATCTATTATGCCACCCTTCTGTGGGAGGGGGGCATAGACCTAGCCCTGATTGGAGGGGTCCCCTCATCTTCAAGATGGCAGGGACTAAAAGATGTGCTTCACATCGCCTCCCCACCTTAGGGGTGGAGTGGGCTGAGGTGGGCACACCTCCTATTCCTCTTAAGATTTCCTGCTGGTTTTCCCAACCAAAGTGGGGATGTAAACCGGGGCCTGCCATCTGCTGCTAGCAGCAGAGGCTGGGGGTCACATTACAAAGGTGGCAGGCCTTGGAAGCTTCCCCCTTCGAGCACTGGCCTATCCTGGGGGAGGACGTGTGACACTTCTGCCCAGGATATGCATTGTTTCTGGTCCCAGAGAGCAGGGGCTCTCTACCCATGGGTCCAGAAACATGTCTGGTGGTGGCCCGCTGTCTACAGCCGGTCAGAGACCACACCAGGGTTGGTAGGGTTTTAGGGGGCACCTCTGAGGTGCCCTCTGGGAACATGATACTATAAATTCCACACTGGCATCAGTGTGAATTTATTGAGAGGACTAGTTTGATACCAAACACTCCTGTGTTCAGTGAAGCCATCATGATGCTGTGAAACTCAAGTTGTCGAGTTTCCAGCCCATGTACTCTCTATGGCTTCATTGGCATTTAAAATATAATGGAATGGACCCCGATATTGTTGTGGCATATCTTCTCATGCAGACATGCCCTCGCCTGTGGTAAAGTGCACCCTGCCTTAGGGCGGTGAGGACTGCTAGAGGGGTGACTGACCTATGCCTACAGGCAGTGCTGGCTGGCATGACACTCAGGCAGGGTGCCATGTCGACTTTTTTCTTTTCTCCCTTCCCAGGGGAATGCAAGCTGCAAGGGCAGTGGCATGGTCCCAGTAATGGGGGGGGGGGGGTCAGGTGACCCTCTTCAACTCCCAGGCCCTAGGTACCCAGGGTACCATTTACTAGGGACTTACAGGAGATAGAAGTACAAATTGGGGGTTTGTTTTTAGGGAAGAAGCACTGGAACAGGTGACCTGATTGGCAGGATTGGCATTGAAACGACATCAAAACCAGACAAAAAGTGGGGCTAACCATGCAAAAGAGGCACTTTCTCACATGACCCCCCTACCCCCCAGCGAAAAAGGATGAACCTATCCTCCCCCTGAGAGTCTTCATCTTCTAAGTGGAAGAACCTGGAAAGGTCATCTGCATTGACATGGGCAGTCTCGGATCTGTGCTCTACTGTAAAGTCAATTCCCTGTAGGGAGATGGAATACCTTAGCAGTTTGGGATTCTCACCATCTTTTGTAACCTCCTGAGAGGCCTGTGGTCTGTCTGAACTAGAAAGTGAGTGCCAAACAGGTACAGCCTCAATTTCTTCAGGGCCCAGACCACAGCAAAGGCTTCACTCTCTATGGCACTCCAATGCTGGTCTCTTGAATGTAGTCTTCTGCTTCCTTTTATGTTTTAAGGACGATAAAGAAACTATTACCTTTCATCCCAATTAATACTGGTAAAACACTCATCAGTGCTCTGGTTATGTCAAAGGTCGACTATTGTAATGGCCTGCTAGTTAACGCCCAAGAAAAAGTTCTAAGTAGGCTGCAACTGATACAGAATGCAGCCGCCAGGATACTGACAGGTACTCCAAAGTTTAAGTCAGTTACTAAAGTGTTACGCCAGCTTCACTGACTGCCCATAAAAAATAGAACTAAATTTAAGGCGCTTTGTATCGCCTACAAGGCAGTGCACGATGCAGGACCTTAGTACCTGAAAAAAGCCTTTCTAGCATATGCGCCCAGTAGAGCCTTGCGCTCAGCAGATGCCAACCTTCTGATCATCCCCAGAACCAAGAAAGTTAACTGGGGTGATAGAAGATTTACAGTGGCTACGGCTAAACTATGGAACTCGCTTCCCATACAAATTAAGACCAGTCCTACCTTGTTATCATTCAGGAAACAAGTCAAAACTTGGCTCTTTGAACAATAAGCAACCAGTCCTCCGCTAATCTTTACAGTCCATAGCACCGAGACACCCAAGGGTATTTGTGCGCTCTAGAAGTTGTTTAAATAAAATAAATAAATAAAAGCAACAGGCTGGTCATGTCCCTCATCATCTGTTTGGCCTAGGACTGCACCTATTCCATGCTCAGAGACATCTGTCTGCACAATAAACTGCTTGGAGTAGTCTGGAGCTTTGAGGACTTGGGCTGAACACATTGCATCCTTCTGTGTGTCAAAAGCTGTTTGACAGCTCACTGTCCAGTTCACTTTCTTTGGCATCCTTTTGGAGCAAAGTTCTTTGAGGGGAGTCACAATGGACCCATAGTCCTTCACAGACCTCGTATAGTACCCAGTCAAGGCTAGGAATGCCCTGACTTCAGTCTGGGTTATTGGAGCTACCCAGTCCAGAATTTTCTGGATCTTGGGTTGGAGTGGCTGAACTTTGCCTTCACCTACCAGGTGAACCAAGTACACAACCTTTCCCTGTCCTATTTGGCTCTTGCTTGCCTTGATAGTGAGCCCTGCTCTTCTCAGAGCCTCAAGGACCTTGCCAAGGTGGATCAGGTGAGCCTGCCAGGTGGAGCTGTAGACACCAATATCATCAAGATAAGCTGTACTAAAGAATTCCAGCCCAGCAAGGACTTTGTTCACCAACCATTGGAAGGTGACAGGGGCATTCTTTAGTCCAAAGGGCATTACAGTAAACTGGAAGTGCCCATTCCATTTGGGGTGCCCAGTTGGGTTGGAGAATGCTGATATTTCTTTTGCTCCAGGGGTCAGACCTATCTGTCAGTACCCAGATGTGAGATCAAAGGTACTGGGATTTTTGGCTGCCCCCAACCTGTCAATTAGTTCATCTTTCCTAGGGATTGGGTGTGCATCAGTCTTTGTCACAGGACTGAGGCCTCTATAGTCCACACAAAGCCTCATTTCTTTCATTTCACCCTTGGAGTGATGTTTGGGGACTTAGACAACTGGACTGGCCCAGGGGCTCTCTGAAGGTTCAATGACACCCAATTCCAGCATCTTGCGGACATCAGCTTTGATGCTTTCTCTGACATTATCAGACTGCCTGTAAATTTGGTTTTTGACAGGTAGGAAGTCACTAGTGCCCACATCATACGTACCCCATCTAGTCTGACCAGGAGTCAGCGAGAAGAGATCAGCATTCTGACTTAGGACTAACCTCTAGTCAGCTTATTGTTGGTCAGTGAGGGTGTCTGAAAAGACCACTCCATCCACAGACCCATCCAGTGTATTGCTGGAAAGGAGATCTGGGAGAGGTTCACTGTCATTTTCCTGTACCTCATCTGTGACCATGAGCATGGTCATACCAGCTCTGTCATAATGGGGCTTCAAGCGGTTGTATTATCCTTTTGGGGTGTTTGCAAGTGCCAAGGTCCAACAGATAGGTGACATCCCCTTTTCCTTCAAGGACAGGGTAGGGCCCACTCCACTTGTCTTGGAGGGCCCTAGGGGCCACAGGCTCAAATACCCATACCTTCTGGCCTGGTTTCAATTCGACCAGTGCAGTCTTTTGGTCATACCACTGCTTTTGAAGCTCTTGGCTGGCCTGAAGGTTTTGGCTTGCTTTCTCTATATCCTGGAACGAAGGCCAAGCACATAGTCCACTATCTCTTGTTTTGGTTCTTTAAGTTGTTTCTCCCACAGACTCTTACAGACTCAGAGGACCTCTAACAGGGTGCCCAAACAAAAGTTCAAAGGGTGAAAACCCCACTCCCTTCTGTGGCACTTCCCTGTAGGCAAAAAGCACGCATTGAAGTAGGGCATCCCATCTCCTTCTGAGTTTTTCAAGGAGCCCGCCAATCATGCCTTTCAATGTCTGGTTGTGTTGTGTAATTCCTATAAACCTATATAGGATCTGCGCATTTAGACAACATACACTACGAGATTGGTGTCCAGACCGATTCCAGAGACCCCCACCGAGTATGTTAGCCTGTATATCAGTCAGTTCACAGTGCCACTATAAACCCCTCTTACCAAGAGAGAATAGTTCTTGGCAACTATCGAACATGACAACTCTGTCCCATCAGGGATCGTGGAAACAGTACAGTACTTTTCGCTCAGTGACTTGTGCTCACTTCGTCTCAGAGGAATACACCAAATAAACGGTGGGGACGTTTTTCAATAAGCATTTATTGAACCAGCGTCATTCTAATGTAAAATAGGTGTGCTGAAACAACCATAAGACAGAAACAGATATAAATGATTGTAAGCACCAATAGAGTAAAAGGATGGTAGATTCCTACCATAGTGCTAAAACAATGTATACAGGCAAGTATAAAAATACATGACAGTAATAATGCATACTCCTACGATGCAACCCTAAGTAGATGTACCTAAGTGTACCTAGCATGTATGTAGGTGTAGAGCCAAGAATACCCCTAGCATAAAGCCAACCCCATCACCTGAATTGAGAGACCGTAGGACCCCGTCTTGGTCTCGAGATGGACACCCCGCGAGGGATGTCAGACCACTGCGAGCTGGAGTGTTTGCATGCAGGAACCTCAGCACCTCGCGTCAGTGTGTGAGCATGGAAGTCCTTCTTCTCCTCTGCCTGTCTCAGCAAAGATATGTTGTTTATATGCCCAAAGCGGAACCCTCAGGGGATATACCTTGCTGTGTCATGTTGGACTAGGATGACGGAAGGAATGACCCTTATACATAGTTATTATGCAGGAGATGGTAGTCCTGCTGAGATTCCAAGAATCCTCATGCATAATGAATGAGGCTAGTTTTCGGAGAAAACCCCCTGTCATTTAGGCATTACCGTAACTAGGTAATGTTATGTAGTGTAATGGCAGGGGAAATGTAGGTGAAAGGTTTATTCACTACCTGAGCCTATATCAGGGTACCTGTATGAAACATAACAGTTGAATCTCTCTACCAGGCCATTGGTTTGTGGATGTTAGGGTGTGGTGAATCTGTAGTTCACTCCACACTCATCCCACATATGTTTTAAGTATGCAGACATTAAGTTTGTACCTCTGTCTGACACTACCTCCTTTGGAAAACCAACCCTGGTAAAGACACCAAGGAGGCCTTTAAACGGGGCAGTGGTGGCCCTTAGGGGAATAGCTTCAGGATACCTGGTGGCATGATCCACTACCTCCAGAATAGATTTGTTCCCTGAGGCTGTTGGAGGGTCCAAGGGGCCAACCATGTCGACTCCTACCCTTTCAAATGGCACCCCAACTGCTGGAAGTGGAATTAAGCGGCCTTTCGGTGGCCACCTGCGTTGCCAGTGCCTTGACAGGGGACACAGTACTGACAAAAGTCCTTTACCTTCTGTGACATCCCTGGCCAGTAGAAGTGATTGACTAATCTACTCCACGTTTTATTCTGGCCAAGGTGCCCAGCTTAGGGGATATCATGTGGCAGAGTAAGGAAAAACTCTCTAAAACTCTGGGGCACTACCACTTTCCTGGTTGCACCAGGTTTAGGGTCTCTGGCCTCAGTGTATAGGAGTCCATCCTCCCAATAGATCCTGTGGATGCCACTGATATCACCCTTTTCTGTGCAGCAGCTTGCTGCCTCAGGCTTTCAAGAGTGAGACAGGTTTCTTGTCCATGGCACAGGTCCATCCTAGAGGGTCCCCCTGGGCCAAAGAGATCTGTCTGGTAAGGCCCAATCTCTTCAGGCTCAGTTCCCTCTGAGAGTATCAAGTCCTCTTCCTGATTTCCTGAGAAGAGGGGTTCTGACTAGGGAGCTGTTTAGAAGCTGGTCCCCCAGTCTTGTAATTTCCCTTGGAGGGCTGGTCCATTCTTCCAAGATACAGCACCTCTTTTTCACTCAGAGCTCTGCTCTGTGCTCTGGTTGTAACACAACACCATCCTGAGAGACCTACCATGCTGGCATGGGTCCTCAGTTCAACTTCAGCCCAAGGGGAAGTCTCCAAATAATTTCCAAGCAGACATTCTACAGGGACAATTGGGGACTGGATAGGTCCTTCCAATCAGGTACTGATCTAAGTGAACTAGCTGCTGGGTCACCATGGTGGCACTAGCCCCAGTATCTCTCAAGGCCTCTATCCTGGAACCACTAATCTTGGGGAACTGCCTGTAGTTTTTTCATATTATCTGGCCAAGCAGCACAAACCAAGTGTACCTCTCCCTCAAATCTAATGTTGCCTCAGTGGAGCTACTGACATGGTCAGGCCACACTTGGGATCCCATCTGGATGTTAGCACCTGCAGGTACTGCAGGTGGACTAAGGCGTTTTGTTTTACAGCTAAAATCTCTTCTTTCCCTGGGGTAGAGGGTGGCTTTTGGCCTTTTTCTTTTAGTCTCCCCCACCAGTGTCAGTTTTGGTGACCCTTGTCTTGACCCAGTGGTCTGCCTTCTTTCCCAATTCTCGAGGAGAAAGTGGACCTAGGTCTACCAGGAACTGATGTTGTTTCTCTTGGTGACAATTGCTTAAAAGGTGTTCCTTCATAATCAAATTATACAACTCTTCAAAGTCATGTACATTATTACCATTCAACCAACCTCCTAGTGTTTTAACACAGTAATCTACGAAATCTACCCAGGATTGGCTGGGTTTTCTTGGCCTCCCTGAACTTGATCCTATACTCCTCAGTGCTGAATCCAAAGCCCACAGTCAGGGCACCCTTCATGAGTTCATATGATGTAGCATCTTTCTCATTCAGTATCCGGCATCTATCCCTGCACTTTCCTGAGAGCATTTTCCACAGGACAGCACTCCACAGCTTCCTGTGGACCTATCTACAAAGACAGGCTACCTCAAATGCAATGAACCACTTAGTGATATCATCCCCCTCTGAATATTTCGGGGCATTCCCTTTGGGGAATTTTGGGTCAACAGAGCCTACCTCCCTAATTATTATTTTGCTGCCACCAGAGATGGTTTCTAGGCCCATCTCAGCTCTTTCTTTTTATATGGCTAGGAGTTTATCTTCTAGAGCTCTTTGCCAGTTTCTGAAGATCTGCATCTTCAGTGCCTCCCTCACCTGGCACCTCTGTGGTCATTTCCACCAGAGGTGTTACTACTATCTGGGGGGGAGGGAGGGTTGTGATGGAGTCAGTGTCTTCTACATCTACCTCCTCGTCTTCTTCTACTTCCTTCCCAGTGGGGGAAGTTCTGCTTGTCAGGGCTTTGGCATTATCTGCCAGCAACTGCTGGAGATGGACTTTATTGGGTTTAGAACCCATAGCAAGTTTCCATGTTTTGCATAAATGTTTAAGTCGAGAAATTTTAAGATGTGCATAAGGACCCAGGCTGAGCTCTTGGCTGGTCCCTGCAGTCGGTCATGGTGCTTAAAGTAAGTGGGGTCTTATTAGAGAATTACAAAAACTTTATATATTTCTAAGGCCTAACAACGTTACAACCTAGGGGCATGGCCAAGATGGCGACCATAGCTGACGTAGCTTGAGGAGCTCCGCATTCTGCACGTTCAAAATTCGATCACTTCCCCTACCAATCCAGCTGCTGCGAGCCGTTCCCGGCGCCTCGGTCTAGAGACAAGAACCGGGACCGAGCGGATTAAAAATTCTGAGGCAGAAATGGAGGAACTCGCCCCTCGCCGGGCACTGGAGAAGACGACGGAACCAGGCACAACCGAGAGGCAACTGGCTTCAACAGACCGCATGCCATGGACAGAGCCGATCCTGATGGTTGCGCCCTGCTGATGATGGGGCAGCCACCGCATATCCCGCAAGCCCCAACCCTGACGGGAGGTTAGGTCGGGGACAGTGAGCAAGGCCCAGCATGAAGGAGTGGCGCCGGGGCCTCGTGCGACGATGACCCCTCCTACAAAGACACCGGAGGAGAGATGCGAGTACCGAGTCACACGTAGATGGAGCACAGGAGGTGAGCAAGCAGCAGCCCAGCTGGGAGTCGTGCCTAGATCCTCACGCTAGACCCTAGCGGGGATTGGGGGTGAAGTGAGGCCTCAGACTGCGTTGGCTTGCTGGGCCCTCACCAGACTGCCGCTGCGGCCTGGCTGAGTCAGCAATGAGGCAGGTGACCCGGGACGCCTCGTTGGGGTTTGGGCCCTGCTGGGAGCCCCAGCGCACGACACATGTAAAATTGGTGGAGACATCAACTCCCCGCCCCCCCTCAACAATTAAAGCACATGCCACAGGTGATGGATAAGGACAGGAAGGCACCCGGTCAGAGGCATCTGGGCCCTGCCACATCGTCCCTGAAATAATTTTGACGGCGAGATGGACATAGCTAGGGGTGGGGGATGATGGGCACCCTCTCACCTTCCCCTAGCATAATAAAATAAATAATATTTTTGTAAAAGCACATATGAACTTTCAGCCCACCCAGCAGACAGCATGACAGGGAAGGAGAACCTACCCTCTAAAAGATACGCTCCAAGGGGCCGGTGGGACCACCACGAGGCCGCCATGGTGGAGAAGAACTTTACATAGCCATTGTCGACACTATACAGAGTGCCCCTGCTTGAACATCAATTGAATGGCCACACCCCTGTGCCCATGAGCACCCTAGACTAGACCCGGTGCCCGCACATAAGGGCCATAATAGCGGCACAGTTACACATAAGACTGCAGATATGTAGAGACAGTTGCTGGTGTTTAAGCAATGCACAGTGAGAGGCCATTGCGGCGAACTACATTAAAATATACTGGTGTGCACTCAGGGTGCTGCCTTGGATATGGGGCCCGACCCATTGTTGCAGGAGACCTCACAGACCATGGCACCACACAGTGACATATGAAAATCGTCCGTACCCACCCGGCCACCCAGAAAACATAACCATGGGCAAAGACAGGCTGCAGAGGGGGGGAGCAGCAAATGAAGATGGATCAATCCCTGCACAGGGAGGTGCCTCAAAGTCTGGTCCCTTACGCGAGACACCCTTAGAGAGTGAAAATGCGCAGCTGGGCCCTACCGGACCTCAAATCCTAGCAGCCATAGAGACTTTCAGCGCAGCAGTACAGGCCAAAATCGACGCAATGTTCCTTGATATTGGACTATTACGGCTCGATCTCCGTACTGTGACGGAAAGATCCACGGAACGGAACGTCACTGAACTACAGAGCGAGGTCTCCAAACAAAAGGCAGCCCTCACTGACTTAGCCACTAAGTCCACTTCCTAGGAACGCCGGGCCGAGGATGCAGAAGGATGCTCTTGAAGATGCAATCTCCAATTTGTCAGATTTCCGGAGGGAGCAGAAGGGAGCCCCCGGAACTCTTTCTTGAAAAATGGATCAGACACATTCTAAAGGCAGAAATTTCTTCGATATTCGTAATCGAGAGGGCACATCGGGCTCTTGTACCACCACCCCCGCCGGTGCCCTCCCTCGAACTCGCATTGCAAAAGTCCTAATTTACAGGGACCGTGACTGTATCCTAAAAGCGGCTCCCCAAGAGGGAGACCCAGTCTACGAAAATCATGTCGACCGCATTTACGCAAAAAACACACGCCTGGTGCAACAACAAAGAGCGTCCTTTGAAGGATGAGACATAAACTTAGGGCGATGAACCTCCAAAACATTCTCCTCTACCCAGCTAAGCTGAGGGTTCTGCATTGCAATTATGCAATTTTTTTTACATCACCAGAGTCCACATGGGACTGGCTGGAAGTGCGAGGAGAGGGCTGGACCCTACAACGGGGGCCACGACAGCGAGGACACCTGGCGTTGGCACTACAACAAAAAGCAGTGGATGAGGTAGGAGATCCAGACGAGCCTCACACTCGACTCAGCGAGAGGTGGTGCAACACGATGGATCCCTGGAACTGGAACGGCCAGACTCTGGCAGCGTGGACAGATGGTCGCTTAGAGTGGATCCGTTGCTACAGCAGGCTGAGCGAGATGCTGCAGGGGCTCTGGTGGAGAAAGGCACTGCCTCGAACTCTGATGCCAGCTTGTGGGATGCAGTAGAAGACACCCCCAACCAGATATCCCCTGAATCAGCCATTGACTGAGACATCATGTACGAGATAGCCGATTACTGAAAGGATGAGATGAGTACATAACATTGGAGGCAAGAGGTCAAGATGAGTGTTGACGGTGCTTCGGTGGATGTTTGTTGATCTGGCCCAGTGCATGGAGAGTCTGAGATGGGTGCTACTACAAGACGGACGGACGCCCCCCTTCTTCCTCCCTTTCTTTGCTAATTTCTCTTTCGCTCAACACTTATCCCCCTTTACTTCTTCTTTCTCCCGATTATTGATCACTATCTTTTCCTCTTTCGCGGATAAGTGCACGGTATAAAACGGTTTGAAAGATGAGTGATAGGATGTATGTCTGGGCATGAGTGGAGACCGGGGTTGCGAGGGCATGGTTGGTGAAGACCCACATTGTGGCCTTGCCGCACACCAACATCAACCTGGCACTGAGTATATATTTTGGATGATTGGAAGTGAGTTGTATGGAGACATGGTGATGAACACAGGCTGTCGTCCGTCGTGTACCTGGGTGATGTCTAGTGTGATCTTGCATCCATGACAGCCATGACTTACTGATCATTTTCCATTGATGTTCGAGTTATAATGATGGTTTTTGGGGATTGGGAGCCTGGGAGGGTGCAGGGAATATATGGGAATGCACATATTATATATGCAGTGTCTACCTGGGGGGTGAGATGTTTCAACTGTTAACTTTATGTTCATTCTGGTAGCGACGGTGACAGAACGATGGGCGGGTAGAGTAGGGATAGTCACTGGTAATAAGAGATGGGACAATTAAAATTCATAACGTGGAATGTGAGGGGGGCCTAATTCATTTGTGAAGCGCTACAGAGTTCAGACTTATTTGCGCAGGCAGGGAGCTCATGTTGTGATGCTACAGGAAACTCACCTGTTAGACTCCGAAATCCAAAAGCTACATAGGAAATGGAGGGGACAGCTGCGAGCTCCGGTCGGGCAAAAAGGAGACCCGGAGCCCGTGGAACTGACCTACCGGACGATTAACTAAGGAACTGCTGGTGGAATTAGCAGAGACCCCTGCACTGCATGCCGAGGTATTCTCACCCGGAAAGGCCGGTGGTTTTTTAGAGGCCAAGATCTCCCCTCTCCTGGCTGGAGGTATGGATGTAGCATCTTGTCTTCTTTCGGGACCAGTAGGTGAGGAGGAGGACTCTGCTGGTGTGTCCGTGCTGGCTAGGACTAGGCTATATGAGGAGGAGAGCTCTGAGATTTTGGGGGCTAGGACCTTCGCCGGGTCCCTGGGTGGAAGTAGGGGGTCTGGCCAGCTGTGATCGGCTGGTACTCTGAATAGGGCCCCCCGAGTAGGGGTATATTTAATGTGCACAACTCTACCAATTTGGATCCTGCAGGCCTACTCCACTCAAATAGTGTCCAGATTCCCAAACCACACCAACAATCAACGGCCCAGGCCAAGGAGGTAGCAGATGTAAATCACGAATTGGAAGTGGAGCCCAATGACTGCTTTTTTTCACTATCGGACGGTGCTGAGTGGTCAGTAGACAGGTCTGGTTCCTCAATAGAATCTAGCGAAAACAATAGTGATCCAGATATGGGTGGAGCTGCCCCTATTATGACAGGGGATTATTTACCAACAGACTGTTTAGTCGGCACCTAGTCTGTCTCTCTTCAAGGCATCCCTAGCTCAAACCCCCCTACATTGGATACCATCTTCAAATCTCTATTACTACATCGGGAGGAGACATGACAAGACGCTTGTAAATCCAAAATTGCAACAAGAAAAGTTCAGGGCGCTGTTCGAAAGTTGACTAAGACATGTAGTGCTATAGGCAAAACGCCTGATGGATTTGGAAACCAGAGCTAATGCTATCAAAATAGATTTGGCGGACTCTCGCGCCCAGACAGAGGTACAGGAAGCATATCTCATTGATATTCAATGGAAGCTGGAAGATCAGGAGAATCGCTAGCGGCGCAATAACCTGAGGGTTCTAGGGGTGCCTGAAGGGAAGGAAGGAATGGACATACGTGCATATATGGTGGAATTGCTACGCAATGCTTTCCCAGAACTAACAGGCTGGAATTGGTCGCAAGAGGTACAGCGACTTCACAGGGTCCCAATTGTTTTGAGACAGCCGGTTAAAGAAGACGCAAAACTGCGGGCTATCCTAGTATTTTTGGGGAACTTCCTCCTGAGACAGTTAATCTTTGCGAAAGCTAGACCTGAAGCTAAGCGGAACAGGGGAGATGTCTTGTTCTTTGTCAGACCTGACTTTTGTCACGTCACGGTCGAAATACGATGGTGATTACGGCAGTTAATCCATCCTTTTCAGGACAAGGGCGCTCAGGCTTTTTTGCTTTACCCTGCACATCTAAAAGTGATTTGGGTTGGCCAGACACGATTTTTTACCTCAGAAATCAAGGCTAGGAATTCGTAATTGAGACAAGATCATAAATGGAGCCTTTTACTGGCTGAGACTGCATAGCTCATATTAATCTCATTTTTTTTCTTCTTTTGCCCTGTCTCCTTCTTCTCTTTCTTCTTTCTATTTAGGGGCTGGGTTGGTTGGGTCCTTCCCTCCCCTCTCCCTTTCTCTCTCCAGTAGCCCTGATGCGTGCATGAATGTGGGGGGGAGGGAAGAGGTGGGAGAGGGAGGGGAAGGAAAAGAAAAGAAAGGGGAGTTAATCTTTGTAAAGATCACCTGAACAGAATTGGGGTGAGGGTCAATAGGCCCGCAATTAGGTTTTTTCACTGGGCTACTTGGTGTAAATTATTTCCACAGTTCGAAGGTGCTGCTTTCATCTTTTACACAGACCGTTGTGCGGTCTGAACACTTCTCAGGGATCGGGGCGGAGGGAGGGGGAAAAGGGTGTGGGTCCGGGGGTATGGGAGGTTGGGATTGTAGACTAAGGTATGGGAGGGCTAGGGGTAGCAGGGGTGTGGGAAGGGGGAGCTGGGGGGTGGGGGAGTTAAAAATAAAATCCAGAGAAGGAGTAAAGAGCATGGTATTGAATTTCTATTGATAAAGACTATGGGTGTGAAGATGAATGTAATGGCAAGCCCTCTGGTACCAAATGGGTAGAATAACTATATGCTCAGTCAATGTGGGTGGGTTAATTGATAAAAATAAGCAGCTAAGGGTAGCCGAAATATTAAGATCAATAGCAACCGACATAATATGTCTACAGGAGACGCATATCCCATGGGACAGGAGGGAATTAATATCAATTAAAGGGTATTATTGGCTTGCTCCTCTCAGAGTTTCAATATCAGAGGGGTTGCTATCCTAGCTAGAAACAAAGTGGGATTGGCGAGACTACATCAGTGGATAGTTATGGCAGATGGGCACTGGTTGAGCTGGATATTGGTTTAACAGTATGTACTATCTACGGCTCAAACCAAGACGATCCCAAAATGTTGGAGGACTTGGAGGTGGAGCTAGCGTTATGGCCCAATCCTTTGATTACCTGTGGAGATCTGAATATTCATCAGGCAGTAGGGAGGGCCTCAGCAAGTAAATATCAGGGAAGAAAATCTAGAGTATATAGGGCTCTCTCTTCACTCATGGTCAGCCATAGCCTAACCAATGTTTGGGACATTAAACATCCTCTGGACCCGGGCTAAACATATTTTTCTTGCCCGCACAAAAAATGTTAGTCTGGACTATTTTGTAACCTCTGGGAGAATCCTGGATAAAGCAGGGATCAGGAAACTCCTGAAACTATTCTCAGACCATAACCCCCTGGTTCTTGAGGTAACGATCAAAGGGAGCTTTAAGCAACAGTCTAAATGGACCTTTGATAGAAAATTGTTGGTGAATTCAGTGTTCATTGAGCATATGAAAAGTTGAATAACTAGTTATTTTGACACTAATAAATATAGTCCCCCACAAGGCATTGTATGGGATGCTTTTAAGGCAGGATTGAGGGGAGAGACTCTTAGCTTTGTGGCCTATGCCAGGAAACAGCAGGAAGCCGAGAATAGGAGATTACTAGGGAAGCTAGTTGGAGTATAAAAGGAGCATGTGGCAAGGATCAACCAAGGGCTAGATGTAGTACAAACTCAGCTTAAATTTAAAATGGTGAATGCAGAGATAAATAGCTATTACACCTAGACTATCGCAGCAGAATATCAGACTCCTAGGAATGAGAGCTATGACTATGGGGAAGCAGCTGGGAAACTAAAAAAGTAGAGTCCTTGCCCCCTACCGGATTGTATCACCGCATCGGCTTCAAAATGGCAGGCGCACCGATCGCGGCACCTCCAGCCTAGGAGTACTTCTATTGCCTTCACCGAGCGGCTGCTGCTTATGAGGGAAGCCTTTTACAACCCTCTGCTCAAGGTACACCTTGTTTTTGGTCCGCTGCTTGACACTTGCATACACGGCGATCGGCACCGCGATACTGCCTGACTCCAAAATGGCAGCTGTAATTTCCCTGATCGTGTTGCGTCTGAACTCTTCTCGCCGCAATATGTGCTATGTGTAGGGTGTGGAGGCCCCTGCTCTGTTATAATTGTAACTACGACTGCCACAACTACAACTGCCTCAGTGACTCATCTAGGACCCGTGCTGGCAAACGCAACCGAATACAACCGAGTGCAGACTGCAGACAAGATGGCGACTAGCACATGTGGTGTTCAGTTCTTACCTGTGCTGTAGTCCCTCACAGCACTTGCTTCCATCATGCTAGCGGGACCCCAGACAGCCAAATCAGCGATTCATCTGACGCCTGTGTCTCTAAGCCCTCCTGTGTAATTAATGCCTTGCAGTGGGGAAGATCTGCAGACTTTGGAACTGTCCCTTCCACCCCTCCTCTCACCACTCTTGACCTGGGGGCGAGCTGGAGGTTGAGGCGGACGGCGCTTCCCAGTAACTCCGTGACCGGTGCTCTCGATGGAACTTTGACGATGCCCCCCTGGGCGGAAACCATAACTGTCTGTACTTACCGCGGTGCCCGAGCAACCTTGGCCGATGCCCGATGGAGCTGTCCTATGCAGCTATAGAGGAGTTTGGCTCTGGTTCACCCCTCGGCCGTCACCTACCCAGCCAGACATTGGACATTGTTTTCCTCGTCTCCCCGTTGTGTCTTCCACCTGCATTCCTTTCCCCTGTTTACCATTCCCCCTCTACCTTTCACTCCCCTTAAGACGTGTGTACGCGCTAATAACTCATATTATTGTGTTATCTCATGTTTTTTCTCCTATGTCTATACTTGACTATGTAATTATGTAACCTGTAACTCGCTGATCCTCATGTAAAGCGCTCTGATACCTCCGGGTCTAGCCAGCGCTATATAAAACTTTGCAAATAAATAAATAAATAAAAATAAAACTACTAGCTTTATGAATAAGACAAAAAGCAACTAGGAATCAGATTGCCACAATAAAAAAAGGATGGAATGATGTTTACTGATGCTAATGATATAATACGGGTCTTCCAAGTATTTTATCAGGATTTATACAAAGATGATCGCCAGGATTTATCTGGAGTTCCCCAGGGGGTGGATCTGTATGAAAAATTAGATCATGCTGCCAGAAAGGAATTAGAAGCTGATATTTCACTTGAAGAGGTGTTAAATGCTCTACACCAACTCGCCTCAGGGAAGGCTGCAGGCCCAGACAAGATGCCATTGGCATTATATGAAGTCTTTCAAATAGAGATAGCTCCTTTGCTATTAGATTTATTTCTAGGAGTGCAGCACAATGGACTTCCTCCGGAGTCCTGAAGAAGCATGGACATTTTTATTTTCCCTAAGAAGGATAAACCTTCTGATAGCCCTACTTCATATCTACCGATATCTTTGATAACTACAACTGGTGCAGAATGCGACTGCAAGACTGGTCTTAGATATTGGTCTTAGAGATTCCCAAATATCATTCAATCTCGGCTGCCATCAAGAAATGACACTGGCTCCCAGCAGAAAAAAATATTCTGTTTAAAGCCCTGTGCATTGTGCACAAAGCATTGCATAATTCAGGACCAAAGGGAATTAGGCATATCTTTCAACAATCTGTCCCCACCAGACAACTGCCGTCGGCTAACAAACATTGGCTTGTTGTTCCCAGGTACAGAAGGTCACGATGGGGAGGAAGGGCTTTTTCAGTCGCAGCGGCTAAGCTTTGGAATACTCTTCCTCCATTTATCTCCTGTGTAGAATCACATCTTCTTTTTCGAAAGGCCTTGAAGACCTGGCTCTTTGCCTTGTAAAAATTGACCCATGAAGACTCTTTGCTCCTATCAGATAGTAGAACTGTTTGCAGCGCCTTGACGCATTAGGGCATTTGTTTGTGCTATTTAAAATAGTAATTCATTCATTCATTCATAAATACGGATGCTAAAACATACTCAAAAATTTTGGTGGTTCGTCTAGGGAGGGTCTTAGCTCACCTGGTTACTCCATGGCAGCACGGTTTTATACCCGGAAGAGACACAACCGACCAAATACGGCAGGCTATATCACTATTCAATATCACCGAAGAAACTGGGGGCCAGATGGCTATGATCTGCCTCGACGCTGAAAAAGCTTTCGATCGGGTGGCATGGAATTATCTATGGATAAAAACGGTTATTATTAACAGTTATGAAACGAAAGTATTAGCATATGCAGACGACATTGCCATAATAACAACTGATACCGAAAGTGCAATGAAGGAATTGGAAGCAATGGCCTGGAATATGGCTGTGGCTCAGGATATCTACTGAATATAGGTTGGTCATTGTAGCTGTTTTACGTTGTTCTGAGTGCAGAGACTCCCGGCTGAACCAAGGACTGGAAGGGAATCCCTGCCACGTTTTCGAAATTGCCGTAGCTGCTACTGCACTGTGCGCTGTGCTCTGTGAGCGGGAGCGGGGAGAGGAGGAGAGGAGAGATGCCGCCGTAAGCAAGCAAGCTGAGACCGAGGAGACTGTGGCCTGCTCTGTGCTGCTCCTGGGGCTACGTTGAGCTCCGTTGTCTCCTTCGAGGCCCCCCACAGCTGAGCTATCATTGAGGCCTCCCGCAGGCCGTCCCTTACGGTCTCTTGCGGTCCCCTGCGGACTCCCTGACCCTTCCCCTGCCTTGCCTGCCTTGGCGGGTGATTGGAGGGCGCTGGGACTGCTGGCACGGCACCATACTCTAAACCAGCCAGTGGCCCCTCGAGGAGCTAGGGGGCCCAGAAAACTCAAAAGACAAGGCAAGACAAGTGAAACCAGCTCCTGAGCTCCTGAGCAGAGCCTGGATTTACCCACGATCCCCAGCCCATGCTCAGAACCTGCTTTAGAACCAGGAACTAGGAACTGGGAGCCGCTACATAAGTTACAAAAGCTACAAAAAGCTAGTCAAGCCTGTGGTAAGACGTGCCAGTGACTGTTTTTTCTGGGGGTCAAAGCAGGGGCTTCACTGCAGGGACTTTTTTGGGCTTCTATTCCTGGAGGTAAGGAGAAAGGGGAGTAAAGAAGCAGAGTGACGCACAGAGGGCAAAGGGCGGATGGCATCGTTCTGACAGGCGGTGAGGCATATAGTTGGTGGAGCCTGCCTGCTTGCTGACTCCTGCTGCCTCCTGCTGTTGACTGTTATTAGCGGCCAGCAGCCCTGAGTATTGACCATGGGACACTGGGGACCAGGGTCAATACTTGGAGTTTTACTTAAAGGACTTAAACTTTTATAATAAACATAAAAATTTACACAAATTTACAAATATAAAAAAAGGGGGTGTAAGCAAACTGCAAAGTCATAAAACCATAATAAACCAGTCACAGCACAGCACTGCAAAACATGAGGTCAGGACGTGTGCGTGGAGGGACTACATCTACAAATAACATCAGTAAGTGCAAAAGGAAGCTGAAAACATCTGCTGGTACAGTGGGCGAACCGCAGGCAAAAACCAGACCTGCTATACAGAAACCTGACGCTATATTTGAATTAACTCCAGATATCAAAAAGACAAGCAACATGAACAACATAACTCCAGGAAACAAAATCTTAAAACATCGCCTTTTCCAGCCAAAAATAGATACGAAATTTTGCTTCCTAAAAAACGTGGGAGACACTCTTCTCTCAGGCCCTACACCAACAATGGGCCTTTTGACTCCCCTCCAGCCCTTACACCAAGTGGAAAGTGGAGAGAGAGAAGGAAACATAGATCAAAGTAGTAGGGTGCCGATTTCTGGTCTAGTCAGCCCAGCCAGTCTAGTCAGTTCATCAACAATCCCACCAACAATCCTACAGTGTCAAGCTATCTCCGCCTCCCGGACGTCTCAGACCCTGGGAAATAAATCCAAAGTAGAAGTTATGGGGATAACTCAGGAGTCGAACGCAAAGAATGGGACCAGGGACGAACGGGAAGCCACTACAGAAGGTATAGGCGTTTATAACCTTGAAGTAATAGACATCTCAAATGCTCCTTCGCCTAGGAGTATACCACGAAACAAAGTTGAAGGAGGAAATTGTGTTATAATAGAGGCATTAACTATTTGTGAGCTAGACAGCCCCAAAGAAATCCCGCAGGCAAGGAAAAGAACATGAATGCCTGCAGATGAAATTGTAAAAACAAAAACAGCGGGTGCACCCGAAATTCTAAATGAAAATCTGGGCTCAGAGCACAAAAAACTGCTTGCAACATCACCAACTCAACATAAACCCGTGATATCCCATCTCAGCGAATTGGATGATAGTGAAGATCTGGACAAATTCTCATACCTCGACAAGGAGGAATGGGAGGGTCTCCTCAAAACCTACTCACAGGATAACTGCAGGAATAACACCCCGGCAGATAGAAAAACAGAGGGGCAAATGGGACATACAGCCCATAACACAGGGGAGGGGATGCAAGTAAAAGCAAGCCAACCAGGATGCCTAAAGAGCGCATCCGGAAATCAACACGAAGACATACACCAATCAGATAATGGGAAAGCCTGGGCAAGTCTGCTAAAAACTGTGCAACTTCTGGTAGAGGCCCTGCAATATCAATCCGATAAAATGGACACACAACTAACCTTAATGAATACTTTGGCAGTCTTTGTGGTTGCAATTGACAGCAAGTTAGGCACGGTGAACACCTCTCTGCAAAGCATCCAGGACTATGTCCTAGCTAATAGTTGAACCTGTGGATGCACTCCGATTGTCGACAAACTAGCCACTCTCCCGACAATGTTGAGTGACTTATGTTCACAAATCAAAAAGTGTTCAACTAACGGACGTACTGAGCTGTCAGTGGAACAATCCTTAAATGGAAATTATAAAGTCACGACAACTCACCCAAATGAAATCACCAAGGATGAAAACCTACCTACCACGTTTAAACAAACACAAAACAATGGAAAAAATATGAACAGCAAAAAAACATACACATCAAGTAAAGCGCCGGATACCTCAGGAGAGGAGAAAGGGGAAAACAAAATGAATGTAAAACAAAGACATGCACAAAAACGGAAAGGTCGGAATCAAAAACAAATTTGTGATAAGAACGGATTTTTGCGCCTCTTCGGGGCAACATCAACCCTAAAAGAAATAAATCAATAAAATCCATTCACACCAGAAATAACAAAAACAAAAAGTACAAAAATAAAGGTGGGATTAAGTCAAAAGTCTCCAACCAGGATCCAAGAAGTTAGAAAGATAGAGCAATAAGGGGAGGCAGTGGATATAGAATCTACACAGCCTCCTTCGGAAAGGAACAGCACTATAAATTGTTTCAAAAATACTGAAGTAGAAACTATGACGGGAACCCAGCTGCAAGACTGGAACCAGGATGACACGCCACCTGGAATGCCTCAAAATCCTAGTACAAATGGTCAAACCTCTGGGGGAAGTAAGGTGAGCTTGGGCAACAAGGAAATTAAATGTATGGAACCAGAGAACACAAGGATGAGCCGTTTTTTCAATAAGGTCATGGTCCATAGGGAAATGGAGAATACAAGGACTGGTCATTTACTCCATAAGTATATGATAGACACACAAACATCTTCCTCTATAAATACAGAGCATCACCAGGGACAGCATCCTGAGGAACTCTTAGAGCCTAACCGAATTAGTTGGGAATTAAATCAGAGAGAATCTGCAGAACGATTGACGGAAGCTGAACAAAAGGCGCAACTGAAAAGAGCAGAAGGGAACCTGCGGGAAACAGGAGGATGCCAGAATAACGTTGCCCTTCAAATTACAAAGCAAAAAACTGACCCTAAAGGGATAAACGGGAAGGAAACAAGCGCCCTATGGTTTATACCAGAATATACCTCTAAGGGAAGGTATGATATCATGAATCGAGGCAACATACTACGTCTGCTATCCCACATTCCACCCTTGACTGAGATCTAGACAACTGACCTAGACTCAATAGAATTCATTAAATGCAAGGACTCCATGGCAGGAGAAAAAACGAGAGCAACATGGAGTTCATCTACAATTGCACAAAGAATATTTTTAGAAAGCGACATTTTTAAGACCTGGGGGATAACTATTACCCCATACATCAAGCCAGGATACCCCGACCTGTTAAGGCCAAAGCACACAGGGGAAAACGAGGTGACCGCAAACAGCCCTACTGCATCGGTACTGAAAGGAGCCATGGGGCACTGTAAAATGAACGGGGAGCGCCCTTCAGCAGAACCTGAAACCTATTGTGACTCCATTACATTGCAGAATTGGGATTCTGATATAAGATGGATCTCTAGAACAATAAATAACAACAAAAAAGATTGACAACTTCCTGGTACACTAAAAAGGCCGGGCACCAAAGGGTCTATACGGATATGCTCATGGAATGTGAATGGACTGGCAAATAAATGATCAGATCTGGATTTTATCACCCATATCAGGGCTTTTGGTATTGTGGCTCTACAAGAGACCTGGCTGATTGATCCTCCTCATATGCAAGGATTCCTGCGCTTCTACACAAGTGCACTAGCAGGGGCAAAGTACGGACACCTCCAGGGAGGTCTGGTCATATATGTTGCAAGTACAATCAATCTTATCGCCCGTGAATTTGGTCCTACATCACCAGCAACTCTGGCTGTAAACTTATTCTCTCCAAAATCAACACATGTAACGGACATCAACATCATAATAATAAATGTTTATATTCAACCAAAACGAAAAAGCAAATTAGGAAAAGAAATGTGTAATTTTGTAGAAACATGTATTAGAGAAGGGCCTACAACTGAACTCATTCTTACAGGGGACCTAAACTTAAATCTAATGGGCTCCTCCTTGGATGAAGAAGTGTCCTTACAAAATACAATTTGGAACATCCCAATGCAAGGGAAACTGCATCCATGCAAACAAACTAAGGCTGGACAGTTGGCCCTGGAGGAACTGGAACATCTAAACTTAAGAGCACTAAATGGCAGATCAAGAGGAGACAATCCCCCTGTAACAACACATAGCTCAACAAGAACGAACACCATACTGGACTACACTTTTGTCTCCCTAGAGTTGTTCCATCAAATTATCTCATTTCAACTCGGTGATAAAGGAGATAGCGATCACCGGCCACAAGAAATCGAGCTCAGAACAATTGTTCATATGTTCGAGCGGTGCCGGGCTCCTCGAGGATCAGATTTCACCATTGACCTTAAAAGAATCAAATTTGGGACTGCTGCAGATTGCAGAATGCTGGAAAGTGCCAAAGAACACTTTGACTTGAGGGCTGGACAAGACAAAGTCAGGAAGTGGGAAAATGTCACGGAAACCATGGCAGTTTATGCGACTAAGATCAAACCCCAAACCCAGCAGAGATTTGGAGGAGTCAAGTCCATATCACAAACCGCAAAGAAAGAAATCAAGCATACTAAGAATTCCATCTATCGCTCATTGAGACAGCTTCGGTGTAAGCCACATGATACAATACAATTAAACTTACTGCGAAAGAACAAGGCACTATTGAAAAAACAAAAAAGGGATGCTAACAGAGAAGCAGAGAACGATCTCTGGGCAAAATTACATGCCGACATCAAACAAAATAGCGCACATTTTTGGAGAACCATAAATCAATTTGTTCATCCTAACCATGATGGGATTTCTTTGAATATTTCGGCGGAAGTATGGGTAAAACATCTTAGGTCTCATTTCCATCAAGACATAGGGGCAGATTTACAAGCCCGCTGCGCCACCAGTACGTCACTTTTTGTGATGTACTGGTGGCGCAGGGGGCTGCTCCATATTTACAAGGAGAGGAAAAGCCACCCTGCGTGACTTTTCCTCTCCTTGTAAATACGGCCCCTTCACACGCAGCACTTTGCGGTGAAGGGGCGTTCCATGGGTGGTGCTGTGGGTGTTCCCACGCAACACTCATGGAACAAGACACATCTCCAGAATTACGAGAAATCGTAACTCTGGAGATGCGTCTGAAAGCTACGCCACCCTAGAGGTGGCGTAGCGAGCGCACCGAGGAGAAATGTTTTCATTTCTCCTCGTTTTCCTCTTTCAATGCGTGCTGCATTCTGCAGCACGCATTGAAACAGGAAAATGGTTGTAGTGATTGTTTTTGTGCAGGAAGGTTCCCCTTCCTGCACAAAAACAATCTCCCACGACGCAGGCATCCTTGCACCATGGTGCAAGGGTGCCTGCGCCGGCGCATGGCTGCAGTTTGTGCGCCAGCGCAGGGGGAAGCACAAGGATGCGACATATTCTTGTAAATATGTCGCATCCCTGTGCTTTCCAAACTAACGCAGCATGGCGCAGCAAAATGACTTGCTGCGCCGTGCTGCGTTAGTTTGTTGTAAATCTGCCCCAAAGAGTCTAGTGTAAAGGGGAAAGAACTCTCTGATGTATCAGAAGGTCTTACCATCAGCATGGCGTATGCAAAAAGCAACCAGACCGCATTAGGGAAAGCAGATGGAGATGTCTTAAATGAGGATTTGCCAACGAACCGAATTATGATCATTAAAAGGCATATAGGCAAGGGCAGGAGAGAAGGGGCACCCGGCCCAAATGGAATACCACTGGTACTCTACAAGCAAGAGTCAACTTTTTGGGCTGAAGCGCTAGAACCACTGTTCAGGGAAATAAGGATGACAAACATTTTGCCAGACTCTTGGAGAGGATCTATTATTTCACAAATTCATAAGTCAGGGGAAAGGTCAACTCCACAGAACTATCGGCTAGTGGCATTAATGGACAACGAGGCAAAAATGTTTGCTGGAATGTTACTAGAGGAGCTCCAGGCATAAGAGAAATCCGCAATCCCATTAAACCAGACTGGATTTGCAAAAGAAGTGGGGACAACTACAAACATAATAAAAATGGCAATGCTTTTTGACAAGGCTGAAACTGCTGGGAGGCCCCTGCATCTATGTTTTATCGATTATAAAGCAGCCTTTGATCATGTCAATCGAAACAGACTATGGTCCAAACTGCATAGCTGGGGGATCCCCCAATCCCTTTTAAACTTGCTGATAAATCTGCATACCGACACTTGGGTTCAGATCAAGTTGGGCGATGGATCATTCCTGTCGAGACGCATACCAACGGACAAAGGGCTTAAACAAGGATGTGTTTTAGCCCCTACACTCTTTAACTTGTTTATAGCTGATCTTGTACCGATATTAAATGCCTGCAACTCACACGCTCCAAAATTGGGAGACATCTCATTGCCATGTCTCCTATATGCGGACGATATAGTCCTGATTAGCCAAACGAAAGTAGGCCTTCAACATCTTATAAACGCTACACAGGACTATTCCAGAAAAAATGGCCTAACAATAAATCTTGACAAAACAAGAACCATGACAGTCAGCAAAAAAAGGGAAAAACTTGCAGCATGGTTCTGGGGGGAGACCCGAATTGAGGACACTTTGGAATATAACTATCTTGGCGTGAAGATAGACAAAGGCGGCCAATTTCTTGCGCAGAGGAACAGCATCAGGCATAAAGGCATGGCCCTGGCAACTTCTTTAAAAGCTTTGAGCTCTAAACTAAACGGTCCATCGATTCTGCCTATAGTGCAGGTGGTTTGTGCAAAGCTACTGCCAACAATTACTTATGGCAGTGAGGCGCAGAAAGGAAGAGACGCCAAATTACTTGACTCCACAGTATCAACTACATATAGGGTCATATTTGGGCTGCCAAAATATACTTCACCCTTGCAAATCAGACTCGAGTTTGGCATACAGAAGCAATCTATCGCAAGACATGGGGCATACATCATTACCTGGGATAAAGTACGGAAAGCCCCTCCGGGAACTTTAATTGAACAGCTATGGAAAGAGATAGAATGCCATACCGCTTCACCCGCAGCGAGATATCTTAAAAATGGCTTACTCAAATTGGGATTGAAACAACTCTGGGAAACACCTACAAATACCAGTGTGCTCAAGAAACTGGTTTGGAAAACAGTCAAACATCTTTCCTGGCTGGAGGATAAAGCCTCACTCTCAGAAAGGGCTCACGGATGGATGACTCTGAATACCTTCTGCGAGCCAGCTGCACAAAAGTACTTCAATTTGGGCTATGCCAAGCATATAAAAATTAGATTTATGAAGTATAGATTTGGTCTGCTACCCTGCATACAGCATCTTCCACCCTGGCTAAAGGAGAAGGCAGACCCCAGGTGCCGCTTATGCGGTTCAGCACCGGAAGATCTGCTGCATCTACTATGCTCCTGCAAATAACTTTTACAAGAGCGGAAACAACTGCTGAAAAGTACATTTAATCAGCGAGGTGTTCGAACCAGGAGGCAGGCAGTTCTGGCATGTTTTACACCTAGCGACCCACAACTGAACTGTTCCTTGGTAAAGTTCTTGAGGATATGCGAAAAGAAATTGCCGGAAACTTAGTTACTGAAAAAAATTAAACCGCATACTCAATCCAGTCACACGGGAAAAATGCAGGAACAGGAGGAGCTCGATGTTAAGCACTAATGAGCCCTATTTTTGAGCTGTAAGCACCTCATTTTGTATGTATTAATTTTTGGTATATAAAGGAATATATGGACTTAAATCAGATACCTTGGAGAATAAATGAGATGTGCACATCGGACATAATGTGGCTAAGAATTTGACACTGGATTTGTAAATTTGCACAATTATAGCATAGTTTTTTTAAAAGAATTTTAAATATAATGCTTTTAGAAGTATGGAGTTTTATACGTATATATTGTTTTGAAATGAAATATTTTTGTATTGCAATGGTTTTAATGAACTATGCAAATAAATAAACTGAAACTACTGAATATAGGGAAAACTCCGATAGTATGCACAGAGAACATCGGCTATCAGGAGACGCAGCGAGTGGGCACAGCTACATATCTGGGTGTTAAGATTAACCCGGAAGTAGATACAATTAGCCAGATTAATTTCAATCCTCTGGTTAGCAAAGTTTCCTCCGATCTAAGGCGCATGAATGCACTACATCTGTCAATAATTGGTAGGATTAACATCCTCAAGATGGTAATGCTACCAAAGATATTATATTTGTTTAGTTCTCTGCCCATAGAGATCGAAGGATCCATATTGAAGGCATTGGACTCCATTTTTATAAATTTCATATGGCAATATGGTAAAGTTAGGTGCTCCCTAAAACTTCTGACTCTCCCTCAGGAACGCGGTGGCTGGGCTGCTACTAGTCTCACATTTTATTACTGGTCGGCTTTATTACAGCAGAAGAGTATATTGTTCTTTGAAAAGAAGGCCAGCCAGTCTTTGGAATGTCCTGGGGGCCCCCAACCATCTACGAGCTTGCAGTTGGGAAGGCGGCAGGTGGTATGCTGCTTCACCAATTGGAGCTTAGCTATTTTAAGAAGGTACGATTTAAGATCATAGTTAATGCCTGGAAAATCTGGGGGAAAACTCGAAAGTTTATGAAGATCTCAAACTATAGCAGATATACACCACTGTGGACATCGGCGCTCTTTTCTTCCCTCTTCTATGATGTATGGGAAGGCAATGGGAGGACGTGATTTTGGCTGATCGAGGTGGTGCATGTCGCATCATCGGTAGCAGCTGTTGTGTATTCATACCAGATCACTCACCTTCAGTATATGATGCAATATCAAAATTGCATAAGATTGCTGCAGAAATTCATCCAGAGACTGGAACTTGGACTTTTGCTGGATGGTTTTGGACTCTTGTTTCTGCTTGGGGCTGGAAGCTACTGACTATCCTGTGTGTAATAATTGTAATATTTTTTACATGCTGTGTATGTATCCAATGTGGTCCAATGCTTTGCTCCATTTGCATTTCTGCTTGTATACCTGCCAGAGGGAACATTGCTGAAACAAAGGCCCAACAAATGTTGAATAAAGAGGTGGCCGAAATAATGTTAATAGATGTACGGGATGAATATCTAGATTACCCCAGATAAACGAATGTCTTCAGGCAATGCTGAAAGGGTCGTCTGTTGTAATTTGGCAGCATTTAAGTTAAGCATTAGCTGAAGACCGCCTGTATTTAGAGGCTAAATTGTCCGCTTTGTGGAATCCATTTTGTATTTCTGTCAGCCATTTTGGCTGCCATGTGCTACCATGTGCTCGCCATGTGCTCTGTCCTACCTTCCTGTCAACTGCTCTTGAAATCTGCCTAGAGACAAGTTATATTTAGTTCCTCTTGCTTTGCACATGCTCAGTTGAGCTTGCAGCTGTCCGAGTTTACAAATGTCAGGATGTGTCTACTAAAAGTAGAAACTGTTAGCTCCACCCACTTGTCGACTGTGCATTCTCTGTATGACCTTATATGTACCTAAAACCAGCATTTGTGTTAGTACCGCCTTCATTTGAGCCCCTGTGTGGGTATAAAAGGACCAGGATCCTTCCATTCAGTGTGCTACTTCATGCATTACTGAAGGGTGATGTGCGAATGTTAGCTCCACCTCATGAGGTTTAATAAACTCTGTCTTTTATATTTCAGTTTCTGTGCCAACTTCTTCCTAAGTGTCTGAGGACTCTGTGCAGAGAAGGGTGAACCCCTAAGCACTGGTAGGCCTTGCTGAGGCTCACTACTACATAGGGACTTTTTTTCTGTTCAACTGCCTCTATCTAACTGTCTTGATAGAAAAGGACCAGTGGAGGGCAGTAAAATACCAGAATTGCTTTCTGCTTGTTCAACTGCCTCTATTTAACTGTCTTGATAGAAAACGACCAGTAGAGGGGTCAGTAAAATATCAGAATTGCTTTCTGCTTAGGGACTTTCTTTTTATTATTTTTCTGGCAACTGCCTCTATTTAACTTTCTTGATAGAAATCGACCAGCAGAGGTCAGTAAAATACCAGAATCACTTTAGCATTCTCTAGATTCCAGTACATAGAAATTGTCTTCCACAAGCACCGGTAGACAATAATTGTTTTTCAAATCTTGTATTTTCAGTGATATGTCCACCGAAGGCCCTGATTTTATAAGTGCTATATAAATGCAATTACAATACAATACAATGTCTTGTTTGGCACAGGCTCCGACCCTCAAACTACAGAAAGATCTCTCGGCATGCACCAGAGCTTGCTCCGTTCTGCATCCACGTTGTCTCTTGTTAATGATACATTCGTTCTATGGCTTAGAGTTCCGTCGGAACTGATGTCCTTGCGCTCAGAAGTCCTTGTGGTGTTTATAGCGCTATTCACATGATTGCTGGTGACTCGCTTTCACGTTAAAACACAGTTCCTTTTTATGTAAATAAGTTGCCAACCTGCATCTGCATGAGGATTTCACCAGTGCCCAGTCATTGTCATCACCATCACGCCCACGCCCTGTCAGATTCATTTCAGCTTTCATTTGAATGGGTCTTGAAATGCGCTTCGGCTTATTTTCTGCTGAGAGCCATGTTCACGGACTGCTAAGGGCGTGGTTCTGAACTATCCTAGCGGACAGGTCTCATGGAGGTTACTCGAGAAGCCACGTGCCTCCAGCGTGACAGGAAACATTATGACAGGTACGCTTCCCAAAATCCTTACTGTTTGTTCGCCATTTATTAAATGGATTTTATCAGTGATTACGACGTATCATCTTTGATCAATAATTGTCTGAGAGTGGAACATTGCGTTTTGCTGAATGCAGCAGCGAAGTATACTTGGGAGTCTTACAATAAAATGAACAGCATGTGATGTGTTTTCCTCTGGATGTGCAATCCTTAAAAATGTCGAATTGAATTTTTGAAGCTAAGTTTAGCACAAGTGACTGTGTATGAAACCAGATATTCGGTAACCAATGACTAACGACTAAGCAAGGTTCCTTTGAACCAACATGTACTAGTTGTTGAGTCTTTTACCCCCATTGCTGCTTTTGATTTATAGGATTGGAAAGGTGGTGTCAATATGGCTGCTAATTAAATGTGTGTAGGCGACAACAGTACATAATTCTGTCTCTCTGTATTTGAATAGTGCTATATACTTCTTGTACTGTCAGGTGAACGACAAAATGTGAGCGTTTACATTTATCAGGATTTTCTGCGAGATGTGTTTAATGGGCGTGTATAGACAACAGGGAATGTATTTCAGCTGAATTTACTTAAGTGTACCGCTAGCTTTTTGAAAAGGTTTTGCCTCATGTGCACCAATGTTTCCAAGAAATGTGTTTTTATTGCTTTATGACGTTTGGACAAGTTTTGTGAAGTCCAGCCAAATGGGACAAAGTATCGGTGCAGTGGAAAGATGCTTTACCAATGCTGCTTCTGATGGTACTGTTTTTAACCACTAGTACTGCTCACTAAAATCTCACTCAGGTCGGAACTTGAGTTGCACTTGCCTTGAGACAGTGCGTTTTGCACATTTGATCAAATTGATTCTTTTGATTAGTTTAAAAAATATTAAAGTAAATGACGTTATACATCTCATAAAAAAATAATATTTAATTGACTGCTGTTGTAACAGAAAACCATAAGATGGCACCAGTGATCTAAAAAGGAAAGAAATATATTTCAGTGCAATATCCCTGAAATCCTGAGAGTAACAGATTATATTATATATGCTAATCGGCTAGTTTATTACAAAACTCTTAAACTTCATTCAAGTGTAATACCAGCGTATGTCAAGTCACAAATCTTGAAAAGTTACAAAATATGATAATAAAGCTATCCATCCTAACCAAAAAGGGAGAGAGAGAGGGCACTTTGTGGAATAAGTAGTAATGTAGCCTCGCAAACATCTGGAATCATGCAACCAATGAAATTCCATCATTATGCTGCACAGCCTTTTATAGGGTCTGATGGTGAGTGTAAATGGACTTGCAAGGTGGGAATGTCTGATTGTAAAGCACTTCGAACCCTTACCCACAGTCTTGTGACAAACGTCATCCTCGTGGACGGTCCTGTGTAAGAATGATCATCCACTGGAGGTCAGTGAGATGGGGAGTGCAGTCTGTAAGATGTTTTTTCACAGTCGTGATAGTGTATACCCATCCTAAGAGACTTCTTATCTCGAATTCTTCTGGTTCAGCTTCATTGCTTTGTTCCTCGCCGTGTGTGTTCCCTTTCCTCTTAGCTACACCACCTCTGAGTCATGTCACAAGGAAGCCCTAAATAATATAGTAAATGCAGATTTGTTTTTACCTCCCTTTCACAATTCTAAAAACAAAAATGCAGCATTACTTATCAGACTTCTGTCATTGGCGTGTTTCCTTATTTCAGCGCCTTGTGGTGCCCAAAAGGAGTCTCACGCATTCATCTTGATATTAAACTAGGGTCACGTGTGACTATTGTTCTAGTTGACAATATGATAGCCCCAATTTAGTATTAAAGGATACCAACATAACTCGAGAGAAGCGGCATGGTCTGAGTGAAGCGGAGCCCACAGGCATCGGATGATGGTACATTCCACTCCTCTCCAGTCTCTATGGCAACAACCATAGGCTGTGCTGCCTAGACTCCTAGGATCCTTCTCTGTGCTTCTGCAGCGCATGCCATGGATGACCGGCGCCAGTAGGACAAGGTAGGGGTTGCCCAATGGCCAGACTCACTCGCATGGTTGGAGGCCCTATTGCAGTGACCCCACATTGATCTCCATGTACTGTTCTCAGGTTGAACATGCTGCTAAGTCCCACCTCTTGGATACATTGCACCCCACGTCCTGGAGTCCTGGAGACCAGGCTGAAGTAGGGGAACCCCCATCAGTGGAGGCACCTGCTGCCAGCCTGTCTAACTCTTAGGCTACCATCCAGGGGAACCCATGCCAAGAAGGCCCCCAGGGAAAGCACTGTGTATCTTCACATCTGAATACCTTAATGTTGGTGTATCTTAATATCAGCATATCTTGATATCAGTACAGATTGGTGTCTATACAGCCTGATATGGGCTATCTATTCTGTGCAGCTACCACCCCTGTGTATCCACCATGCCACATAATTCCACTATACAAATCCACTCCACACCACACAATTCCACAACTAACAATTCCAATCCAACCCGCATAATGACACTCCAAACCACATACATCCACTCCATTCCAAACCAAAACACATGGGTAAACACTTTGTCATTTACAACACGACTGCCTCTCCTCATATACATATTTTTTTCTTTCTGCTTGTTTTGCCTTTCTCCTTGCATGTCTCCTGCTCCTCTCTGCCCAGTTCTATCCACCAGCATCCCTCTTCTGCACCGTCTCCCCATCAAAACCTCTCTCCATTCACTGCCCTTCTATCTACCTGTATTTATTTCCCTCTGTTCCTTTCTCCCTCACTCTCTCTGACCCCCACACTCGCTTGAGGGTGTCCCTCACGCCTCTCCTCCAATCTGTCCCTGCCCTTGTTGTGACTGTTGTGGACCACCTCTCCGTCTGTCCCTCCCTCCCCTGCCTGCCAGGCTTTCTCTATGTAGCGCTATAGGCAGTGGAGCACAAATGTGTGTTATGTTGTACATTGGGAAACAAAGTTTTGACCATTGACTTTAACTTGCTCTAAAAACTCCCATCTTGAATTCTGACTCTGTCTGGCCCGGGTTCTGCACACACACTCAGGCCCCCAGGTTACTCATGGTTATTCAGGTTATTTGTGTTCGAGATTTTTTTCCTCTTTGAGGGTGTTTTTTGTACTTTTTGAGATGTTTTCTACTTTCTCGAGCTTTACTAAGATAAGGGGCTGAAACACGCGAGGAGAATGCATGAGGAATCCTTTGCCGTGGAATGCTTGTAGGAGCCTGGCCAGCTCCGGTGAGTTTCCTTGATGTAGAGGATGTCTTTTCGAAACTTCTCGTGCACTGAGAATATAAAAAATACTGGGGTTTCTTGGCTGTAAGACAGGATCTTTCCTGAGAGGTGGACGCATCTCCTCAGTGCTGCATTTCCCGGCTTGAAGAGTCTCTTGACCCTAGGTCTGACATTGGGACCCCCAGTCGTGGGAGTGCCAAGATGAATTTATTGCAGCCAGTCAGGAATTTTCTATGATCATTGGTATTGAGATATATCCTGTTTTATTAAAGACATTCAACCTGCTGCAATAAAGGTATTCAATTCGGTACCATAATTGTGAGTTCATTTACGTAGTGCTTTTTTATTTCAAACGTACACACTGAAAGGTGTTCATTTTGTGCAATTTGGTTGTACCTCGTTCTTAACAGTAAAGCACTACAGTTTGGTATCAGAAGTGGGGTGCGGTATGATTTTAAAAGGGAAAGAAGAAAACATGTTTTCTCAAAAGACAATGTTTTCAGTTGCAGATTCCCAGATGCCAACTGAGCTATTGGGGTGGGAAGATGCCTCTTATGCATGTTTAACAGACGAGGGCAAACACAGATATGTAAATCTTTGCAGAAAGTTTCCTTTGAAGAGGAAAAAGAGCTTAGCACTTCAGAGAGAAAAATTTGGATTCTTTTAAGGGCTTTTCGTAGCATGTATGAAAAATGTGCGCAGTATGAAAAAGAATATAATCAAATACAACAGCAGTGAATTGAAGTTAAAAAGAATTCTGATATATTAATGTTTGAAAACAAATCATTAAAAGATAAACTGGAAATGTACCAGATAGCGCAAGAGCGAGATGCCGTGTGTGTGACGCAGTATAAATTACCAGACTTTTCAGATAGCCAGAGTGAGTCGCAAGACAGGAATGTTGTTCAAGGAAAGCTGCAAGCTAATTCACAATGCTCCCAGGAGGTTTCAATTAATTCTCTGGAGGACTTTACTCTGCAAAAGATTAATGGCATTTTGGACAGATTTCCACAGCAACAAAGGGAGGCTTTGCTAACGTGGATAGTGTGTTTGTTTGATTTAGGAGCATCTGAAGTGATGTTAAACCAAGAAATAGCTACAGTTTTGTGCACTTAACGTTGACTGCATTGTACAGGAACAGTTTAGAAATTACAGAGAAGATAAACAAATCAGCCTGTTACAATTAGAGGTTGCTGGGTGCAGTCGCAAGTCAGACTGGCCAGTAAATGACAAACCTTGGTTTACATTGAGAGTCTTAAGGAAGAAATCATGATGAAAAATGCTATTTTTAAACCTGATTCTGAGTGGGGAGAGCAGTCGCAATATGCTTTTGAATCAGCAAAAGAGGCTATACAATATGCTTTAGATATGTGGCCCATACAGGAGAGAGACATTGAGTTACATGTGACAGTTCAGGGGCAGTATGCTAATTGGAGTGTGTGGGGGAAAAACAAGGCAAGAAGAGGGTTTTCGTGGACCTTTGGACTAAAAAATTGCCAGATGCTGGAGAATGGTTTACTCCCTTTGAAAAACAGTTGCCGGTGTTTCACTGCACTCTGATAGACACTGGACAGATACAGTTGTTTGTGTGCTGCTGTGCTCGAATAGACAATGGGCAGATGACAATGAGGCACAATGTGATTTTGAGACTTGAAATTTCTCGAATGCAATGGGTGATAAGTACCCCTAAATCGCTCAGACCAGAGCAAGCACAAGAAGCAAATGTGATCAAATGGAAGTGATACGTACAGACAGAAATTGCAGTGTTGCATGAGCAGGCGGTGCAGGTCCCAGTGGAAATCACAGGGGTGTTAGAGGATGTGTCTGAGATACAAGAGTCCCCTGTGAAGTGGGCTAAGGAGTTGTGGCAAGAGGAAATATTACCGCAAAGTGCAATCATTGTGTATTATGTAGATGCTCACTGTCCTACCACTTCACTAGAATGCTGGTTTAATTCCTCTGCAGATGAAAAGGCTAAAATTCTGGAGGCTGAGGTGGCACCATCGGACTCAGACATAGTGGGAATGGCTAAGTGGGCACACCAAAAATGTGGGCACCTGGGAGAGAAGACCACTAATAGGTGGGCAGAGAGTAAAGGGATGTATATTCCCTTAGATGTGATTAAAACTGTCATAATTAGGGGTGGGCGGAGTTTGCGGAGTCCCACTACACGGAATTCCGTGTAATCGCAAAAGAAACTCCGCCGCGCTATGTGGAGTTCCGTGTTCGGGCGGAGTTTGCCAGCGTACCCGTTCGCATTGCGTTGGGACCACAGAGTGCATCCGCGCAGTCCAAAATCACGCGGGAATGGCGCTAGGTGGTCCTGAAGTGTGCTCGCATTCTAAATCACACGCGAACAGCATAACGCGGCCCGGCCATTTTGTTTTTCTGATCTCTGTTATGGTGCTGGGCCAAATTTTTAATCTCTTGTCAATCTTTGTCATCCTCCTCCTTTATTACTTTTCTACCCCTAATTTTTACTAACCCTGGGTGGAGTTCGAAGTGCAAAAAAACCTCTACCGTGCTACGCAAAGCTTCGCGAGCAGCAGAGTGCATTAGAAAAATGCTGTTTGCAGTGATTTTCAGTGCCAGGTGCATGTCAGCATTGTGCAATCATCGTGACCGGCAACATGCACAACGCAAGCGGGCGCTGCTTCCTTTCTGCCGCTCGAGTAGATTTTTACTCGAGCGACAGCTTTTTCAACGCGAACGGACGGTTTCTCAACGTGATCGGTCGCGAGCATACGCGACCACTCGCAATGAGAAATCTGAGCGTCCGCGTTGAGAAATCTCACCGGCAGGTTGATTTTCCACGCTTGCGCTCGGCAACTTGATGTTGACAATCGTGAACGAGGAAAAATCTTTCCGGGAGGTGGATTTTCCTCGCATGAGGAAAAAAAACTCCGCTCCACTACGCGAAGCAGAGTTTTTTGGAACTCCACAAGCACTGCGGAGTGTGGAAAAATCGACAAACTCCGCGAGCGGAGCGAAGTTCACCGCCCAGACTTACTTTTTACAATAGTGTGCGTCTTTGTGTTTATGTATTTTACATTTTTGCTTACTTACATTTTTGTGACTTCTTTTCTTATTTCTTTCTTCTTTACTTTCCCTTCCTTACCCATCTTAGTTTATTTGATTTCCCCACCCAGCGCCATGGCAGAGGGGTCGCTTCCATGCGGGGGGCGCCGCCGCTCAGGTGTGCAGACCCGGGCGATCTTTGGAGAGGAGGAGGTGGCAGCACTAGTTTTTTTGTGCAGCGCCACCTCCCCTCTATCCTGGCGGCAGGCCCGGTAGCGGCTACTCCCTGCGGGAGCGTTGGCAGCACCGGGGGATGGTGCGCGCGGCTCCACAGCGAGGTTCGGCGCATCGGCCAGCAGATGAGGCACCGCTGGGCCGACATTCTCGACAGGGAGCAGGAACTGCTTGACCTGCTAGGCATCGAGATTCCGGGGCTCTGAGTATTAATCATTTGTTGTGTTTGTGTTCTACAATGCAAAAAAAAATCTGAATAGCATGCAGCTCACACTCAGAGGTAAGTTGTGTGTTTAGTAAAGTTTACGCTGGTAAATTATTATGATTGTGTGATCCAGTTTCTAGTTTCGACTAGGCAGGTGCCGCTACCTAATCGCATTCATCAGGCGCTCGCTTTGGCTGATTAATAAAGATGCCATTGCAGACTGTTTCTTCTGTCACTATAGTGAATCACTGAGTAGTGCGTTCTCTCTATGGCTTTGTTTATGTAGCTTGTACAGTTCCAGGTTATTTATTTAATTGAATTCACAGTGATGATGTGAGGTATGCATCTATGCATTGCAAAAAACGGAGAGTGAGTTGGCTCATCAAGGGTGTTGAGAAACGGGAATAGAATAAAATCAAAGATCATTAACTGGAATATGTAGTTTTTGCTAAGGAGATTTGGAATATGGATTTAACGACAGTCAATAGACTTGAGTCGAAAGATACTAATAGTACTATAGGTGATCTGTTTTAGCAACTGCGTTTGCTTTTTATAAAACATTTTGTGGAGATTATTACCAGAATCACTAATCTATTTTTATCTATCTTCTTTATTTCGTTCATCAGCTCCCAAGGGGAAGAAGAGGGACGATTCGGAGTGTCCGGGGAAATCTGGTCAGCTGGCGCCGACCACCAGCACCGCTTCCGAGGGCTCTGCAGATCCCAGTAAGTCCTTTTATGATTGTTATGGACTTCTTCGGGTAGAACGGACCATAGAATCTTGGGCTTTATTTTGTCTATTGGAATGTTGGTGCTATCTATCGTGATTCATGAAGATTTAGATAACAGGCCGAAGTAATCTAGTATTTCAAATTTTAAAAAAAACATCTATGTTTGTTTAGAAGGCTTTCCTTTTCCTGCTTATGCCTAGCTCTCTCTAACACAGTTCAGTTCACGATACATTGACCATGGTCATCATGGACCACAACCCCCCTCAGTGTAGTGTGCTGCAGACCCGTTCATTTATTGTTACAGTACACCACCAGTTTCCAATGACAGTGCAGCATGGCTGGAAAAAAAAGTATGAGGTCCCACTCGCATTGTATTTGCCACACAACCCCATAGGTTTTTCATTGAGCGTTATTCCATGCCTGGCTTGTCTAACTTTGTGAACCAACCAATCAACTGCCCAGAGAGATATTTGGAAGATATGTTCTAAATGAGCTGTAGGGCTGCATTGCTGTTGTATTTGGGGCTGTGTATCTGGGATCTAAATTATGTGTAATGTTTTATATTCTAGCCACACAGAACATCGGTGATGCCGGCTCCAGTGCCGCTACAGGAGGAGATGGCGACGGCTCAGTTTTTGCAGGGGGAGAAGCGGCAGCAGGAACGGGCACTGGTAAGTCACATATTTCTTGCATTACTATACTCACTAGCTATTGCCATGGCGTCGCTCGTTGTCGTCATCAAAAATGACTGAGGTGAAACCCCCCCTCAGCTTTACCAACCACAGCGGTGGTTGAGTTTTTATGGACTCTTCTATCTGCAAATTCAGCAAAATCTCACATAATGCGCTTTGATGGCTTGAGGGAGGTATCAAAGAACAGAAGGCAACTTAAAAGAAAGGAAATGGTATATGAGTGAAAGGGTGGGTGGGCCATTCTTGGCATGTGCCACATTTAATCATGCAATACCCATGTGAAGTGATTCCAGAACATATATCATGGTTTCCCATAAGAGATTAATTTACACTTGTTCATATTTTTCCCTTGTGAATTGAACATTGAGTGAATAAGCCAAAGATCATGAATCGATTATCAGTGTAGTGGCCTCTCTATTATAGAGAAAAAAGCTCTACCCTACCTGTCTAATCCCTCTACCCTACCCCCTGCAGTAGAGAAAATCAAGTTTCCTTTCCTTGGTTCTTGCCCAGCACATGAATTTGTTGGAAAACGTGGTGGCGGGGAGGCCACAGAGTAAAGTGGGAGTAAGTGCATGATTTGATATCAAGTTTGGCATATGGGATACACAGAGACGAATGTGCCAAATAAAATCCATATAATCCGTTCCTTTACCTGTAGTACAGTCCATTACATTCATTTTCCTCAACGTCTATGTACGGCAGACAGGATGATATATTAATATCCGCATTTCATACATGAGGTGTGTTGACTGACGTAGTATCTCATTTATTATTCATGATCCTCTTTGGAGCCAGGGTAGGAAGAGAAATGCATTTGGCGAAGAGTAGGGCCATTGGAATTATATAATTGTCAACTAGAGCTGCAGTCAGTAGCAAACTAGCAGAGGCGCTGGCTAGCAAGGAGCATGGCTTCATTATTTTAGCACCACACAACTTGTACTCCATAATACTGCATAATGCTGTACTCATCAATGAGAAGTCATTTATTTTTCAACTCAAAGTGTCTGACTCTGTTTATTATAGTTACTTGAAAGGCCTTTAGAAGAAAAAATAATCCAATCACTGTTTTTTAATCCTGTGATGTTATTCTCAGCCAGTCTGCCGGTTACTTTTCTGCCACACAGTCACTGCTTTTTTATGTTTGGCAACATGTGTGGGTAAAAGAAAACATAAAATTGGCCTTGTGATTATCATAATCATCACATCAAATACATTTCAATGGCCCTAGGGGACCAGCAATGTACTGCTACTGTGCTACGCTGTTATTTGTAAAGAGCATTTATTATAATTTGCTTTTTTTATTTTTCTCAATACAGCTGCTCCTGCTGGTCCAGCCGGACCACCTGACAGAAAGGAGAGAGCGGCCCGTTTGCGGCAGCAGAGGCTGGAGCATATCCAGCTTGAATACCGGTGGCGGGTGGTCCTGGAAGAGGAGGAGGAGGAGATCAATGCTCCGCTCCCGGGCCCCAGTGCAGCCGGTCCCCCTCAGCCTCCCTCCTCCCGGTCATCGCCGGCGCCGCCGCCAGACAACTGCTGCCACCCCCCACCAGAATGGCAACAGGCCATTGCTGTGCCTCATCCTGCAGTGGTTGGACACTATCGAGGGCTAGCTCACCTCGATGGAGCTGAGCATGGACAAGCTCCAGTCCAACATCCATAATGCCCTCTTTTGACCCTTTTTTAAATATTTTGTTTTGATGGGAGGGATTTGTTGTTTGTTGGGGCTGGGCAGAGAGGGTGGGAATGGAGTTGAGCGAGGGACTCTAGAGACCTTGATGAACATTTTGAGTTTTGGGGCTTGTGTCAGTTTTGTTTGGGAGAGGGGTGGGCATGTTGTTTGGGTGGAGAGGGTGGGTTGCTTTTTTATAATCTAAATTTATGCTTGAAGTAGTTTATTTTACTCTTACTTTGCACTGCTGCCTTCAAGTAGTTTTACGCAGCCTGTTTATGTGCTCGTTACTTAAGACTAGAGATATCGTAGCACTTAGTTATAGAGTCTAGGCTTATACTTCTCCAACTATCTTGACCATTATGGGGAATGCTGCCATGATGAGATGACCTAGGCTATATTGTGTTGAGGGTCTGAACTATCTAGATAAAAAACAGTTAAATTACATCCATCCTAGTTGTCTTACCTGAATAATATACGTGCAGCAATAACAGGGGAGGCATCACAACTTCACAAGCGAGGTCCCACTTCCAGTTCCAACCAGGTGAGCTCCAACTATAGGATTGTTCTGAATGATTGATTGATGATTATCCATCGTAGGCAACTAAATGGAAGTAGAAAGACCGAGTAAGTGGATTATATATATTTATCAAAGATTTTAAAACAATTGACACCACCTGAGTAGTACGTGATGATGATGACACAATGAGAATGCCTGATTGTGCTAAAATAGAATATATAGCAATACTACTAAGTTTTGGCTAATGTGGAGCTAGCAGTATTATTTGTGAAATCCACAAGTTATCAAAAATGAACTCAAAATCTGGAGTCGAGTCAGTCGACAAGCTTAGGTTAGGCGTTTAATGTTAGGCAACACAAGGCCTTAATGATGATGATGCTGACGACTGACGTTCTTCATTCTATATCTAAAAAAACTATGGATCATTTTTAATGTGCGGGTTGGTAATGGGCTGGTGTGGGCTACTGCTTCGAAGATTCTACAGTAAGTTGGTGTTGCTTTCACCACATTCGCCCCACCAAGTGTGTGATCCATTGATGGTGTCATTTCAGCCACAGCTCAATAAATCACCTTGCTCGGGGAAGAGGGTTAGGGGTTTGATGAATGGATGGGTAATTGGATTTGGTGAAAGGTTTGACAAAGACAAACACTACAACACAAGGCCAACATTCATCTGGGCAATAAGCAGCAGCACATCATTCGCCATCAATCTGTTGTTAGGGAAACAAAGGAATGAGTATGATAGAGTACAGATACATTGTTGCAGGCCACTCACCTGAAACTCCAGGCGGTTCCGATGGGGCGACGTTAGTCCCCCAATCCCTATGGGACCTAACGCGGTAGCAGTGAACAAATACACTACGTCCACGTAAGTTCCCAAGGGGAAGGGGGGTTGGGAAGAGAGACAGAAGAGAAATACCGGTTCTGTTGATAGCGCTGCTTCTCTAGGCCGGGAACTGCTGAGCTCTGGATAGACAGGGCCTTGATGCAAGATTGCAAGGACTGGGGCCAGGTATAGGGATGGAGGCGTTAGTTCTGTAAGGGAAAACTCAATTAGATGGTTTCATAACAGTACTCAGCATTAAATTACAGTCACACTCTCAAATACATACACAGAAATCAGAATTTGTGCATATAACAGCTTTTCTAGAAGAATGTCTTATTCTGTATTACTCTTATACAGGTTTTGCTTGCCCTTAGCTTAACTCTTGATTTATTGTCAAAGAATGCACATTAAATCCTGTATTTTGATCAAGGTTCGTGGATTATTAAGGTCTTTCAGTCTTTGGTTTTACTGCTCCCTTCTGGAGTCCAAAGGTTCAAAGCACTCTTTAAATGTCTTTCAATTTGAAGGCACAATTACTACAGAAAATATGTCTTTTCTGTATTGCTAATCCTTGCTGGAGTGCCTTTCAGTTCAAGCACTGACTGGATTCTGTGCCCAAAAGCTTGCAAGGCTAAACACTGCCAGAATACTTGTAATATATTTAGAGGTTAAATCTGTTACCTTATTCATATGAGGAAAGGAGTCTGCAATCTGCGCGCAGAGCATAAGAAAACCTTGAGTCACCTTCTGTGCTGTGCCTCTCTTACAGGAACTACGGTGTCTTTCAGAAGCAGGAAGCTCGGAGGAAGAGGAGAAACAATGCTGGACAGAGAACTGGAGCAGAGGATCAGCTGGAGCCAGGCAAGTGATCGGTAGGAATAAACGAAGCCAAGCAGTGACTGAAGGTGCAATGTGTCTTATATAGGCACAAACCACGTGTCTTACTGTCAGTTGAGCCATGCTTTAGGGAAATAAGCAATTACCAAGGCAAATTAAGTTGCACATGTATTCAAGGATTTCTAGATTCTTTCTGTGGAGGCAGTTGAAGCAATTATGATAATGAAGTGCAGCACATTACTCAGAGACAGTTGAAATGTGACAGTTGAAATGCTGCACTTTCTCACATTGCCAGTTGGCACAAGGTTCACATGTTGTTTAACCAGTGCATGTTTAAACAAGCCTTGGCTGCTTCAGCATTTCTCCCACAATAGTGTATAACAGAATTGTGCACAATAAGCACAAGCTAATGCAACCAATAATTCACATGCTTATTGCACAATAAACACAAGCTAATACAACCAATAATTCACATGCATACTAACCACTGCATAGTTGCTATAAATAAACACTGTGTCTACAGTAAAAACCTTATTCAGGTTTACATCAGGGTTCGTGTGGTTGAGCAGTGGCAAGTGTGAATCTACACATGACAGTTCTCCCTCCCAAAGGTCGTCTCACAGGACGAGGCTTAGTGGGATTCAAAGTATGAAAACGCCGTACAAGGCGAGGGGCATGAACAAAGGATGCAGGCTCCCAAGAGCGTTCAGAAGGATCATACCCTTTCCAGTCGATTAAATAGTAAAGCCTGCCATGCATGCGTTTGGCGTCCAAGATGCGGTGTACCTCATATTCTTGATGGCCATTGACTAGAACGGGTGGGGGTGGAGAATCTGTTCTGGTGTTTGGGTGATAGGGTTTTAATAGGAAAACATGAAAGACTGGATGTATGGTATAGTCTGGGGGTAGTTGCAATCGAACTGTAACTGGTCCCAAAATTTGTGTGATTTCGAATGGGCCTAAAAAACATGGTTGCAGCTTCCTGGGACCTGCTAAAGTGATGTTGCGAGAGGAGAGCCAAACACGATCTCCAACTTGGTACATGGGTTCAGGACTCCTGTGCTTGTCTGCCTGTATTTTCATTTGGGTCTCGTGTTTTGCCAAACTGCATTTTAATTTCCTTTGAATGTCTTGTAGAACATTTAAACGTTCAGTGACAGAGGGAACAGGGGATGTTGGAGTTGGTAGTGACACTGGAAGGCTACGAGGATGACTTCCTGTGAGAAAGTAAAATGGTGAGCATACCAAGGCGGAGTGGATTGTATTGTTATATGTAAATTCCGCTAATGAAAGAGCCTGATCCCAGGCAGTTGTCAGCGTGGCTAAGAAACACCGAAGGGTTTGCTCTAGCATTTGGTTTACTTTCTCTGTCTGACCATCTGTTTGGGGGTGATAGGCTGTGGACAACGCGATTTCTATGTCAAGCAAGGAATAAAAGGCTTTCCAGAATTTGGAAGTAAATTGACATCCCCTATCGGAGACAATTTTTGTCGGTAGACCATGAAGCCTTACAATGTGATGCAGAAATAGGGTACTGAGTTCTGCTGCTGATGGTAAACCCTTGAGGGGAATAAAGGGTGCCATTTTAGATAACATGTCAACTACCACTAACACAGTGGTGTATTTGTTAGACTCAGGTAAATTTGTTATAAAATCGATACTCAGTGTGTGCCAAGGTGTTGGAGGAACAGGTAATGGTTGTAGAAGGCCAGAGGGGCAAGATGTGAAGTCTTGTTCCGAGCACAGGTGGGACATGTATTTACATAATCCTTAATATCTTGTCTAATGGACTCCCACCAAAAGTTTCGTAAACACTTTTCTAATGTTATGTGTATGCCTGGATGACCAGCAAGAGCAGTATCATGACTCCAGACTAACACCTGCTGTTGTAATTCCTTGGTTGATACAAATAGTTTTCCTGCATGAAAATAATATTCATGTTCTATCGAGTTAGAAGATTTTTTGAGCCACTGTTCTGGGGTGTAGTCTTTATATGCCTTTTTAACATTATCCATAAAAGTGTCTATGGTGGTAAGAGCAACAATCTTGTCTACAGGAATTATACTGGGAGGAACTGAAGTGTCACTAGGCTCTTCAGGGTGTCCTAATTGTGACAAAATGTCTGATTGAAGTTGTTTAGTCCCTGGTCGGTATGTAATTAAAAAATCAAAGTCACTAAAAAAGTGAAGCCATCGCATTTATCGTGGAGTTAAGGCTTTTACGGAACTGAAGAACTGTAAGTTTTTATGATCAGTGTAAATGATGATGGTGTGTTTTGCTCCCAACAAATGATGTCGCCATTCAGTAAGTGCTCTTTTTATTGCTAATAATTCTCTTTCTGCAATAGTGTAATTCTGCTCAGCTGGAAGCAGTCTTTTAGAGTAAAATGCTACAGGATGTAGATGCCCTGTTTGTGGATCCTTTTGTGATAAAACACCTCCCATGGCGAATTGTGAAGCATCGGCTTCAACATAAAATGGCAGATTTGGGTCTGGGTGATGTAATATAGGTGCAGTCGTGAAGCGCTGCTTGAGGATTGTAAAGGCCTGTTCTGCTGCTTTAGACCAGAGAAACGGTTGTCCTTTTTTCAGCAAACTGGTTATGGGGACCACTATTTCTGAGAAGTGTGGAATGAAGCGCCTGTAAAAGTTGGCAAAGCCAAGGATTTTCTGAACATCTTTTACTGAAGTTGGGGTTGGCCATGAAAGAATTGCATCTATTTTTTTGGGATCCATGGTGATACCTGTGGGTGACAAATGGTACCCAAGGAACTCTACAGATGTTGCATGAAAGGTACACTTTTCTAATTTAGCGAACAAAGTGTTCACGCAAACGCTGTAGGATGTATTGAACATGCTGATTGTGTTCTTCTTTGTTCTTGGAGTATATCAGAATGTTGTCTATGTAGACGACGGCACAGACATCAAGAAAGTCTTGTAATACCTCATTAATGAAATACTGGAAGGCCGCCGGGGCATTACAAAGCCCAAAGGGCATTATCGTATATTCAAAGAGCCCAAATTTGGTTCGAAAGGCGGTCTTCCATTCATCTCGCTCTTTGACGCGGATCAAATGGTAAGCGCTGCGCAAGTCTAACTTGGTGTATATAGTAGACCCACGAACTTGGTCAAGTAAGACTGGTATTAGAGGTAAGGGATATCGATTATTTATAGTGGCCTTATTGACCATTCTATAATCAATACAGGCCCGTAAATCTCCAGACTTTTTTGACACGAAAAAGAGGGGCGAAGGGACAGGAGAAGTAGAATGTCTTATAAACCCCCGTTCCAACAACTCATCTAAATACTTGCGCAGGTATTGATTCTCAGGTTCGGTCAGGGCGTATATCCTGCTACAAGGAAGGACTGCCCTGGGAACCAGATCTATGCGGCAGTCATATATCCTATGAGGGGGTAACTGGGTTGCCTTAACAGGATCAAAGACATCGTGAAAATCCTGGTATTCCTTCGGGAGGTGATCAGAAGGTACAACATGTGTTGTTGCACAATGAAGTGGTGTCACAGGACATTTAGCTTCTTGATAACATGTTGTCATACATAGAGGTGAATCTAAGGTGACAGTCCGAGAAACCCAATCAATCTTGGGATTATGGTATTCCAGCCATGGTATGCCAAGGATGACACCGAAAGTAGGGGTATCAAATCAAAAGTTGTTTCTTCTGTATGACCATTGTCACAAACTAAGGTCAAAGGATTGGTGTGAAACCGAATAAGGCCAGAAGATAAGGCTGAGCCATCTACGGCAAGGACAGGCTCAGGTTCTGCTTTGGTAATACGTGGAACTCCCAGTTTAGCTGCCAATGCCAGGTCAAAAAAGTTTCTGGTAGCCCCTGAATGAAATGAAATTTGTACTTGTAAAGCGCACTGTTACCCTAGGGTGTCCTGGCGCTGTACGCATACCGCTGTGGAACCCTTCCTGTCTTTTCCCTGTGAAATGTCAACTCCTGGGCACCCCCAAGGTGATGCCAGGCATCCCAGCGCTGGTGGGGCCGTTGTGGAGATTAAGCAAGCTATTGCCCAGAGTTGCAGAGTGGGACCCATGATTAGAATAGGCACCGAGGCGAGAATTATCAGGTCCGAGGAAATTGAGCCCAAGACCCGCCGAGGCGGGAATTGAACCCTGGTGCCGGGCCAGATCTCTGCATCAGGGTCTGCCGCTCTAACCATTGAGCCACACTTCTCCTGAATCAATAAGTACTGACAAAACCTGTCAATTCTGTGGGGACAGGATTAGTGTCACTCGGATTGTCAGGTGCCTGGGCACACGATTTAAAACATTAGTAAGGTATTGGGAGATCTGGAAAGTGGATTCTCTCGGGGAGGCGATCTCTGTACTTCCCGAGAGTGTTAGTTTTCCTGCTGTTGGTCGGGAAGGCTTACACTAGCTACTGCCTTTTTCTTTTTTGGTTTTAAGTTGCAGTCTTTTGTGAAATGTCCAGGTTTACCACAGTAAAGGCATAAATTGGCCTTACGGCGGCGGTCTTTTTCTTCACTGGATAGGGGACCTCAAATTCAACCAATCTGCATGGGTTCTGATTCTTGTACCTTGTCCTCAACTTCTTTTCTGTCTGCTTTTATCACTACTACCCTTGGTTCACCCCGGGGACGTTCTGATTTTCTTTCACCCAAACTATGGTCCAATTTGACCACTAGATCAATGAATTCGGCACAATCTTCAGGTAAGTCAACTGTACGGGACAAACTATCTTTTAAGTCATCTCTCAGGCCTCTATTGAAGAGTGATGTGCGCCTCTCTTCGGGTCACCTTGTTTCAGTTATCAACCTATTAAAAGTGGTGATGTATGTGAGAAGGTCCTTTGACCCTTGTCATAGGTTCAGTAACTCATTGTCACTAGACTGAATGAAGACATGTTTGGCAAATAAACGTGTCAGTGCTGCCTTGAAAGCCGAAAAGTTATACAGTATGGGGTCATTAGTCTCTACGAGAGGGATAGACCAGTTGGCTGCGACTCCCCCTAGATAGGAAATCACAAAGGCAACTTTTGCAGCATCTGATGAAAATATTTGAGGCTTACATAAAAAATGTAATTGACACTGACTCATAAAGGCAGCGTAACGTGAACTATCTTCAGTAAACCTTTCAGGATTGGCTAATGGTACCGATTCGGGGGTTGTGTAGTATCCCTCCACTCTGTGAACGGCTTGTGGCGTGCTAAAGCTCCCTTGAGTTCCTGATTTTCTGTTTTGAGCTTTTGCATCTCCTCCTGAAGGGTCTGTACCAAATTGGTTAATTGTTCTGTGTAGGAGTAGGATTCAGGTAAGGCTTGTGCTAGGTCCGGGACTACGTCGCCCAAAGGGAACACTAATTTTTGTGGCTTGGCTTTCTGTTGCAGGCCACTCACCTGAAACTCCAGGCGGTTCCGACGGGTTGACGTTAGTCCCCAAATCCCTATGGGACCTAACACGGTAGCAGTGAACAAATACACTACGTCCACGTAAGTTCCTAGGGGGAAGGGGGGTTGGGAAGAGCGAGAGAAGAGAAATACCGGTTCTGTTGATAGCGCTGCTTCTCTAGGCTGGGAACTGCTGAGCTCTGGATAGACAGGGCCTTGATGCAAGATTGCAAGGACTGAGGCCAGGTATAGGGATGGAGGCTTTAGCTCTGTAATGGAAAACTCAATTAGATGGTTTCATAACAGTACTCAGCATTAAATTACAGTCACACTCTCAAATACATACACAGAAATCAGGATTTGTGCATATAACAGCTTTTCTAGAAGAATGTCTTATTCTGTATTACTCTTATACAGGTTTTGCTTGTCCTTAGCTTAACTCTTGATTTATTGTCAAATAATGCACATTAAATCCTGTATTTTGATTAAGGTTCGTGGATTATTAAAGTCTTTCAGTCTTTGGTTTTACTGCTCATTTCTGGAGTCCAAAGGTTAAAATCACTCTTTAACCCCTTCGATGCTCATGACAGAATGGTTCCGTCATGAGCATCGGTGCCCCTGTGCTCATGACGGAACCATTCCGTCATGACGCCAGGGGCACGAAATCCCTCTGCTGCAGACAGCAGAGGGATTTCCTTTCTCCCCACAGCCTCGGGAGCTGGGGAAGAGCTTCCCCAGCTCCCGAGGCCCTCCCTTTCAGTGAAATGAAGATCAGCGCGCACGTCGCTCTGACTTCATTTCACTGAAAACAAAACTAAAATGAGCCTTTAGGCTCATTTCAGTTTCACTTTATACGTGCTCAGGGGCTATCTCAGCCCCTGAGCACGTAGAAAGACGGGAGAGGTATCATTGGAAAGGGAGAATCTCCCTTTCCAATGGTACCCTCCCCAGTGGATCCCTGCTTGGGGATCGCCCCAGGAGGGCGATCCCCAAGCAGGGATCCACCCACTAAGGCAACAGGGAGGGGGGAGCGGCCCCTTTGGCAAGGGCTTTTGCTCCCCCCCAAAAAATTGCCATTGTTGAAAACGTTGGTGGATCCACGCAAGCCATACCTCCCTGGAATCCCCCGGGTGTCTAGTTTTCAGAAATGTGTGGGTTTGGTAGGTTTCTCTAGGTGGCCGCCGAGCCCCGGGCCAAAAGTCATGGGACCCCCTTGCAAAACCAGGTCGTCTTCTGATAGGCAATTTTGATGTCGCCTCAATACGTTTTGGGCCCATGCCTGTTGCGGGTACTTGGGCCTCCCACCCGAGTGAGGCACCATTTGTATCGGGAGACCTGGGGAACGCTGGGTGGTAGGAAATTTGTGTCAGCCCGGTGATGCCACAACTTTCCTATACAAAAATGTGTGAAAAAGTTACTTTTTCAGCAAAATTTAAGGTTTCTGGGGGATTCTGGGTAAGAAAACGTTGGGGGATCCACGCAAGCCATACCTCCCTGGAATCCCCCGGGTGTCTTCTTTTCAGAAATGTGTGGGTTTGCTAGGTTTCCCTAGGTGGCCGCCGAGCCCCGGGCCAAAAGTCATGGGACCCCCTTGCAAAACCAGGTCGTTTTATGATAGGCATTTTTGATGTCGCCTCAATACGTTTTGGGCCCTTGCCTGTCGCGGGTACTTGGGCCTCCCACCCGAGTGAGGCACCATTTTTATCGGGAGACCTGGGGCAATGCTGGGTGGTAGGAAATTTGTGTCAGCCCGGTGATGCCACAACTTTCCCACACAATAATGTGTGAAAAAAGTGATTTTTTCAGCAAAATTTCAGGTTTCTGGGGGATTCTGGGTAAGAAAACACTGGGGGATCCACGCAAGCCATACCTCCCTGGAATCTCCCATGTGTCTACTTTTCAGAAATGTGTGGGTTTGCTAGGTTTCCCTAGGTGCCGGCAGAGCTAGGGTTCAAAAACTACAGCTAGGCACTTTGCCAAAAAAGGGTCATTTTTCACAGTGAAATTGGGGTGTGTCCACGTTGCGTTTTGCGTCGTTTCCTGTCGCGGGCACTAGGCCTACCCACACAAGTGAGATACCATTTTTCTCGGAAGACTTTGGGGAATGCGGGGTGGGGGGAATTTTGTGGATCCACGCAGATTCCAGAACTTTCCACCACAGAAAAGTGAGGAAAATGTGTTTTTTTTGACAATTGTTTAGGTTTGCAAGGGATTCTGGGTAACAGAACCTGGTGAGAGCCAATCAAGTCACCCCATCCTGGATTCCCCTGGGTGTCTAGATTTCAAAAATGTATAGGTTTGCTAGGTTTCCCTAAGTGCCGGCAGAGCTAGGGTTCAAAAACTACAGCTAAGCACTTTTCAAAAAAAGGGTCATTTTTCACTGTGAAAATGTGGTGTGTCCACGTTGTGTTTTGCGCTGTTTCCTGTCACGGGCACTAGGCCTACCCACACAAGTGAGGTACCATTGTTCTCGGAAGACTTTGGGGAATGCGGGGTGGGTGGAATTTTGTGGATCCACGCAGATTCGAGAACTTTCCACCACAGAAAAGTGAGGAATATGTGTTTTTTTTTACAATTGTTTAGGTTTGCAAGGGATTCTGGGTAACAGAACCTAGTGAGAGCCAGTCAAGTCACCCCATCCTGGATTCCCCTGGGTGTCTAGATTTCAGAAATGTATAGGTTTGCTAGGTTTCCCTAGGTGCCGGCAGAGCTAGGGTTCAAAAACTACAGCTAGGCACTTTGCAAAAAAAGGGTCATTTTTCACTGTGAAAATGTGGTGTGTCCACGTTGCGTTTTGGGCCGTTTCCTGTCGCAGGCACTAGGCCTACCCACACAAGTGAGGTACCATTTTTATCGGGAGACTTAGGGTAACACAAAATTGTAGAGCAACTGTTATTATCTATTGACTTTTGATGCATTTCTGCCTTCCAAATGAAAGACAATGTGTAAAAAGAAGTCATTTTGAAAAATGTCCTATAATTCTCATGCTAGTATGGGTACTCCCAATTTCGGAAGTGTGCAAATATCTACTATTTCTAAACTCTATATTTTGTTCCCATTTCAGAAATACATAGGTGTCTTTCATACCGATTTTTCCATGTATAAATTTTCCCAGAATAATTGCTATATACCCGGTACATAATAAAAAACCATTGCAAGACGCTGCTCAGTTATTGGCTCTGGGTTCGTCGGGTTCTTGGTGAACCTAGAAGTCCTATATATCGCCACAACCAGAAAGGTCCAGCGGATGTAACGGTATATTGCTTTCAAATAGCTGTCATAATTAGAAGAAGTTACCGGTGAAAATGTTGACACAAATGGCTGATTTTTCAACTAATTTTCAATTTTTCCTATATTTAACTGTTTGTTTCTATAAAGAAAACTTGAAGGATCTACACAAATGACCCCTTGCTGAATTCAGAATTTTGTCTACTTTTCAGAAATGTATAGCTTTCTAGGATCCATTATTGCTTTCATACCCATTTCTACCATTAACTGGAAAGAGGTTGAAAGCACAAAAATAGCAAAATAGACTATGTCCCAGAAAAATGCCAAAACTGTGTAAAAAATTTGGTTTTCTGACAAAAGTCTGCTTGTCCCTGAAAGCTGGGAAGATGGTGATTTCAGCACCACAACCCCTTTTTATGCCATTTGCAGGGAAAAACCAGACACTTTCATCTGTAGCCCTTTTTTCGCATTTTTCCCCCAAAAATCAAAATTTAGCTGTATTTTGGCTAATTTCTGGGTCCCCTCCAGGGGAATCCACAAACCCTGGGTACCTTTAGAATCCCCATGATGTTGGAAAAAAAGGACGCAAATTTGGTGTGGATACGTTATGTGGTCAAAAAGTTACAGGGGCCTAAGCACAAACTACCCCAAATAGCCAAAAAAAGGCTAAGCACAGGAGGGGAAAAGGCCTAGCAGCGAAGGGGTTAAATGTTTTTTAGGTTTGCAAGGGATTTTGGGTAACAGAACCTGGTGAGAGCCAGTCAAGTCACCCCATCCTGTATTCCCCTGGGTGTCTAGTTTTCAAAAATGTATAAGTTTGCTAGGTTTCCCTAGGTGCCGGCAGAGCTAGGGTTCAAAAACTACAGCTAGGCACTTTGCAAAAAAGGGGTAATTTTTCACTGTGAAAATGTGGTGTGTCCACGTTGCGTTTTGGGCCGTTTCCTGTCGCGGGCAGTAGGCCTACCCACACAAGTGAGGTACCGTTTTTCTCGAAAGACTTCGGGGAACGCGGGGTGTGTGGAATTTTGTGGATCCATGCAGATTCCAGAACTTTCCACCACAGAAAAGTGAGGAAAATTTGTTTTTTTTGACAATAATTTAGGTTTGCAAGGGATTCTGGGTAACAGAACCAGGTGAGAGCCAGTCAAGTCACCCCATCCTGGATTCCCCTGGGTGTCTAGTCTTCAAAAATGTATAGGTTTGCTAGGTTTCCCTAGGTGCCGGCAGAGCTAGGGTTAAAAAACTACAGCTAGGCACTTTGCAAAAAAGGGTCATTTTTCACTGTGAAAATGTGGTGTGTCCACGTTGCGTTTTGGGCCGTTTCCTGTCGCAGGCACTAGGCCTACCCACACAAGTGAGGTACCATTTTTATCGGGAGACTTAGGGTAACACAAAATTGTAGAGCAACTGTTATTATCTATTGACTTTTGATGCATTTCTGCCTTCCAAATGAAAGACAATGTGTAAAAAGAAGTCATTTTGAAAAATGTCCTATAATTCTCATGCTAGTATGGGTACTCCCAATTTCGGAAGTGTGCAAATATCTACTATTTCTAAACTCTATATTTTGTTCCCATTTCAGAAATACATAGGTGTCTTTCATACCGATTTTTCCATGTATAAATGTTCCCAGAATAATTGCTATATACCCGGTACATAATAAAAAACCATTGCAAGACGCTGCTCAGTTATTGGCTCTGGGTTCGTCGGGTTCTTGGTGAACCTAGAAGTCCTATATATCGCCACAACCAGAAAGGTCCAGCGGATGTAACGGTATATTGCTTTCAAATAGCTGTCATAATTAGAAGAAGTTACCGGTGAAAATGTTGACACAAATGGCTGATTTTTTCAACTAATTTTCAATTTTTCCTATATTTAACTGTTTGTTTCTATAAAGAAAACTTGAAGGATCTACACAAATGACCCCTTGCTGAATTCAGAATTTTGTCTACTTTTCAGAAATGTATAGCTTTCTAGGATCCATTATTGCTTTCATACCCATTTCTACCATTAACTGGAAAGAGGTTGAAAGCACAAAAAATAGCAAAAATAGACTATGTCCCAGAAAAATGCCAAAACTGTGTAAAAATGTTGGTTTTCTGACAAAAGTCTGCTTGTCCCTGAAAGCTGGGAAGATGGTGATTTCAGCACCACAACCCCTTTTTATGCCATTTGCAGGGAAAAACCAGACGCTTTCATCTGTAGCCCTTTTTCGCATTTTTCCCCAAAAATCAAAATTTAGCTGTATTTTGGCTAATTTCTGGGTCCCCTCCAGGGGAATCCACAAACCCTGGGTACCTTTAGAATCCCCATGATGTTGGAAAAAAAGGACGCAAATTTGGTGTGGATACGTTATGTGGTCAAAAAGTTACAGGGGCCTAAGCACAAACTACCCCAAATAGCCAAAAAAAGTCTAAGCACAGGAGGGGAAAAGGCCTAGCAGCGAAGGGGTTAAATGTTTTTTAGGTTTGCAAGGGATTTTGGGTAACAGAACCTGGTGAGAGCCAGTCAAGTCACCCCATCCTGTATTCCCCTGGGTGTCTAGTTTTCAAAAATGTATAAGTTTGCTAGGTTTCCCTAGGTGCCGGCAGAGCTAGGGTTCAAAAACTACAGCTAGGCACTTTGCAAAAAAGGGGTAATTTTTCACTGTGAAAATGTGGTGTGTCCACGTTGCGTTTTGGGCTGTTTCCTGTCGCGGGCAGTAGGCCTACCCACACAAGTGAGGTACCGTTTTTCTCGAAAGACTTCGGGGAACGCGGGGTGTGTGGAATTTTGTGGATCCATGCAGATTCCAGAACTTTCCACCACAGAAAAGTGAGGAAAATTTGTTTTTTTTTTACAATAATTTAGGTTTGCAAGGGATTCTGGGTAACAGAACCAGGTGAGAGCCAGTCAAGTCACCCCATCCTGGATTCCCTGGGTGTCTAGTTTTCAAAAATGTATAGGTTTGCTAGGTTTCCCTAGGTGCCGGCAGAGCTAGGGTTAAAAACTACAGCTAGGCACTTTGCAAAAAAGGGTCATTTTTCACTGTGAAAATGTGGTGTGTCCACGTTGCGTTTTGGGCCGTTTCCTGTCGCAGGCACTAGGCCTACCCACACAAGTGAGGTACCATTTTTATCGGGAGACTTAGGGTAACACAAAATTGTAGAGCAACTGTTATTATCTATTGACTTTTGATGCATTTCTGCCTTCCAAATGAAAGACAATGTGTAAAAAGAAGTCATTTTGAAAAATGTCCTATAATTCTCATGCTAGTATGGGTACTCCCAATTTCGGAAGTGTGCAAATATCTACTATTTCTAAACTCTATATTTTGTTCCCATTTCAGAAATACATAGGTGTCTTTCATACCGATTTTTCCATGTATAAATGTTCCCAGAATAATTGCTATATACCCGGTACATAATAAAAAACCATTGCAAGACGCTGCTCAGTTATTGGCTCTGGGTTCGTCGGGTTCTTGGTGAACCTACAAGTCCTATATATCGCCACAACCAGAAAGGTCCAGCGGATGTAACGGTATATTGCTTTCAAATAGCTGTCATAATTAGAAGAAGTTACCGGTGAAAATGTTGACACAAATGGCTGATTTTTTCAACTAATTTTCAATTTTTCCTATATTTAACTGTTTGTTTCTATTAAGAAAACTTGAAGGATCTACACAAATGACCCCTTGCTGAATTCAGAATTTTGTCTACTTTTCAGAAATGTATAGCTTTCTAGGATCCATTATTGCTTTCATACCCATTTCTACCATTAACTGGAAAGAGGTTGAAAGCACAAAAAATAGCAAAAATAGACTATGTCCCAGAAAAATGCCAAAACTGTGTAAAAAATTTTGGTTTTCTGACAAAAGTCTGCTTGTCCCTGAAAGCTGGGAAGATGGTGATTTCAGCACCACAACCCCTTTTTTATGCCATTTGCAGGGAAAAAACCAGACGCTTTCATCTGTAGCCCTTTTTTCGCATTTTTCCCCCAAAAATCAAAATTTAGCTGTATTTTGGCTAATTTCTGGGTCCCCTCCAGGGGAATCCACAAACCCTGGGTACCTTTAGAATCCCCATGATGTTGGAAAAAAAGGACGCAAATTTGGTGTGGATACGTTATGTGGTCAAAAAGTTACAGGGGCCTAAGCGCAAACTACCCCAAATAGCCAAAAAAAGGCTAAGCACAGGAGGGGAAAAGGCCTAGCAGCGAAGGGGTTAAATGTCTTTCAATTTGAAGGCACAATTACTACAGAAAATACGTCTTTTCTGTATTGCTAATCCTTGCTGGAGTGCCTTTCAGTTCAAGCACTGACTGGATTCTGTGCCCAAAAGCTTGCAAGGCTAAACACTGCCAGAATACTTGTAATATATTTAGAGGTTAAATCTGTTACCTTATTCATGTGAGGAAAGGAGTCTGCAATCTGCGCGCAGAGCATGAGAAAACCTTGAGTCACCTTCTGTGCCTCTCTTACAGGAACTACGGTGTCTTTCAGAAGCAGGAAGCTCGGAGGAAGAGGAGAAACAATGCTGGACAGAGAACTGGAGCAGAGGATCAGCTGGAGCCAGGCAAGTGATCGAAGCCAAGCAGTGACTGAAGGTGCAATGTGTCTTATATAGGCACAAACCACGTGTCTTACTGTCAGTTGAGCCATGCTTTAGGGAAATAAGCAATTACCAAGGCAAATTAAGTTGCACATGTATTCAAGGATTTCTAGATTCTTTCTGTGGAGGCAGTTGAAGCAATTATGATAATGAAGTGCAGCACATTACTCAGAGACAGTTGAAATGTGACAGTTGAAATGCTGCACTTTCTCACATTGCCAGTTGGCACAAGGTTCACATGTTGTTTAACCAGTGCATGTTTAAACAAGCCTTGGCTGCTTCAGCATTTCTCCCACAATACTGTATAACAGAATTGTGCACAATAAGCACAAGCTAATGCAACCAATAATTCACATGCTTATTTCACAATAAGCACAGGCTAATACAACCAATAAATTCACATGCATATTAACCACTGCATAGTTGCTATAAATAAACACTGTGTCTACAGTAAAAACCTTATTCAGGTTTACATCAGGGTTCGTGTGGTTGAGCAGTGGCAAGTGTGATGCTACCCATGACATACATGCATTGCAAACAGTACCTCTTCCCCGAGACCCAATTTACCATATATCCAAATGTTCTGTCTTGTAGGTTAGGGAGTGAACCTACACACCCACTTCTCGTAATTAATATAATTGTTAAATGATACTGTATTGCAAAATTGGGTGGTGCGTCTGCATTCTCCTCGGGAATGTCCACTCCTTGTGGCCTCTCTGCACTGGCCCGGTAGGTAAGCAGGAGTGTTGTTGAGCTCAGCTAGCTTTCGCCTTTCGTTCGTGAAGGAGACTAGAAGAAGGCCTGTGGATTGTAAAAGAGAAACTGTATTTTAGAGTCGAGGAGAAGGACAGAAGGAAGGTAAACTTCATGATGAGTGTATCACGATAAGAAGACTCAGAGGCAAAGCATAAAAACAAGAGGGGGGCTCAGAGTTTCACTTTTGCCACAAGTCCAACACACACAGAGCAGCATTTCACACACACCTCTCTCTATTCCAAATAGCTGAGTAGTACTAGGCCTCAGACTCTTGGTTTACCTTTGAACTGAAGCCGATACTCGATAACTTCTTGCTTCCTGCTGTTGATGAGGTAGTCCTGCAGCTCCCAGTCCAGCCCTGAGTTCTTCCATGATACTCCTCCAGTCCTGAGTGACTCTGAGTAACCCCGCACCAGACCAGTCATCATCATCATCATCATGAATCGCGAGGACCCGAGCAAGATAGACGTGGAGTGCAGCGCACTGCTGTTGAAGAACAAGTAGAGAATGAAACAGAATTGCAGTATTTTGCATAGGTTTTTGTTTGATAACTAAAGTGACTGTTCTGGTGTCTGAAGAACTAGAAAAAAAAGAACACCCCTGCAATTAATTAAATCTGGCTAAGTGTAAAAGGGCTGATCATCACCTAAAGGGTTAATAAAATATGCGCCCATCACTCAAGCCCCAAACAGCGCAAATCAATAATCATCTTAATATTTCATATATTACAGTTCAACACACACCCTCCCTGAGTGTCTGCCACCACATGAATCATCAATCAACTTAAATCATCACTCACGCAATCGGTCACTCATTGTTACAATAGTTGAAGTTACCTCATCCAATCCATGGGAAGCACAGGTAGTTCAGGTATTGGGTATTCAATGATCTTTGATGCAGGCAACACAATGGAATTTGGTATTGGCATGTAGTCCTGTACATAATAAATGATTTTATGGGGCAGATGCTCTAGTATTAAGTGATACAAAAAGGGATAGGCATTAGGCAATAGGCATGCGAAGGGGGCAGGCATTGTCCCCAATGTCATGAAGGAATTGTGGAGGCTTCTTCAATGCACACTGGTCCAACTGCAATCTGGCAATATATATGTGACTAAAAAAAAAAATGTTGGGCAGTATAAATCTGACACAAAAATAATATTGTTCCTTTAGCAATTTTTATTTTTTTTAATTTGAAAAGGCAAAACTAAGTTTAACGAGAAAATGTTAAAAGTTCTATGGGGGAACTGGCATACTTAGTCTGGGAAGTAGAGTTTGTCCTCAAACTCAGGTGGTTCACCCCGAAGTTGGTCAGCTAACACATTTGATTCAATTTCGGACCAATCACCCTCTTCCTCCTCCTGTGCTGCTGTTTCAGGAACGGTGTAATTGTGTGGTACAAAATGTTGGTTCATTTTGATCATAGTCAATCTCTCCACATTTTGAGGTGAGAGACCAGTCCTTCTCACTGTGACAACCACACCAGCTGCACTGAACACACGTTCACACATTGGCAACAGGACAAGCCAGCTACGTTATTGCCAGCCTGCTGAGCTCTGGCCATTGGCACATATTCCCAATCTTTTGACATCGCTTCTGCACTGGACTTGAGCCCTGCCAATTGAAACCAAGACAATGCAGAGGTTGGGACTGGTCCTTCTTTTGCTGTTGTTGCTGGTGTTCTGGTTGCTGGTGTTGTTGGCTGCTGTGAGACAAGATTGCCCTCTCTGGAAGTTGAAGGCGGCACCCCAGAACTGCGGGGTGGGACTCGAAGTTCCAGCCGTTCTTCTTCCAAGTCTCCGGCTTGCTCTACAATCCACCTCTTGTATTTTAAAACATCCCCTTCAGAAAAAGGGATGAAAGTGGGCAGAATTTTTTTGTACCGTGGATCAAGTAGTGTGGCACATATGTACTCTTTGGACTTGATGATGTCATGTTGCAGCCTTATATTAGAAGCCAAGCGCAGGACTAAGCTCTCAACCAAGGCATGTGCTTCTGTGTTTTCATTCACACCTGCAGGGACGAACCTTTAAGACACATTCTTTACCTGATCTTGTAGGAGATGCAGCAATGGGATAGCTTAGCCCATCGTACTGTCCTCCTTGCTAACTTCCCGCAAGAAAACCTCAAAAGGGAGTAGCATCTGTGTCAGGCATTTTACTAGGGCCCATTAGTCTGCATCCATGGTCATAGCTTTCCCAACTGCATCCTCTCCTCTTTGAATGACAGTCATTGATCTGTTAGTACTGCTCAAACAGACGTTGCAGCATGTAAAAGGGGGAGTTCCAACGTGTTGGCACCTCCTGATTCAGGCTTTAACTGGTGCTCTATTATTACGCTAAATAATCTGCAGCTGCTTCCAGGCTTTAAAAGAATGGCTGAAATGGGTGCAGATTATTCTGTATGTTTCAGACTATGTCTTCCTTTTTGAGGAAGTCTTGCACCACCAAGTTGATGCAATGGGCCAAACACAGGACCCTGAAATAGCCTCCGTCTGACATGGCCTTGACTATGTTACTGCCATTGTGCATGGCAACAAATCCAATTCTAAGACCTCTGGGTCGCAGCCATTAATACACCTTGCTGTTAAATTCCTCCAAGATGTTAACAGATGTATGTGATTTCTCCATGGCGAACATGGCCACTGTTGCATGCCGCCGAACGCTCTTAAAACTTTCTTCAGGGCCCAGACCTGAAGATATCTTTTGCTTTACCCCTGCAAAAGAGATTGAGTGTGCAGTGATGCACATGTAATCAGTCACCTGACAACTGGTCCACATGTCTGTCGTCCGGTGGATGGTGTGAACAACACTTTGCTGCAAACCAACTGCAGCGCATCATGATGCAATGCTGAAACAGCCACTCTGGCAAAATAGGTCCTACTTGGTACCTTCCATTTTGGGCAGATGGCTGCCACAAATTCTAAAAATCCCCCTCCTTCCACAAATAAAAAAGGGAGGAGGTCCAGCGCTAACATTTTTGCCAGTTTCCCATTGTACAAACGTGCAGTTGGGTGGTTTCGCCCCTCCTGCCTAAACATGCCCGTAATAGTAGCCTGGTTTTTCTTCTTTTCTTGGGGCACTGACACAGGCGTGTTTTGAGAAGTAGATGCTAGTGATAGACTCAATGTGCGTGGTGGTGGTTTGGGCAGCCACTGTATGCCGCAGTGTCTCCATCATCTCAATCTGAGTCTTCTTGTGCCATTGTGAAGTCGCTGATGTGGTTGATTCTGCTGGTGCACTGCTGGGGACAGGGGGGCTTTACGTGAAGATGTCACCCTCTTCTTCCTCATCATTACCTTCCGCCATGATTGGACTTGTAGCTGATGTTCCCTGGCTCTCCTCACCAGCACGACCACGTCCAGCAATTTTTTTAAGGTGCTCCTCCCACTTGATTGTGTGCTGTTTTTTAATATGGGTCGTCTGGCCTCCAGTACCATAATGTGTACCAGGCTTACCTCGACAAACATTTATGTGGGAAATGCTGCATACTGCAATGTGCTCCCCCTCTTTGCTAACTGTAAAAAAGTCCCAAACTGGGCAGGAGTACTTTTTGACCAGCCCACTGCCAATGCCTGAAAACGGACTGGAGGTAGGTGGGCATGTCGTTGATTGCCTCTCTGCTTCTCCTGAGGCAGAGTTTGGTGCAGGTCTCAGCTGGGGCTTTGCAATGATTCTAAAAGAGGAGGTTCAACTTCTTGCTCTGAAGGAAGCTCAACCTCCTGTTCTGCTCCAACATCAGGCAAATCCATTGCTGGCTGCGGCTGCTGTCCACTTTGCAGTGTTTCCTAAAAAGATTGTGTACTACTTTGCGAAAGGGACAAATCCAATTGAACTTGCTGCCTCACTGACAGGCATGGTCCTTGGCTAATGTTGGGGGTGGTGCTGTTGATGCAGGAGTACTGCTGTCAGCTTACTCGCCGGAGGCCTGTGCGGCAGGCATAACTTTCCTGAAAAAGGTTGCGGTCGGCACGTCAGTGGTGGAAATCTACTTCTTCTGCTCCCCACTAGCCACTTTCTTGGCAGCACCTTTCATTGGGGCCATCTTGAAGCTGTCAGTTGGCAGTGTCACTTAGCTTCACAACAAGCTGAAGAGATGACCGTGTTGCGTAGTCAGTCACGCATCACATCGTGCAGAGGCCTTCTGTCTGGCAGTACTGTGGGTAATGTCTCTTCTCTTGTGAACCTTAAAGCAAACAAACAAGAAAAACATCAGTGAAACTTGGCTTTGTTGCAGTTCAAGTAGTAGAACAAACAAACAATATCATTCAGTGTGGTTACTTAAGTTATTATAAATAATTAACAATAGTATACAGTGTTCATTCCTAAAAAGGAAAACTACACCAACATAAACTTTCATGGTGACAGAACACTCAGGAAGGATTAGAAAGAGAAACAACAACAAAACAATACAGCTGTAACCATTTGCTTTATGTGCAATGCACACCGTGGGATATGGCATGCAGGGAGGTGAAGCTGGCAAATGCATTGACAATTGAATAATCCTTATACAATGATTGCTGTTGGGTACCTATAGCAGACATGGGGTTGATTGATGGATTCCTTAATGCTAGATGCTATGAAAATGTTTACAAAAATCTTAAAAAATAAAATAAAAATAAAAAAATAAAAAAATTGAAAAAATATGAATAAGTGACATTATGCTCAGCCATATCATTCATTTTAATTTATTAAACTGCTATCTCATTGCTCAACCATCCATGCAAGCATATGGCAAAGGGCCACACTGGCTGGACAGGGACACACAAAATGTCTGCCTGCCTGCCATTGCCACATGGTCATCAACAATAACAACACAGAGCAAAAAGGCATTGGGAACAAAAAGAAGACATGCAGGTCTATGGCAAAAGCACACTGGCTACCTCCACAAAATGGCCACTGACCAATCACATGGTGAACCAGCAAGAAAGGGGGCATGGCCGCAACATAATGATAGAAGAACAACACATGCAAGCCTATGGCAAAAGCACACTGGATGCCTATGCAATATGGCCACCAACCACATGGTCAAACTGCAAGCAAAGAGGCATGGGGAACAAAGAGAAGACATGCAGGCCTATGGCGGAAGCACAATGGCTGGCTACACAAAATGACCGCCAGCCACATGGCCAGACAACAACAACAACCAGCAAGAAGGCATGGCCACAAACAAAGAAGACATGCAGGCCTATGGCAGATGCACACTGGCTGGCTACACAAAATGGCCGCCAGCCACATGGTCAGACAACAACAACAAACCAACAAGGGGGCACGGCCACAAACAAAGAAGACATGCAGACCTATGGGTAAAGCACACTTGCTGGCTACACAAAATAGCCGCCAGACACATGGTCATGACAACACCAACAACAACCAGCAAGGGGGCATGGCCACAAGCAAAGAAGAAATGCAGGCCTATGGGGAAAGCACACTGACTGGCTACACAAAATGGCCCCCAGCCACATGGTCACAACACCAACAACAACCAGCAAGGGGGCATGGCCACAAACAAAGAGGAAATGCAGGCCCATGGGAAAAGCACACTAGCTGGCTATACAAAATGGCCGCCAGCCACATGGTCACGACAACACCAACAACAACCAGCAAGGGGGCATGGCCACAAACAAAGAAGAAATGCAGGCATATGGGGAAAGCACACTGGCTGGCTACACAAAATGGCTGCCAGTCACATGGTCACAACAACAACAACCAGCAAGGGGGCATGGCCACAAAGAAGAAATGCAGGCCTATGGGGAAAGCACACTGGCTGGCTACACAAAATGTCCGTCAGCCACATGCTCAGACAACAACAACCAGCAAGAAGGTATGGCCACAAACAAGGAAGACATGTAGGCCTATGGGGAAAGCACACTGGCTGGTTACACAAAATGGCCTCCAGCCACATGTTCACAACAACACCAACCACAACCAGCAAGGGGGCATGGCCATAAACAAAGAAGAAATGCAGACCTATGGGGAAAGCACACTGGCTGGCTACACAAAATTGCCGCCAGCCATATGGTCACACCACCAACAACAACCAGCAAGGGGGCATGGCCACAAACAAAGAAGAAATGTAGGCCAATGGGGAAAGCACACTGGCTGGCTACACAAAATGGCCGCCAGCCACATGGTCACAACAACAACAACAAGCAGGAGGCCTGGAAAACAAAGAACACATGCAGGCCTAGGGTGGACACCGAATAAACAAAATGGCCCCTGGCCACATGGCATACTGATTCTTAAACAACAAAGGCAAATGGTGGCCTTTGCCAAACACACATACACACAGACACACACACACACACACACACACACACACACACACACACACAGTGGCCAGACAAAAGAGGCATGGTAACACACAGAACACAGCATTAATTCAGCAATGGCAAAAACGAAAATTAACAGGGCTAAAAATGTTCACAACAACACACATCGTCCAAAGGCATTACCACACCTAAACACTGTTTGTGTGGAAAAAAACATGAAAAACCAACAAAAATCCAAATTTGTATTTTAATCCAATGCCATCCATGGCCTAAATGATGTTTCAATTCTACAGACACCACATAAACAGTTGTTTCATGCACCCATGAATAGTACACGGCCTACTGGCTAGAAAGCTCATTGGCAAACTCGGCCACATAGTGAGTTAATTAAATCAATCAATATTGTAAACATTAAAAAACATGGAGAAGAAAAAAGAAAATGTACTGAACTGTGCAACATTTTTCCTTTACAAAAAAGATACATTTCATTCACAAACAACTAGGCCCCTACTAAAACTGCAGGCCACCCACCACAATAAATTTTAAAAATCAAATAAAAGTACAAATAAATCAAGGTGCATGCCCCCAGTCAAACAAAGAACACACTTATACACCAGTTTTTTAACTTACTTGTGAGATCTCAAAAACAAAGTCCTTAAATCCAATGGTATATAAGCAGTAGACGAGAGTGATCCTTCCAGCTCCAAATCCCAATGAAAAGTGACCAGGAGAGGGACAAAGCACTGGGAGCAGCCTGCTGGACAGGAACAGGAAGTTGGAGTCTCTGGGGCACTTCCTTCTGGTTTGAAAAAGAAAGTTTTAAAAAATGGCTTCTCGCACAAAAAAACAACTCAAACGGCCATTTTGAGACAAAAATCCGCTCCAAATTGCTCTCAACTGCATTCTCAAGCAGAAAAGCTGCTCGACCACTCCGTTTGCGATCGCAATGGGCTCTAAGAATGCTAGATTGGTGCGGTCGGAAGCCGTGCGAGTGAACGCGAAGTCTAGCGAGAGATATCTAGTGGTGTGAGAAGTCTTGCACGCACTCGAAAGCGGCCTGAAATTGTTGGCGCTAGCGGTTGAGCGGCAAAAGAAAACTCAAGCGCGCCTGAATGGCGGACCTCAGGAATTCTGCAGAGCGCGGAATGCCCGAATTCCACAAACTCCGCGAGCGGAGCAGAGTTTACTGCCCGGGCTTAATGTCCTTGTGTGTTCTGACATTTTCAGGCAACAATAAAAATGTAAAGGTAACTTTGGCGATTAATGCTCCTGCTGGAGAGAGATCAGAAGTTTTATCTAGCGGCTGTTTCCACTCCACTTAAAGTAGCGCAGAGCATTAAGATGCCTGCTGCAAAGAACATGTCCTTGTGTGTTCAGAGGTTTTCAGACGACAACCAATAGTTAAGGTAACTTTGGCGATTAATGTTCCTGCTGGAGAGAGATGGGAGTTTTATCTAGTAGGCTGTTTCCACTCATGCTAAAGTAGCGCAGAGCATTAAGATGCCTGCTGCAAAGAACATGTCCTTGTCTGTTCAGAGGTTTTCGGCCAACAATAAAAATGTAAAGTTAACTTTGGCGATTACTGTTCCTGCTGGAGAGAGATGGGAGTTTTATCTAGTAGGCTGTTTCCACTCTTGTTAAAGTAGCGCAGAGGATTAGGATGCCTCCTGCAAAGAACATGTCCTTGTGTTTTCAGACAACAATAAAAATGTAAAGGTAACTTTGACGATTAATGCTCCTGCTGGAGAGAGATGTGAGTTTTATCTAGTGGATGTTTCCACTGATGCTAAAGTAGTGCAGAGGATTAAGATGCTTGCTGCAAAGAACATGTCCTTGTGTGTACAGAGGCTTTCAGGCGACAATAAAAATGTAAAGGTATCCTTGGCGATTAATGTTCCTGCGGGAGAGAGATCGGAGTTTTATCTAAGGGCTGTTTCCACTCCTGTTAAAGTAGTGCAGGGCATTAAGATGCCTGCTGCAAAAAACATGTCCTTGTGTGTCCAGAGATTTTTAGGCAACAATAAAAATGTAAAGGTAACTTTGGCGATTAATGCTCCTGCTTGAGAGTGATGGGAGTTTTTTCTAGTGACTGTTTCCACTCATGTTAAAGTAGCGCAGAGCATTATGATGCCTGCTGCAAAGAACATGTCCTTGCGTGTACAGAGGTTTTCAGGCAACAATACAAATGTAAAAGTAACTTTGGCGATTACTGTTCCTGCAGGAGAGAGATCGGAGTTTTATCTAGTGGGCTGTTTCCAAACCTGTTAAAGTAGCTCAGAGCATTAAGATGCCTGCTGCAAAGAACATGTCCTTGTGTGTTCAGAGGTTTTCAGGCGACAATAAAATGTAAAGGTAACTTTGGCGATTAATGTTCCTGCAGAAAAGTGATGGGAGTTTTTTCTAGTGACTGTTTCCACTCATGTTAAAGTAGCGCAGAGCATTAAGATGCCTGCTGCAAAGAAAATGTCCTTATGTGTTGTGAGGTTTTCAGCCAACAATAAAAATGCAAAGGTATATTTGGCGATTAATGTTCCTGCGGGAGAGAGATCGGATATTTATCGAGGGACTGTTTCCACTCCTGTTAAAGTAGCGCAGGGCATTAAGATGCCTGCTGCAAAGAACATGTCCTTGTGTGTCCGGAGGTTTTCAGGCGACAATAAAAATGTAAAGTTAACTTTGGCAATTACCGCTCCTGCTGGAGAGAGATGGGAGTTTTATCTAGAGGCTGTTTTCACTCATGCTAAAGTAGCGCAGAGGATTATAATGCCTGCTGCAAAGAACATGTCCTTATGTGTTGAGGTTTTCAGGCAACAATAAAAATGCAAAGGTATATTTGGCGATTAATGTTCCTGCGGGAGAGAGTTCGGATATTTATGGAGGGACTGTTTCCACTCCTATTAAAGTAGCGCAGGGCAGTAAGATGCCTGCTGCAAAGAACATGTCCTTGTGTGTTCAGAGGCTTTCAGGCGACAATAAAAATGTAAAGGTACCCTTGGCGATTAATGTTCCTGCAGAAAAGTGATGGGAGCTTTTTCTAGTGACTGTTTCCACTCATGTTAAAGTAGTGCAGAGGATGAAGATGCCTGCTGCAAAGAACATGTCCTTGAGTGTCCTGAGATTTTCAGGCAGCAATAAAAATGTAAAGGTAACTTTGGCGATTAATGTTCCTGCTGGTGAGAGATGGGAGTTTTATCTAGTGGCTGTTTCCACTCATGCTAAAGAAGCGCTGAGGATTAAGATGCCTGCTGCGAAGAACATGTCCTTGTGTGTTCGGAGGTTTTCAGGCAACAATAAAAATGTAAAGGTAACTTTGGCGATTACTGTTCATGTGGGAGAGAGATCAGAGTTTTATCTAGTGGGCTGTTGCCACTCTTGTTAAAGTAGCGCAGAGCATTAAGATACCTGCTGCAAAGTACAGGCCCTTGTGTGTTCAGAGGTTTTCAGGCAACGATAAAAATGTAAAGTTAACTTTGGCGATTACTGTTCCTGCTGGAGAGAGATGGGAGTTTTATCTAGTGGGCTGTTTTCCACTCCTGTTAAAGTAGTGCAGAGGATCAAGATGCCTGCTGCAAAGAACATGTCCTTGTGTGTTCGGGGGTTTTCAGGCAACAATAAAAATGTAAAGCTAACTTTGGCGATTACTGTTCCTGCGGGAGAGAGATCGGAGATTTATCTAGTGGCTGTTTCCACTCATGCTAAAGTAGTACAGAGGATTAAGATGCGTGCTGCAAAGAACAGGTCCTGGTTTGTCCGGAGGTTTTCAGGCAACAATAAAAATGTAAAGGTGTCTTTGGCAATTAATGCTCCTGCTGGAGAGAGATGTGAGTTTTATCCAGTGGCTGTTTCCACTGATGCTAAAGTAGCGCAGAGCAGTAAGATGCCCGCTGCAAAGTACATGCCCTTGTGTGTTCAGAGGTTTTCAGGCGACAATAAAAATGTAAAGATAATTTTGGCGATTACTGTTCCTGCTGGAGAGAGATGGGAGTTTTATCTAGTGGGCTGTTTCCACTCCTGTTAAAGGAGCGCAGAGGATCAAGATGCCTGCTGCAAAGAACATGTCCTTGTGTATTCGGGAGTTTTCAGGCAACAATAAAAATGGAAAGGTAACTTTGGCAATTACTGTTCCTGCGGGAGAGAGATCGGAGATTTATCTAGTGGCTGTTCCCAGTCATGCTAAAGTAGCGCAGAGGATTAAGATGCCTGCTGCAAAGAACAGGTCCTGGTTTGTCCGGAGGTTTTCAGGCAACAATAAAAATGTAAAGGTGACTTTGGCGATTAATGTTCCTGCTGGAGAGAGATTGGAGTTTTATCTAGTGGCTGTTCCCAGTCATGCTAAAGTAGCGCAGAGGATTAAGATGCTTGCTGCAAAGAACATGTCCTTATGTGTTGTGAGGTTTTCAGGCAACAATAAAAATGTAAAGGTAACTTTGGAAATTAATGCTCCTGCTGGAGAGAGATGTGAGTTTTATCTAGTGGCTGTTTCCACTCATCTTAAAGTAGCGCAGAGAATTAAGATGCTTGCTGCAAAGAACACGTCGTTCTGTGTCCGTAGAATTTCAGGCAACAATAAAAATGTAAATGTAACTTTGGAGATTAATGCTCCTGCTGGAGAGAGATGTGAGTTTTATCCAGTGGCTATTTCCACTGATGGTAAAGTAGCACAGAGGATCAAGATGCCTGCTGCAAAGAACATGTCCTTGTTGTACAGGTAACCTTGGCGATTAATGCTCCTGCTGGAAAGCGATCCGAATTTGTATGTAGTGGCTGTTTCCAATCATGCTAAAGTAGCGTAGAGGATTAAGATGAGTGCTGCAAAGTACATTTCCTTGTGTGTTCAGAGGTTTTCAGGTAACAATAAAAATGTAAAGGTAACTTTGGCGATTAATGTTCCTGCAGGAGAGAGATCGGAGATTTATGTAGTGGCTGTTTCCACTCCTGGTAAAGTAGCGCAGAGGAGTAAGATGCCTGCTGCTAAGAACATGTCCTTCTGAGTTCAGAGGTTTTCGGGCAACAATAAAAATGTAAAGGTAACTTTGGCGATAAATACTCCTGCTGGAAAGAGATCAGAATGGCTGTTTCCACTCATGCTAAAGTAGGGTAGAGGATTAAGATGACTGCTGCAAAGAACATTTCCTTGTGTGCTCACAGGTTTTCAGGCAACAATAAAAATGTAAAGTCAACTTTGGCTTTTAATATTCCTGCTGGAGAGAGATCAAAATTTTTATGTAATGGCTGTTTCCACTCATGCTAAAGTAGCACAGAGGGTTAAGTTGCCTGCTGCAAAGAACATGTCCTTGTGTGTTCAGAGGTTTTCAGGCAAAAAAAAAATGTAGTTAACTTTGGCGATTAATGTTCCTGCAGGAGAGGGATCAGAGTTTTATCCAGTGGCTGTTTCCACTGATGCTAAAGTAGCGCCGATCATTAAGATGCCTGCTGCAAAGAACATGTCCTTGTGTTTTGTGGGTTTTTCAGGCAACAATAAAAATGTAGAAGTAACTTTGGCGATTAATGCTCCTGCTGGATAGAGATGGAAGTTTTATCTAGTGGCTGTTTCCACTCCTGTTAATGTAGGCAGAGGATTAAGATGCCTGCTGCAAAGAACATGTCCTGGTGTGTTCAGAGATTTTCAGGCAACAATAAAAATGTAAAGTTAACTTTGGCGATTAATGTTCCTGAAGGAGGGAGGTCGGAGTTTTATCCAGTGGCTGTTTTCACTCATGTTAAAGTAGCGCAGAGCAGTAAGATGATTGCTGCAAAGAACATGTTCTTGTGTGTTCAAAGGTTTTCAGGCAACAATTAAAATGTAAAGGTAACTTTGGCGATTAATGTTCCTGCTGGAAACAGATCCAAATTTTTATGTAGTGCTGTTTCAATCAATCAATCAATCACGGCATTTATAGAGCGCGCTACTCACCCGGGAGGGTCTCAAGGCGCTGGGGGAGGGGGTAAGTTACTGCTCGAACAGCCAGGTCTTGAGCTGCTTCCTGAAGGAGAGATGGTCCTGGGTTCGCCGAAGGTGAGTGGGGAGGGAGTTCCAGGTCTTGGCTGCCAGGTAGGAGAAGGATCTTCCTCCGGCGGTGGCTCTGCGGATGCGTGGTACGGTGGCGAGGGCGTGGCTGGTTGATCGTAGCTGGCGGGTGGGCGTGTAGAAGGTCATGCGGTCGTTGAGGTACTTGGGGCCCAGGTCGTGGAGGGCCTTGTGTGCGTGGGTGAGGAGTCTGAACGTGATTCTCTTGCTGACGGGGAGCCAGTGCAGGTCTTTCAGGTGTCCGGTGATGTGGCTGTGTCGGGGGATGTCCAGGATGAGTCGTGCGGAGGCATTCTGGATGCGCTGGAGTCTTTTTGAAGTTTGGCTGTGGTTCCGGCGTAGAGGGTGTTCCCATAGTCCAGTCGGCTGGTGACGAGTGCCTGGGTGACGGTCTTCCTGGTTTCAGTGGGGATCCATCTGAAGATCTTGCGGAGCATGCGCAGGGTGTTGAAGCACGAAGATGAGACGGCGTTGACTTGTCTGGTCATCGACAGGGAGGAGTCCAGGATGAAGCCCAGGTTGCGTGCGTGGTCCGTTGGCTTGGGCGCGGTGCCCAGGGCCGGGGGCCACCAAGAGTCGTCCCAGGCGGAGGGTGATGAGCCCAGGATGAGGACTTCCGTCTTGTCTGAGTTCAGTTTAAGGCAGCTGTTCCTCATCCAGTCGGCGACGTCTCTCATCCCGTCGTGTAGGTTGGCTCTGGCGGTGGTGGGGTCGTTGGTGAGGGAGAGGATCAGCTGGGTGTCGTCGGCGTAGGAGATGATGTTGAGGTTGTGTTGGCGTGCGATGGCTGCGAGGGGCTCATGTAGACGTTGAGGGTTGGACTGAGTGAAGATCCTTGTGGAACGCCGCAGATGACTTCGGTGGCCTCGGATCTGAACGGGGGGAGGCGGACTCTCTGGGTTTTTCCGGCGAGGAACGAGATGATCCATTCCAGTGCTTTCTCTCGGATTCCGATGTTGCTGAGGCGCTTCACTAGGGTGCGGTGGCAGACGGTGTCGAACGCCGCGGAGAGGTCCAAGAGGATGAGGGCTGCTGTTTCCCCGTTGTCGGTTAGGGTTCTGATGTCGTCGGTGGCTGCGATAAGGGCGGTCTCGGTGCTGTGGTTGGCCCGAAACCCGGACTGCGAGGGGTCGAGGGATCCATTCGTCTCGAGGAAGGCGGCAAGCTGTCTGTTGACGGTCTTCTCGATGACTTTGGCCGGAAACGGAAGGAGCGAGATGGGACGGTAGTTCTTGAGGTCGGTGGGGTCCGCCGTTGGTTTCTTCAGGAGGGCGGTAAGCTCGGCGTGCTTCCAGCTCTCCGGGAAGGTGGCGGTGTGGAAGGAGGAGTTGATGATGTCCCGGAGATGGGGGTGCGATGGTGGCGTCGGCTTTGTTGAAGACGTGGTGTGGGCAGGGGTCGGTTGGTGATCCGGAGTGGATGGAGTTCATCGTGCGGGTGGTGTCTTCGGTGTTGATCGGGGTCCAGTTGCAGAGGGTGGTGGTGGCGGGCGTTGGTTCGGCGGTAGGGTGCGTGGTCTGTGCGTCGAAGCTGTTATGTATGTCGGTGATCTTGCGGTGGAAGAACGCGGCGAGTGAGTTGCAGAGGTCTTGCGAGGGGGTGATGTCGTTGTTTCCGGCGCTGGGGTTGGAGAACTCTTTGACGATGCTGAAAAGTTCCTTGCTGTCGTGGGCGTTGTTGTCCAGTCGTTCTTTGAGTGCCGACTTCTTGGTGGCACGGATCAGCTGGTGGTGTTTGCGGGTGGCGTGCTTGAGGGCGGTCCTGTTGTCTGTGGTCTGGTCGAGTCGCCAGGCTTTCTCGAGAGTGCGGCAGTTCTTCTTGGATTCCTTGAGTTCGTGCGTGAACCAAGGGGTTTTCTTGCTTCCGGGTCTGCTGGGAGGGTTTTTAGTGGTGCGAGGTCGTCGGCGCAGGCGGTCAGCCACTTGGCGAGGTTGCTGGCTGCTTCGTTTGGGTCCGTTGTGTTGGTGGGTGTGTTCTGGCTGAGGGAGGCGGTGAGCTGCTCGGCGGTGATCTTGCTCCAGCTCCGGCGGGGAGCCTGTTGCGGGTGGTGGTGGGTCGCAGTCTTTCTGAAGCTGAAGTGGACGCAGCTGTGGTCGGTCCAGTGGAGTCCGGTGGCGTGGCTGAAGGAGATGTGCTTGCTGGAAGAGAAGAGCGGGGTCAAGCGTGTGGCCGGCGTAGTGGGTGGGCGTGTTCACCAGTTGCTTGAGTCCGAGGTTGGCGAGGTTGTCCAGCAGGGCGGTGGTGTTTCTGTCGTTGTTGTTCTCCAGGTGGAAGTTGAGGTCCCCTAGGAGGATGTAGTCGGCGGAGGGCATGGCGTGCGGGCTGATGAAGTCTGCGATGTCTTCGCTGAATAGTGTGCGTGGTCCCGGGGTCTGTAGATGAGGGTGCCTCGGAGGGTGGTCTTGGGGTCAGTGTGTATCTGGAAGTGTAGGTGTTCGGCGGCGGTGAAGGTCTCGTCGGAGTTAGTCGAGATGCGGATGGTGTTCTTGTGTACGATGGCGATGCCTCCTCCCCGTCTGGTTGACGCGGTCCTTCCGGGTGATCTTGTATCCGTCCGGGATGGCTATGGCGATGTCGGGCGCTGAGGAGGCGTTCATCCAGGTTTCGGTGAGGAAGGCGACGTCCGGTGCTGTTGCGTCGAGCAGGTCCCAGAGTTCCACGGCGTGCCTGTGGACGGAGCGGGTGTTCAACAGGATGCATTTCAGGTGGTTGCTGCTGGTGCTCGACTTGGCGGAGGTGGTGCACGTCCGGGGGCAGGTGAATCGGCAGGCTTGGCAGGTGAAGGGTCCGTGGGTGCGTCTCGGTGAGGCTCGGTAGCAGGCAGGGTTCCGGCCGGCATTGAGTGCGGTGAGGGTGGCGGCGTCGTAGGTCCGTCGAGTAGTGTTGCATCGGTGGGATCCAGGGGTCCTGGCGCTGGGCGCGGGCCAGGCGCGGACGGGCGCGGACGGGCACTGTTTCCACTGATGCTAAAGTAGCACAGAGGAATAAGATGCCTGCTGCAAAGAACATGTCCTTGTGTGTTGAGGTTTTCAGGCAACAATAAAAATGTAAAGGTAAAAGAGTAACTTTGGAAATTAATGCTCCTGCTGGAGAGATATGAGTTATCTAGTGGCTGTTTCCTCATCTTAAAAAATGTAGAGGCAACTCTGGCGATTAATGTGCTTGCTGGAGAGAGATCAGAATTTTTATGTAATGGCTTTTTCCACTCATGCTAAAGTAGCACAGAGGGTTAAGATGTTGCTGCAAAGAACATGTCCTTGTTTTTTCTGAGGTTTTCAGGCGACAATAAAAATGTAAAGGTAACCTTGGCGATTAATGTTCCTTCTGGCGAGAGAAGGGAGTTTTCCCTAGTGGCTCTTTCCACTCCTGTTAAAGTAGCGCAGAGGAGTAAGATGCCTGCTGCAAAGAACATGTCCTGGTGTGTTCAGAGGTTTTCAGGCAACAATAAAAATTTAAAGGCAATTTTTGCGATTAATGTTCCTGCTGGAAAGTGATCCACATTTTTATGTAGTGCTGTTTCCACTCATGCTAAAGTAGCATAGAGGATCAAGATGCCTGCTGCAAAGAACATGTCCTTGTGTGTCCAGAGGTTTTCAGGCAACAATAAAAATGTAAAGGTAACTTTTGCGATTAATGTTCCTGCTGGAAAAAGATCCGAATTTTTATGTAGTGGCTGTTTCCACTCATGCTAAAGTAGCGCAGAGGGTTAAGATGCCTGCTGCTAAGAATATGTTCTTGTGTGTCCTGAGGTTTTCAGGCAACAATAAAAATGTTAAGGTAACTTTGGCGAATAATGCTCCTGCTGGAGAGAGTTCGGAGTTTTAACTATTGGCTGTTTCCACTGATGCTAAAGTAGCACAGAGGATTAAGGTTACTGCTGCAAAGAAAATGTCCTTGTTGTACAGGTAACCTTGGCGATTAATGCTCCTGCTGGAAAGCGATCCGAATTTTTATGTAGTGGCTGTTTCCACTCATGCTAAAGTAGCGCAGCGGGTTAAGATGCCTGCTGCTAAGAATATGTTCTTGTGTGTCCTGAGGTTTTCAGGCAAAAAAAAAATCTAAAGTTAACTTTGGCGATTAACGTTCCTGCAGGAGAGGGATCAGAGTTTTATCCAGTGGCTGTTTCCACTCATGCTAAAGTAGCGCAGAGGGTTAAGATGCCTGCTGCAAAGAACATGTCCTTGTGTGTTCAGGGATTTTCAGGCAACAATAAAAATGTAGTTAACTTTGGCGATTAATGTTCCTGAAGGAGGGAGGTCGGAGTTTTATCCAGTGGCTGTTTTCACTCATGTTAAAGTAGCGCAGAGCACTAAGATGATTGCTGCAAAGAACATGTTCTTGTGTGTTCAGAGGTTTTCAGGCAACAATTAAAATGTAAAGGTAAATTTGGCGATTAATGTTCCTGCAGGAGAGAGATTGGAGTTTCATCTAATGGCTGTTTCCACTCATATTAAAGCAGTGGAAAGCATTAAGATTCCTGCTGCAAAGAACATGTTCTTGTGTGTCCTGAGGTTTCCAGGAAACAATAAAAATGTAAAGGCAACTTTGGTGATTAATGCTCCTGCTGGAAAGAGATCCGAATTTTTATGTAGTGGCTGTTTGCACTCATGCTAAAGTAGCATAGAGGATTAAGATACCTGCTGCAAAGAACATGTTTTTGTGTCTCCAGAAGTTTTCCGGCAACAATAAAAATGTAGAGGCAACTCTGGCGATTAATGTTCCTGCAGGAGAGAGATGGAAGTTTTATGTAGTGGCTGTTTCCACTGAAGCTAAAGTAGTGTAGAGGATTATGATGCCTGCTGCAAAGAATATGTCCTTATGTGTTCAGAGGTTTTCAGGCAACAATAAAAATGTAAAGCTAACTTTGGCGATTAATGTTCCTGCTGGAGAGAGATGGGAGTTTTATTTAGTGGCTGTTTCCACTGATGCTAAGGTAGCGTAGAGGATCAAGATTCCTGCTGTAAAGAACATGTCCTTGTGTGTCCAGAGATTTTAAGGCAACAATGAAAATGTAAAGGTAACTTTGGCGATTAATGTTCCTGCAGGAGAGAGATCGAAGTTTTATCTAATGGCTGTTTCCACTGATGCTAAAGTAGTGCAGAGGATTAAGATGCCTGCTGCAAAGAACATGTCCTTGTGTGTTGAGAGGTTTTCAGGCAACAATAAAAATGTAAAGTTAACTGGCGATTAATATTCGTGCAGGAGAGAGAGATGGAAGTTTTATGTAGTGGCCGTTTCCACTGATGCTAAAGTAGTGCAGAGGATTAAGATGCCTGCTGCAAAGAACATGTCCTTGTGTGTTGAGAGGTTTTCAGGCAACAATAAAAATGTAAAGGTAACCTTGGTGATTAATGTTCCTGCGGGAGAGAGATGGAAGTTTTATCTAGTGGCTGTTTCCACTGATGCTAAAGTCGTGCCGAGGTTTAAGATACCTGCTGCAAAGAACATGTCCTTGTGTTCAGAGGTTTTCAGGCAACAATAAAAATGTAAAGTCAACTTTGGCTATTAATGTTCCTGCTGGAGAGAGAAGGGAGTTTTCCCTAGTGACTGTTTCCACTCATGTTAAAGTAGCACAGAGGATTAAGATGCCTGCTGCAAAGAACATGTCCTTGTGTGTTTAAAGGTTTTCAGGCGAGAATAAAAATGTAAAGGTAACTTTGGCAATTAACGTTCCTGCTGGAGACAGATGGGAGATGTATGCAGTGGCTATTTCCACTCATGCTAAAGTAGCGCAGAGGATTAAGATGCCTGCTGCAAAGAACATATCCTTGTGTGTTCAGAGGTTTTCAGACAGCAATAAAAATGTAAGGGGGCGTGGCTTGACCGCAGCAGAGATGGCTGCCTTCTTTTGAACAAGGGGTTTGGTAGAAATCATAGCTAACTGTAAAGCTTCCTTAATCATCCTGTTACTCCGTTCCACCAGCCCATTAGCACGAGGACAATATAAAGGGGTAATCACATGTTTAATGTCTAAACTCTGCAGGAATTCTTTCATTTCTTCTGAAACAAGTTGTACTCCATTATCTGTAATAAGAGTATGTGTAATCCCTTCGCTAGTGAATACTACAGACAGGAAACAAATAAGAGTTTTGGTATCAATATGCTTTAAAAACTTGATAGTAATCCATTTCGAAAAGTAAATAACTAAAACAAGTATGAATTTCTTTTGGATTCCCGTCACTTGTAAGGGGCCAGTTATGTCTAAACCCAATTTTTCGCAAGGTTTAATAGGAACTTTTACAGGTTGTAAAGGGGTTCTTCTGGTACATTTAGTTTTATCACTAAGACTGCAAGCGCTACAATTTTTAACCAGATTTTCTATTGTGGCGTCCATGTACGAACCCAGTAACCCGACCTAAGTTTGCTCTTGGTGAGGTTCCTACCTAGACGACCTTCATGTGCGAGAACACAAATGTGTTCCCTCAATTTCTCAGGAGGAACAAATTTGTCTGATTTAAGAACATTGTTCCCTTCAATTGACAATTCTTCCCTAACATTCCAAAAAGGTTGTAGTTCCTTAGACATTACAATACACTTATTCGGCCAACCCCTCTCAATCTTCTCCTTGACCGATTTTAGAGTGATATCATCAGACATGTGTTTCTCCCAGTCAGATTGCAAAATGGCAGGGAAGGCAACATGTAAAACGGCCAGTTCTTGCGCACAATCCTCACTTAGCTTTTGAATGGGAAGACGAGACAGAATCAGCCACAGTATTTATCTCTCCTGGCACGTACGCCACTTTAAAGTTAAAACTTTGTAAGCAAATCAACCACTTACTAATCCATGGTGTAGTTTTCTCTATATCTTTCTTTGCAAAAATGGAATTGAGGGGCTTATGATCAGTTCTGAGTTCAAAAGGTAAACCCCAGAGAAAGTACTAAAAATGAGTGATGGCCCAGAAACGCGACAATGCTTCTTTTTCTATAGTAGAATAATTCACTTCTGCTTCCTTGAGGGTCCTAGACGCAAATGCAACGATTCTTTCTTTTCCCTCTACCACTTGAAAACGAGTAGCTCCCAACCCTCTATTGCTTGCATCAGTGGTAAGTATAGTATCCCTTTTACTGACAAAACTGCCAATGAAAGGTGCTGAAATTATGGCTTTCTTAACTTCTTTAAAATTGCCCGTATGGTTAGGCAACCAAACAAATTGAGTGTTTTCTTTAAAATAAATCTCTCATGGGTTGAACCAAGATTGAAAAATTCTTTACAAACTTGGACATGTATTCAGCCAACCCCAAAAAAGATTTCACTTCATCTCTATTAGTGGGAATGGGGGCTTTAGAAACTGATTCAATTAAGTCCATTTTTGGCTTGATTCCCTCATTGGACAGGGTATGGCCTAAAATCTCTACTGACTACTCCAATTTTACACTTACTTTCTTTCTTTAGAGTAAGGCCATCACATCTTAGTTTGTTCAATACTTTCCTCAAATTATGATTGTGTTCCTCCTCACTTGCACCATATAGGAGGATGTCATCTTGAAAACATACTGTTTTATCCACTCCTTCCAGAACATGCTGCATTATCCTCTGGAATGCTGCCGCAATAGAAGCAAGGCCGAACGGCATTATCAAGAATTTGTAATTTCCGAAAGGAGTGGTAAAAGCAGTAAGGATCTGAGAATCAGGGTGAAGGGCAACCTGATGATATGATGAACACAGATCTAGAACAGAAAAGTATTTAGCAACATGTATTACACTCAGCATCACATTTATTTGAGGAAGAGGATGCCTGTCAATCCATATGCTGGCATCTTTCTACCGGTTCAATTATACCTTGTTCCTGTAATTTCTTAAGTTCTTTCTTTACTGGCTCCTGCATAAGTAAAGGTATGGAACGTGTTTTGTGTACTATGGGAACTGCATCAGACTTAAGTTTGATTTTATGTAGGTAATTTTTAAGCATGCCAATTTCCTCTACAAACACATCAGGACATTCCTCACATACGTCTTATTGATTTGTCATCACGACAGAAAAGAAACTTGGCTGGCTTCTGGAGCTTTAAAGTGGCTTACCTCTTTTTCTAATTCGATTCCTTGTGTATGGAATCTGCCCATTAAACCACAGTTTCTTGAACCTCATTTCTCAACACTAGGTGTGCTTTTTTCACTTCAAGTTTGAGGATCATATATTGGCGACTGGTGACTGAATCCCAGTGTCTTGAGTTATACTTGCTGACACAACCTCATCTGATTACTGAGTCGCAATTCAGTGTTGCAGCAGTGTTGGCTTATTATTCACCCTCATTTCAGTGGCTTGGTGGCTGACCCATATTGCCCTGTCTGTTCTTCTCAATTTATATTAAGCTGCACTACTATTACTTTCAATGGCGGAAGGTTTGGGTGGCAATATTAAGGACAGAGATTCCAAAGGAAACATGAAACGCTCCAAACAGTCCTCACCTACCCCGGAATCAAAGGCTAAAGGTTATCCTGACTCTACCTCAACTTTAGAAGTTATATTGCATAAGCTTAATACCGTCCATGACATAGCTCAAAGTACTAAAACCAATACAGATTTATTTCAGGTGGAGGTTGCAGCAATTCGTAATGACGTTAAAGAACTTTCATTACGTGTTTCTAATGCTGAAACAAGAATAAGTTGCGTAGAAGATTACACAAATAAACAAGCACAACACATTCAAAACTTGGAACGTTCCATTACATCACTAAAGAGAGACCTAACAGAACAGGAAGATCGTAACTGCACAAGTAATCTTCGTATTTTTAGATTACTGGAGGGAAGTGAGAACTCTGCTGCTTCTGTAATTTAATTCTTACTTACTTGGATCCCAAATACCCTGCATCTTTCTTTCAAACAGGACTTTGAGATAGAACAAGCTCATAGAGTTCCAACTTTCAAACCCAGAAATACGTCTTCTCCAAGGCCGTTGATTTTTAAACCTTTGCGACATCAACATACTGATCAAATCTTGGCACAAGTGAGGAAGATCAAGTCTGTTCAATGGGAAGGTCACAAAATCTCTATTTCACAAGACTTTGCCAGAGATACCGTCATTCATCGCAAAGGCTTCCTTAATCTACGTAGGAGACTTTCTGATATGAGAATTCAATTTTCTTTTTCTGGGCCCTCAAAATTTCGGATCATTTTCAAAGGTCACCCACAGATTTTTTATGAACCCACAGATCTTTCTACATTTTTGGACAATCAATCTGAATCCCATATGGACTCGGACTCTTTACCTGGTTTTTCTCGCTCCTAGTCCACTGTATAAATTGTTTTGGCTTGTTCTTATGCTTCCAAATAATTATTTTCTTCTTGTTACTGAATAATATATGGATATGTTTTTTCGTATCCAAGCCTTTATATGTTTTCATATAACTCTGACCATGTTGTTCCTACTATATGGTATATAATAACTCTGGTCGTGCCTTTGCTTGATATTCATACTTTCACATATTTCGTTGTAATTGTGTTGATGCTCTTTATGTTCTAGAGGACCTGGAGTTGATCCTTTGCACTTTACCATGCAGTGCATTCATTTGCATTTTGTTTTTATTTATATTTATTGGTCTCTGTAGCTGATATGGTCCCCTTAAGGTATATCGTTTTATTTGTGTTGTATGTTCTATGAATTATTCTCTTCCTACTCTTATTATAGATGAGTATCTTATTATTAACCTTCTTATTATTTTTAACCTTCTTCTTCTTATTTTTAATCTTCTTCTTATTCTTTGTTTTCGCTTCTTTTATTTATGAAGTCTACCTATATACTATATGATATTTGATGATTTCCATGATCACTTATGAAGTATGTTTTTTCTCTTCTATTGTTCTCCTATCTCTTCATACATTTCTTTTGGTCTGATCTCAATGCCACTTTTTTAGGTTCTTTTTCTCCGGTACATTTCTATTAATTGGTGCTCTTCGCTTGCTATTGGTTGATAGTTATTTAAGATATTTTATAATATTGTACATATCAATTTGAAATTAATTTGAATGATCTACTATAGATTGAGTGATGTTTGTATAAGTCAGATCTATTTGCTCTTTACAGTTATGTTTTGCTTACCTATGAAATGTCACCTTATAACATATGCTCCATTTACACCATTTTAGCTTCCGTCTATCTGATATTTTATTTCAAATGACTGGTATTGTCCATGAAATTGCTTTCCTATTATTTATATATCTTGCTTTATAGTCTCTTCCTAAAGGTGAGTATTCTATATTCTAGATTTTACCTTCTGCCTTTTATCTGTTCTCCTTTACCTTTGTTCTCTTTCTATTTTGAAGTTTCTTCATATGTTACTTTCCACTGATCACCAATGAAATATGACATTATCTATCAAGATTCTCCTACTATTCTATGCTCCTAACTTGTTATGCTCCTAGCACTATTTTAATGTTAGGTAAATATGAGTTGCACCCTTAATACTCATGCTCTTAGATCACTATTAATTGAGAATGTATGGTTATCTTATTGCTTTTTACGTATCAACTTGGAATTCATCTAAATGATATTTATAGATGATCTGAAGTATGCTAGAACTTAAATTTGTATGCTAAATATAATACTAATTTGTGTGATTACAAAATGTTATCTCTTTGCAGACGCTCTTCTTACGTTATAGCTGGTTAGTCTTTTGTTACTTAATATTACACCCAAGACTTATCCTAGATATGAACATATTTTTCATACGACAAACCTTGTTCTGTTGCTCTGTGGTTTGCTTATGTTTGAGCTGTCTACACCGATGATGGTAGCCTCTGCTGTTGTTCATCCACGTAGATTCCCCATGCAAGTTGTCTCTCACAGACATCCCTTGGTGGGGTTGGGCTCCAATGTTGCTCTGGACTTCTCTGGAGTACATTTGATCCCTCTTCTCTTTTCCTTACTCTTTGTTCCTCTCTTTTATCCTCTTCTTAATATTGGGACATCTGCTTCACTTCCCTTGGTTTTTAAGTATACTTTCATTTTCGTTACACTCTTTCACCAGAAGTATTTACACTTAACATCTACATCTACAAATGCCTGGTATAAATGTAGTTTCCCTTAATGTTAGGGGTTTGAATCACAGGGTTAAACGGACTAAGAGTTTAGATTATTGTAAGAATTTATGAGGTGATTTAGTCTTACTGCAGGAGACTAAGATAGGTTTCAGGGAGGCTCTCCTCATGAGGAGAGATTGGGTAGCAGATGTTACATGTTCTGAGGCTTCCGGGATAAGAAACGGAGCTATTACTCTTATTTCTAAGAAATCAGGCTTATCTATAGTTACAGCTGAGCATGATACTAATGGAAGATGGTTACTTACACCTTTGACTAATGGCTCAGATGATCTATATGTTATGAACCTTTATGCTCTGAATATTGATGATCCAGATTTCTGGCGCACGATGAATAAAAAACTTTCTGACATTCCACAAAATTCAACAACAATTGTTGGAGGAGACTTTAATCTCCCTCTCGACCCTATTTTGGACAGACACTCCACTTTTAAATTCCGACCCCCTAGAGCACACAAAAATGTACCTAATATGTGTTCGTCACATCATCTGTTGGATGCTTGGAGATTACATAACCCGACGGGCAGTGATTTCACTTTTTTCTCTTCCCCTCACTCTAGTTTTTCTCGTATAGATTATCTTCTGGTTAACGCCTCCCTCTTGTTATATCCCGCATAGATGCCCTAATGTAGACCCGTTCATACATGCCCTAAAATGGACGCATTCATATTTACCCTAATATGGTCATATTCGTACTTGCCCAATTATGGTCACAACTGTACATTTCCTATTATGGTATGATTCCTTATATAGGCATGGTCTTTCACCTACATTGGTCCCAGCTAGCACACAACGAGCTCTGAGGGCTGAACGTTATCTATCCTGTGGTTTTGAATGCAGCAGGGTTCTTCCAAACACAGGCCCACACTGTACTCATTAATTATGCATGGCTTTCTAAGAATACACTACCGGCATAATATGTATGTACAAAGTTCACCCCTGACGTCTTCCTCATGTCCAATACAAACCATACTGAGGACCGAGACTCTTTAGGGTATAAATACACCACAACTTGCCCCGGTAAAGCAGAGGGAACCGAGACTTCCATGCTGACACACTGACCAGAGACACTGAGGCTCCTGCATGCAGTCGCTCCAGCTGACAGCGGTCTGACACAGCCCTTGCGGGGTGTCCAACTCGAGACCAGAACGGGGTCCCACACTCTCTCTATTCAGGTATGGGGGTTAGACTAAATCCTAGAAGGATTCTTGGCTCTTAGGCTTTTAGACCAACACATATGCTAGGTACACTAAGGTACATCTATTTAGGCATCGTAGGAGTACGCGCACTTGCATAATGCTTTTATATTCATGTATGTATCCATGATTATCGCAATATGGTAGAACTGTTCTATCCCTTTGCTTTTATCGTACTGCTGATAATATATCTCTGCTATTGTCTGCTGGTTACCGCAGCACATATATTTTACACTAGAATAACAACTGTTCAATAAATACTTATTGAAACGCCCGACTGTTTATTCTGTGTAACTCTCTGAGACAAACCGAATAAGTGAGCACGAGTGACTGAGCGAAAGGTAGTACATTGTTTCCACGATTCTGAGGGAATCAGGGATGTCATGTTCTAAGGTTGCCAGAAACTAATCTCTCCCCGATAAGAGGAGGCACTAGTGGCACTGCGAGCTAGCTAATGCAAAACAATCTAACATAAGCGGTGAGGGTGCACAGAGTCAGTCTGCCACCAAGCCCACAGCTTATGTTACACAAACGCGCAGGTCCTGCAGGGGTACTATAGGAGCTACACGACATGGCGCCCAACGTTGGTTTGGTACTTATTTAACAGTAGAATCTGAGTAGTTCAGTCGTGCTATTCTCAGAGAACCTACTCACAAAACCCCAGAGACGTCTGGAGTGGGTGGGCACTAAATCCGCCGCAGCTTAGTACGAGAATACTATTTATCGGCTGTTGGTTATTCAAGCTTGATGGACATATAGTTCCTACAATTGTGCATTTTCACCTTATCTTAAACATTTTTTTTTTTATAAACCTCCCTTCTTCCAATTAAAAATGGTTGCAGAAACAAACACAACAGGGAGAGTTACAGCAAACCTCTTTGGTTTAGAAGAAGACCCTGAGGATGTGATACAAATTGCACCAAATTTCAGAAGGGCAGTCACCATAAAACTTCCAGAACATGGCTTAAGAGCCATGGGAGGTACAATAATTTTCGTGATTGAGGCACAGGAATCCAATAAGACAGAGGTGTTCTATTCTTGGGTTACATTCCCAGCAGCGAATCCAATTACAAATGTATTTCACTACTACCTAGAAGGTGACACACCAGCGGACTATACTCCTTTTGAAGAAGTAGAGGTTCCGCTTACTTACCAGGAGCATAATTACTGGTTTAAAGGCGCCCTACCCCACGTACATGGAAGAGCAAGATTAGGCCCACTCGGAGGAGCAGGAGCCACATGGCCCATATTAGCGGCATACACACCACATCCTGACATTAACACAATGACACAGCCAGACTTACTCGTACAACACAGAGATTTAATCAATCAATCAATCACAGAATTTGTAGAGCGCACTACTTACCCGCGAGGGTCTCAAGGCGCTGGGGAGAGGGAAGGGGGGGGGATGCTGCTACTGGTCGAACAGCCAGGTCTTGAGTAGCCTCCTGAAGGTCAGCAGGTCTTGGGTCTTTCGTAGGCTTAGTGGAAGGGTGTTCCAGGTCTTGGCGGCGAGGTGTGAGAAGGATCTGACGCCGGTGGTTGTTCTTCGAATGCGGGGGACGGTGGCGAGGGAGAGGTCGGCGGAGCGGAGCTGGCGGTTGGGGACGTAGAAGAAGAGCCGTCTGTTGAGGTAGGCTGGGCCAGTTTTGTGGAGTTAATTAAAATCTACAGAAACCTCACACAATTTGTGATGAGGAATTTAACAGTCCAGCCTGCACCAGCTGCAGCACAACACACTCCAGTCCAAGGTACAGTTAATAAAATAACTCCACAAACATTACACGCGATAATGGGAAAAATGCCAGCAAAACGCGAACAAATCCCATTCTGGATAGCTCAGAAAATAACTCAGCTTGAAGCAGTATTCCCGAATACTACAACCAGTGATAAACACAGAATTTTAACAATCTGCTTGCCCATGGGTCTCACACCACAAGTAGAGGACTGCACCTCCTGGGGTTCAGTCTTTGCTGCCATATATACCAGAACACATGGTATCCCGTCCTTAGCAGTAGTACCTGACGTATTGAAATAGATACAAAATGAGTATGGAGCAGAGCTGGCCCTTAACTTAGGGATGAAGTTACTAAATAACTTTGACCAGGTCTCAGCCATATTACTAGCTAACATTAAGGGGGAAGCAGCTTCTGTGGCGATCCGCCAACGCCTAAGGGAGTTCAGTCCAGACGACCAACAACACGAACTACCGAAAATAATTGAAACTGCATATGCAGAACTAGGCAGAGACAGTTTGGGTGGGAAAGCATTAAAACCACAACTGGTGGGCAGTCCTGAAAAGGACACTACAAAGCAGACACCTACTTCTTCTAAAAAGAAGTGGGAAAATAAAAAACAACAAAAGTCTAAAGACACCAGATCTCAGTCCAGAGGTAGGTCTCCTCAACAGGAGCCCTCTGAAAAGAGGTATAACCTCAGGAATAGGGATAATATTAAAAAACCTGACCGGTATCAGGATACTGATACTCGTTCCTCTTGTTCCTTTCAGGGTTCATCACGAAATTCCGAGAGGGAAGGACGGTCAAAGGAGCGTACAAAGTCCAGAGTCACGCAACACACTGCGGACTACGCACCTAAAAAAGAGGATAAACAAAAATCAAAACCTCAGTTCAAAAAGAAGAAGGTAGCAGGTCTCAAGATCAGACATGCCCAGAATTCTGAGGACACAGCTTCTGAACGGGGAATGGGCTCTGACGATGCTAGACAGCGCGGCAGAAGTAACGATAGCTCGCCAGAACCTGAAGGAATTTCTGGTGACAGCGGAGTTGAGTGAGTATATTATGGTGAAAACACCCGATACTCGGGTAAGTGTCCCACATAAGTTACATGAGATAACACTCCGGATGGAGGGGGACAAGCCCAGAAAAGTTAAGGGTCTCTTTTGGAAAAATCTGTCATCTGATTATGACATTCTATTAGCAGAACAAGACTGGCCGCCTGCATTCGTCATGGAGTGCCCTAGGGGAGAAACGATAATTTTTCCAGCCTTTTCCGACCTCGTTCCCATTCACCTAAAACATGCATATGCGCAGGAGTGGGCGGTTGCCCTAGCTCCGGCATTGTACAAAAATCATGCTGGTTGGGATGAGGATTCAACCCATCACGTGATCCAGTTAAAAGTTTCCCCAAATGCTCAAAGGCAATACCCTATAAAGCAGGAAGCTAAAAAAACAAGTCAGGGAAATTCTAGACCAACTAGAATACCAGGGGGTGATAGAAAATTGCACTTCACCTATGAACAATCCTTTGTTCGCCGTAGCCAAACCTGACAATACATATCGTCTAGTTTTAGATTACAGACATTTAAACACTTGCACAAAGACATTTGCAGTTCAAAATGCACACAGTGCCGCATTAATGAATAACATTGTGCGGAAAAAATATAAAACAACACTTGATATCTCAAATGGATTTTTCTGCCAAAATATAGCGCCTGAAAGCAGGTATCTAACCGCATTCAGTGCGTTAGGGTCCCACCGGCAATTTTGCCGACTCCCCCAAGGGTACAAGAATAGCCCAGGGTTGTTTTCAGCAAGGGTAACAGAGTTACTCCAAAATTTGGATGAAGAAGCATTGTCCTATATGATGATATTTATCTGACGGACGATGACTAATAGAGGCACTTGACCACGGTGAGCACCATTATTATGGGATTCGCCTCTGAGGACTATAAATTTAATTTCAAAAAATCAAAAATTGCCCACCTCAATGTCCTATTTTTAGGATACGAGCTGTCAAGTGAGGGGAAAAGCCTGGCAGCTAACTTTTTAGAAAAGTGTGCGCTGCTCCAACCTCCAAAATCATTAAAGAATTTACAATCAATTCTGGGATTCCTAAATTTTGGTCGAACATACATTTTGGATTACGCAGAAAGGGTAAAACCTTTCTACGACTTAATAAAACCTGACTTTTCAGTCAAACAATGGACACAGGAACACACAAATATCCTGCGTTCCCTGCAGGAAGACATGATAGCTTCTAAACATTTACAGACACGCGTAAACGCACAGAACTTAGTGATCCGAGTAATAGCGGGTCAATGCGGGTACACCTATTTAACTTTTAATGAAGGCGAAACAGTACCAATCGCATACAAATCACACCTGTACACGAACACAGAGATGCGTTTCACTTCAACAGAAAAAATCCTGACAGCAGTGCAGACCGCTGTAGCAAGAGAAAGAGCTCTGGCTCAGGGAAAACGCATAATTGTCGTGACCCCAGTACCAGCTTTAGAAGCTGTTACAAAAGCTAGCATTCCAAATGCTAAAGCCTTACATCCAAGATGGATACAATGGGCTAATTCTCTTACTGCAACGGATGTTGAATACAGATTTGATCCAAGTTTAAAAACACAGGCATTCCTGCAATACGAACAAGAATACCCTCTACCAAATGAAATTTTGCCTCTCGATCAGTATGAGTACATTATCTATACTGACGGAACTGCTCAACCAGCCACAGGGCGTAAGCAAGCTTACAGCGCAGCGTGTGCGATTGTTAAAGGTCGCATGCATGATGGAAAGTTCCATCCTAGTTGCACAAAAACGCAATCTCTAGGAGACTGCACGGCACAGTTGGCAGAACTCAAAGCACTTATACTGGCACTTATAAATCTGGCACTTATAATACGGATCACGAATTCCCCACACTGATTGTGCGTGATTCCTTTTACTGTGTACAGTCGTACAATGAATATCTACATCATTGGGAACAAAAGGGGTTCAAAGATGCAAAAGGTGGCACAATTAAGCATAAAATGCTATGGGAACAGGTAGTGGAGTTGAGAAACGAACTACCAAGGGCTCACGTGATACATACACTGAGTCATCAGCGTGATGACGTTTACGTTGAAGGGAATTCAATGGCTGATGAAGCTGCAAAGGGGGCTGTTCGCACAGCCGCAGTAGCTGCAGTTACTCGTTCAAAGACGAGGGTAGACGGCGAGATAATGGTAGCTGTCAATGCTTCACACAAAGGCAGCACAGCAGTACCTAAAAAATTTCCACTCAAGTACTCCTACAAGTTAGATGCACAAAACATTCCATATGCTCAGATTCCTGGAGTGGGGGATAGAGTAATACCAAATATGGATCATAGGCTAGGCTTAATTTTAGCGGCACCCGAGGGTTTGGGCTCTGCGCATACAGGCGTTACAGCGACTATTTCTTTATTGAAACAGCGCTACTGGTGGCCAGGGTTAACGAAGCAGACTAAAGACTATGTCTTGAAATGCGACATCTGTCAGCAGATAAAAGGCTCCACCGTAACACGCCCAGCGCAGACACCATTACTGAAATCAGACAAACCTCTCGCATGTGTGTATTTGGACCACTACGGACCCTTACAATCTGATGGGTCCAAGAAATATATCATGGTTGCAGTGTATTCCTGCTCTAGATTCCTATGGGTTTGGCCTCAGCGCTCGGCTGACGCTCAAACTGTTATAAAAGATTTGTGAGTCTTTATCGGCACATACGCAGTTGGCACGTTACATTCTGACCGTGGTCCAGCGTTTAGCTCTCGGGCTTACAAAGAGGCCATGGAAGGAATGGGCGTAGCATTGCGGTACTCCTCTCCGTACCATCCCGAGGGAAATTCTGTTGTGGAGAGGAAAAACCGAGACTTAAAGCAATCTTTAACAGCTAGGGTATTAGGCAAGGGCGGTAGATGGGTCGATCACCTTTATGGGGTACAGCGCGCGCTCAATAATCAGCCAAGAAGCTCTCTAGGAGTTGTCACTCCTTACGAGGTCCTATTTGGGACAAGAATGTGGGTACCTGATCTTGATTCTGAAGGCACAGTGGCGGATGAGAAACCATTTGATATTCATGATCGTTTGACTGTTTTACAGGATCTAAATGAATCCAGAACACAACAAAGTAACGTGCTCCAGAAACAGGCCGCCACTGAGGAAGTCAAGGCAGTAACGGCAAGACCTATCTGGGTCCCAAAACTCGGGGATCTAGTCAGAGAGAAGATTGCTGACAAGAAAGAATTTGGGCCATCTTACAGAAAGCCTGTACCGGTCCTTGCAATCCACGGCACAAGAACTGTACTTCTGCCGCCTCTTGCCGGAAAAAAGGAGAAAAGATGAGTCTCAATTGACTTAATCAAACCACACTATGTGGCCGATACTAAACAGTAGGCCTCGTGGACTCCACAGTAGCAGACGCCCTCCTCTCGCTACAATTCAAGAAGTCCAAACAGAAAGACTCATCACGTTTGAAGAGCCACCTGTACGGAATGAAGAACTAAGCAACAATGCTATGGAACTTGTTCCACTTCAACAAGAAATTCATCTTCAAAATGAAAATCAACTTAACAACCAAGTTGCAATCAGACCTAATACAGACATCTATGTCAATGTGCCTCGACAAGAGAACACAGCTATTTCAACAAATCCCGATGCAATTCCAACAATTGATTGAACTGCTTCTGGCTATTTCATGAACTTTGATACGTTTTCACTGGATCCAAGCGAGCCGGAAACGACGCCAGCCAAAAAATCACTCCAACAGAAACTCATTGACTTTTTGAACTTTTTTAGAAAGACTTACCTGGTGTCACCTTGGACAGAACTATGGTATATCACTGGGATTTTCTTTTTCATTTTCTGGCTAGGTTTAATAATAACTTTTAGTATGCTTATTAATGGACGATACCTCCAGCCAAGCTCCACAGCCCAAAGAGTTAATTTGAATTTAAAACCACACCAGTCTTCACATCGTGAACCAAGAGACTTGTCTTCAGTGAACATTACAGCAGTTCCTATACCGGACGGTATAGTTTGGGACAAGATTGATTAAGATATATTAGGTCCGACTGAACTTTTAAAGCTAGAACATGTATTTAAAATTTCTTTAAGTGATTTCATTACCTCCAGTACATTTTCTGATGATTGGGACACTGAAACTGTAAATGCTATGATGTCTGATTTAGAAAAAACAGCTGCATTTCCGAACAATGAAATGTTAGAAGGTACTTCAGACTATGATGCATTGTATTGTTACCAACATTTTGGTGATCATTTCTTACACAAGTCTATAACACCTAGAAATGTATTTGAATACCACCAGTGGGAACACTGCCCAACACCTCCAAAAGGTAGTTCACAAGCATTTGCACAGAAATTCACATACTTCTCAGGGTTTAACACATCCGACCCGACGTCATTTTATTATAAAATGGAGAAAACTTCAGCTCAGAAAATTATGTTAACAAACACCAAACATATTTACTCTGTATCCTTTCTGAACCAGTTGTCTAAACAGGGTTTCGATCTATGGAAAGACACAATAGAATTCAAATCAATCTGGGGTTCTAGGGACTGGCAAGTCCAGGGAATAGAAGCACTTTTTAGAGCATGCATCATCCCGCAGCAGATTTTATTTCTGAACGAAACTGTGCAACAGACATCCTGTCTTGGATTAGCCAAAGGCAAGGAAATGAACACACCGGGGTTTCCAACACCATCACAGATGGGTGGGGGCAGAACTCCACTACACAAGGGGTAGGATTAGATGCCATTTTCCAGTACAACAGATCAGATCCTGATTGGACAGAATGGCTGGTTTGGCCCATTGACACAAACAAATGTCAACAGAGATTTATGAATACAACCAGAGGGTTTAGTATCCATAGGACAGATCCACGCTATGTACAAAGACAACACCCAGGGGTAGTGACATCGTATAGTGTTGGGAAGTTGTGCCTTGATTGGCTAGAGACCACAACACTGGCAGAAGTGAAGCAACACTTGACCTTACTCACACCTGACATGGAGCTTAGAGATTTTCTACTTGGTCCCAAGAAACAACGCCAGAAACGTTTCATATATGCAGGCCTTTATGCCTACTACAATGAAAACTGGAAAATATCCCAACAAGAAGCCGCAGAAAGGATACGGGAAATAGACCGTATTAACTTAGAAAAGGCATTAGCAGTGGTGGATAATGGGTTAACTACTTTGACCTCCAGGATTTACTCCTTAGGCAACATTGTGTCCTCGGCAATCGACATATTAGAACAAGATCTGGCCTTGTTACAACACGGGCAATCTCAGCTACGTTCTATTATGATGTTAAGCTGGACGCTGCAATCTTTGCGTGCAGGCTATGTGCCATGACGTTTTATAAACACCACGTCTCTGTTTTCAGAATACAATCTAACTGATAAACAGACAGAAATGGCACAAAGGGGAGCCAAATATACAATGCTGCGTATTGAGAAACTGGAAAGGTTACCATTCACTGTAGCCGAATCACCATCAACAGAATGGCTAATTCATGGCCAAATCACTCTGCCGGTCACTACGTTTCAGTTTCAATATTGCCTTGAGCAAAGGCAGGCAGGCAAATATGTAAAAATGGGTAAGGGATACATCAAGGAAACTTGGGAGTTACCATATAGATACCGATGCCGGAATGGGGATCGAGAAGTGTATCGGAGTGGTACAAACTGCAAGAACGCTTTAAGCAGTTCTCTCATGTGTCAGGATATTTCTCTACACGGAGCCTGCAGTCGTTCAGTGGCGAACTTATCGTGTCACATGTCAGGGACCCCAGCGGCCATGATCACGCCAGTTATCCAGCTGCTCTCAAATGGGAGTTACTTAATGCTAAATGATCAAGGTTGTTGTGGGATGCTTCCGGGCGTCGCATATCTAGTAACTTAACTCCAGGGTTACTTGCTGTATGCAAGTATTGTTTCCGCCACTGAACACAGTCAGGGAGGCGCCATTATGGCCTTCGCTGAATGTTTCTTTTATACAATTTGATACTCTGAGCAGATTGAAAGCCATGCTTTTACAGCAACCCGTGCCCTTAACCTCTGCTCGAGAAACCTATGAACATCAAGTTGTAAGGACCTCGACGGAGATACAGGCACTCATACGTACAAACTGCCCCATTCATTTATCAGAAATGGTGGGACGTATCTTCAATATGTCTGATACGAGCGGAATTGTACACCTATTTAAGACCATTGGGTCAGGACTGTTAAGCACCTTTCAGAAGTCCTCGGAGTAATCCCAAATTTTATACACTCCGTATTGGGAAGCGTATTTGGAGGATTCCCGCTCATCCTGTTCCTAATCGCAGGAATCCTGATTGTAATATTACTGCTACGCAATGGACGGCCCACTTCCCGAGGGAATGGTGAACACGCTCCTGGAGCGGAAATACCGTGAACGCATGGTACAACTTCTGGGCATTTCCTGCCTGCGAGAACTCAATGCCTCCTGGTTTCTATCATTTAGTTGTAAGAAATAGAGAGGGACCCCTTATACCAAAGGAATAGGGTACTAAACAGTCATGTTAACAGAACGTGTTTCCTTTAGAAAAATTGCTATTAAAGTGCTATTAACTTTGTGTCCTCTTCTACAACACTCTCACATACAATCAACCTATCCGCATACATGGAGGGAGCAGTATAATTACACACCCCAAACCCTTTGTTAGTGAGTCAAAAACAATAGTTTTTTTTTAATAAAAAAATATATCAATTTATTTCTCTACTTGTTTCAGAATAAAGTTTGAAAAGTATAAGCTTAACAGTGCATAGGTATACAGTATCTTTGTTACATCAAAAAATTATCAAGAAACACAGTAATTTCATACAATCATCATTTAAAACAGATATCACATAAAAAAACTGGGGAGAGTACACATAAAAGACAAAAGGCTATGTCATTGAATGGCCACATCCGTGATTATTTCATTTAGAGTCTGAGACCCGATCCCATACAATAAGTGAGCATTCAATGGTCCCAGTTTCTTCACAGATTATGTTCCTTTTGTAAAGCGTTGACGCATTTCGATGGTGCCTTTTATATAGCCATCTTTTTCAAGACTGAATCATTTGTGGTTGTTGAACAGGATGTTGAACAGGACAGTCCTTTGGTGGGTTCTCACAGGCCACATAGTTCACATAGTCCCCGTAGGTTGCATTCAGGGGACCCTCCGGATACCCCCATAAGTAAGCCTCTTGATGAGACAATTGTAGTGCCAAATGTCATGCCGATAACCTCGCAAAGCAACATGAAGGGGCCAAGACCACCAGACTCCCTGAAGGATCTAGTTGAGAGCTCTGAGGGTCCACCTCCTATCATCCACCCTGTAGTAAGTCTTTCAAATAGATTTACTGTCTTGGCTTCTCAAGACAACCAGGAACTTCAGCCGAATGTTCCCAATGACTGTGCAGTTTCAGGTACTATGACCCGTTCACTGGCAGATATATTACTGGCTCTTAAAGACGAGATGTCAAGTAGGTTCACTGTTTTGGAGATGAACCAGGCTGAGATGACAAGTAGGTTCACTGTCTCAGAGGCGAATCAGGCTGCCATCCAAGCATCCTGTGAGGTTTTGGCTCAGAAATTGGAGGAAGTGACACTAAGAACCGACACAATAGAGTTGGAGATCCCTAAAATCAAGGAAGCTATGCATACTACCTCAGTGGACTTGGCAAAGTTAACGGCCCAGAATAAAGAGCTAAAAGACGATCTAGAACGTTTGGAAAACCATTCGAGGAAGAACAACCTGAGGCTTTTAAACATCCCTGAAGCCCTTGAGGGGACAGATATAAAGGGGTTTGTGATATCCCTGTTAAAGGAAACAGTGTTGAAGAACTCGCCCAGTATAGACCTTGTGCACAAGATACAAAGGGTGCACCGTGATCCGTTCAAGAGGAATCTAGCCAAACAAAAACCCAGGAAGATTCTGGTTAACTTTCTGTCATACACTGTCAAAGAGCTAATTTTAACCTCAGCTCTCAGGGAAGGCACTATAAACTCTACTGGTCTAAATCCCTTCTCCTTCTCCATAAGATCTGATATTTCCCACATTACGGCAACAAAACAGCGGGAGCTGGGGAAGAGGTTAGAGGAGTTAAATGGACTGGGGGCCAGGGCACAGTTGAGGTTTCCTGCGTCATTACGTGAAATGTGGAATAACCATATGCATCAGCTTCGTACGACTGAGGAGGTGGATGCATTATTGTTAAGATCAAAATGGGAATGGAGGGTAGGGAGGGAGGGCATTGAAGTTATGTAGCCCCCTAGCCAGCAAGACCTTAGATTTAAAAGTTAGTAATTGTTTATTCTATAATGCCCGAGGGAGTGGAGATCGAATAGGCTCTGCCTAATGGAAGGGAGGGTTCCCCATGGGGAAGGAGGTCACAGGGCGGGAGAGGGGGGGAGAGGGGCGGGGTGCACCGGGTGGGGAGCAGTGGGAAAAAAAATACCTCATCTCTAAACTAAGAATTGTCCGTTTGTTTTGCACTGAGTGTTCACAAGTTGATGACAGGAACTCCCCTAAGGGATAGTGAGGTTAATTTCATCACATGGAACGTGAATGGGTTAAGATGCCCCCGCAGACAAAGGCTGGTACTGACATATTTAGAACTCTCTTTGGCCCAAATTTGTCTCATTCAGGAGACGCACTTAAGCTTTGCAGAGTGTCGCACAATATTTTCCAGAATCCCCTGGATAAAATATTACTGTTCCTCTCAGCAAACAATCAACAGTAGAGGTGTAGCAATTTTGATTAAGCAGGGGGCCTCTTGCTCTATTAAATCTGTGCAGACCGACCAGACAGGGAGGTGGATAGTGGCACAGTTGGATTTCGGAGGTTTAGAACTAGTATGTGCCTCATTTTATGGACCTAATGTTGATGATCCGACTTATATTTGTAAGTTGCAATCTAAATTAACAGTTGTAGCCCCCCCCTGATTATCGGAGGGGATTTTAATGTCCTCCTTGATCCACTAAAAGACAGGTCAAATCAGAGCCACTATATAGGGGCCCCCCGGGTCCGTCGAGCTATGAAGAATTTGCTGCATGACCTGGTGGATGTTTGGAGGGCAAAGATGGGGGACTCTCAGGGGTTTACGTTTTACAGTAAGAAGCATCGTCACTCATCCAGGATTGACTATATCTTAATTGAGAGGTCTAGCCTGGATGGTTTGACAGGGATTTCAGTACTACCAAGTCACCTTTCTGACCACGCGCCAGTGTCATTCTCCTATTTAAGGAAGAGACATATGCTACAACCCAGATGGACGCTCAATAGAACTATGCTGTTGGTCCCCGAGATTATCCGGGCCATTAAATTATCCTCCCTAGACTATTTTTTATTAAATATTGGTTCGACGACCATGGATTTTGTCTGGGACGCCTTTAAGGCCAACCTGAGGGGCAGGCTACATGGCCTAATATGCTCGAAGAATAGGGCTGAGGCCCGGGAGCTACACACCATCGAGGGGAAAATCCTTCAGTTAGAGGCGGAGAGAAATCGACTCAGCCACGGGAGTCCAGGAAGGTTGGCACAAGTACAGGGAGAACTGGAAGGTGCTCGGCAGGAGTATAGGGGTAGATTGGATCAGAAGTGCAGGGCCCAATGGCTCACTAAAAATATGCAAAGTTTCGAGTATGGGGAGAAGGCAGGCGCTCTATTAGCATGGAAAGCTAGAGTGGATCGTTCAAAGAATAATATCAATGAACTGATCATAAATAATCACGGAGAAAAGTCAAGCAGTTTAGAAGACATGCAAGCCTGCCTTCTCTCCCTCTTCTCGGAACTTTACAAAGAGGATTTGGGTCCTTCCCCTGATTGTATACAAATTTGGCTGAGAGGGAAATCTTTGTCAACCTTAACGGATGACAGCCGTGATAGTCTAGATGCCCCTATTACCCTAGAAGAAATTAAAGATCAAATAAATAAATGTAAAAATAATAAAGCTGCGGGTATGGATGCGCTTCCAAATGAAGTCTATAAACTTTTATCGGACGAATTGGCCCCGGCACTGGGTACCCTTTTTAATTCGGTGTATAGTCCGATGGGTCAGGTTCCCAGGTCTTGGAAGGAAGCAACCATCGTATTAATCCTGAAACCTGGGAAGGACCCCCTTAAAGCTGATTCCTATCAACCAATCTCCCCGCTGAACGCCGACTATAAGATCTTTATGGGTATTCTGGAGGGGAGATTGGCCAAACTGGTCCCTAATTTGGTTAATATCGATCAGAAGGGCTTTATACCAGGGAGATATATTCAGGAGCAGACACAACTGTTGATTGGTAACATTGACTTGGCCATAGCAAGATCAGATCCCTTGGCCATAGTGGCCTTGGATGCGGCCAAGGCATTCGACAGAGTCTGTTGGGTGTACCTCCGGGAAGTTCTTGGTGTAATGGGCTTTGGCCCTATTTTTATTCAGACTCTGCGGAAATGTTATCAGGAATCCTCCGCAAGGATCCTGCTGAATGGCATGTTGACTTCCAGCTTTAACATTCAGAGGGGAACAAGACAGGGCTGTCCTATTTCCCCTTTGCTGTTCAACATTTATATAGAGCCATTAGATGACTTAATTTACCCTTTTAAATCTCAACTCTATCAGTGTAAGCTAGCCTTGTACGCTGACGACTTGCTGTTATATACCAGCAACCCGGGGGCGGTCATACCACGGGTTGAAGCCCTCCTGGAAGAATTTGGCTCTTTCTCAGGCTATCTAGCCAATACTTCTAAAACAGAGGTGATGTGCTGGAATATAGACCAATGGGAGGGCACTATAAGTAAAGAGCTAAAATATTTGGGCATCCATATTGTTAAAGAGCTGGATAAAATCCCCCAGATTAATTTGAATAAAATCATCAAAGAAATAGATCGTCTCTTTGCCAGATGGAGGAATCTCCCTCTGACAACCTTTGGAAAGGTTAACTTGGTGAAGATGGTTATCCTCCCCAAGCTGACCTACTTGTTTAGTGCAGTCCCCTTGGTTTTTCCCAGCAAGAGTATCTGTAAGATTCAAAGTAAGATTGGGAGCTTCATATGGGGAGACAAAGGAGCAAGGTTGTCATGGAAGAAACTGAGGCGTAGGCTCATTAAAGGGGGGTTGGCTCTCCCGGACATTGGTTGGCATTCGGTCGCTTTTCAATTTAAAAGATCCGGATGTTACTCTAAAAACCGGAGGAGACGTCGTGGGGGAGGTTGTTGGGTGAAATGGTCAGGGTGGAGGCGGTGGAGAAGGTTTTCTGTACAAGTTTGGGGCCCGAGGTTTTTTAAACGAGTTCGCCTGAAGGTCCTTAAGGCTGCCTTGGAAACTTGGTACAAAGTAAGATGCAGATGGGGGATTGGGTATTACTCAGATTTCGCACCTATATGGGACTCCCCCGGGACCCCGCTTTGTCTTAAGGATAGTTTGGCTATACCAATTAAGAGAGCAGGTATCACCATCTGGTCAGATCTGTTAGCTGTTGAAGGAATCCACCCTTGGGAGGTATTAAGGGCTAAGATTTGAACTGGCTTTTCCAGGTTCAAGTATATACAACTTGTATCCTGGTTTGAAGTGGAAAAGGGTGATATAAGAGGAGACTGGGAAACGGAGCAGTCCCTTCAATCAGTACATCTAAGAAAGAAAGAGATCTCTACCTGGTATAGGAAGTTCTTGGATGCAGAAGATCTGGAACTTCCCCCGCAAAACACAGACTGGAATCAATCCCCCTTCGAGTCTAACATTACAGATCTGTATGAGCCTTCTTTGAAACTACTTTATAAATTTATCAAACCGGCCAGCTTAAAGAAGAATCATTTTTTCGTCATTAATAGACTTTATTATACTCCTGCCAAAATAGCCAAGTTCGCCCCATTATCCAACCCAAAATGTCCTAGGTGTAAGACTCCCAATGCTAATGATATCCATATCTTCTATGAATGTTCAGAACTTTGAACTTTTTGGAAGGGGGTGGGAGACACCGTTTGTGGCATTTTTAAAGTCAACATCGAGGTTAATGCTTCACTAGTAATCTTTGGAGAGGATGGATTGTTCAGTTTGAATTTATCGCAGATTCATAGAGGGTTGTTGCTATATTTGGTGTTACTCGCCCGGAGAGAGATCTGCATGAAGTGGAAAGATCCACGGCCCCCGAAATGTGAGGACTGGCTTAAAGCCACGTTTGCCATGGCTCGTTTAGATCAGAACGGAACTGGGGAAAGTATGACAAACATCTGGCAGCCTCTAATGAGCTGGGGCCGAGACCCGAGATTAATATAGTTCCAGTTGGCTTCCTCCGGTCCAATGATTACACCAAGCCTTCATCAAATGGGGCTGGTCAGGCTGACCTAAGCAAGTTCAGCAAGCCGTAGGGCGCCCAGTTGGTAATGACGGCTTTTACTAACATCTGCAGAAGCTTATTGGTGAGATGAGGACAACATTTTTTTTTTTTTTTAAATGAATCATTTGTGACTCACAGACAAAAGATAAAAACCTGGAACAGTTTGAACCACCTGAACAATAAAACACATATATCAATACATGTCACTAACAAAGGGTTATATATTCCAACCTGATATTAGAGGACTAACCCCTTATCCTCCCGCTATCTGTCATCAAAGTTGGCCGTAATTTAATCTAAATATCTTACACAAGATAAGATATAGCATTACCTTTATCATTACCTGGGGAAAATGGTATAAAACTAATTACTGCACTCTTACTATGTTTGTAACAGACTATATAAAGTACCTAGCAATTATCCTGTTCTCCCCTCACTCATACTGTATTTGCACATATACAGAACCTATCACTTACACCAACCTAACTCACATGTCTGTATTTCTTCTGAAATGTTCATTAAGGTGTATAGTTTAATAATTCACCTCTTATTAAAGTCGAAATAAAAACACAGGGTGTCTGAAATTCGGAAGGCCCGATAGGTTCCTGGGGGCATCTACCTCCCACTATCCTTTCCGGAAACGTCTAGACAGAGTGTATAAAATCTAGAACTTAAATAGTAAAACACATATTATTTTAGCTAGATGGTAGCTCTAGCTTGAGACATGTTAGTTGTCCTTAATACCTATACTAGTTAAGGTCTCTCACCATAATACGGACTATGGCCCGCTAGGTATGGCTCATTGTAGTGAGTTGGGTTCACCCGCGTCAGAGCCCTCGGTCGGGTGATGAAATAAAAAGATCTGCGGGAGTAAAGAAATAAACACAACTTGTCTTATCCCCACTATTGTAACACTGTTAGCCCATTTTACTATGTGTGGGTGATTAATTAACAACCTACCTTTTAAGGATTCTATTCTTTCCTGATAAGGACAGATGTCCGAGAAGTCAGTTACCGCTGTCGGTGCACCTTATTGGTTGATGGTTGCCCCAGTGTAGGTCCCTTTTATAATTAGGGTCTGTTGAGAAAGGAGTAAAGATATAGGTGTATCAGTCGTAATATTAACCACTAAAAAGGTTGTTTTTATGTAAATAGACGAGACTTAAGTAATATATTGGTCTGTCTTATTTAAAAACAATATTTATTTATTACGAATTTTTATTTGCTGGTTGTGGTTACCCGGGAATATCTTATAAGAGTCCCACGCTCCTTAAGATGTTATGATACCCATGCTGCGTTTGGATAGTACAGCATCTAATGAAACTGTCACTTCTAGCGTTTGATGTATTACGGCCAAGTTGAAAACAACACCCCGCTATAAAGATTAGAAATGCGTATCAAATGTGGTCTCCTTTATCAAGTTGAAACCCATTTTTATGTACGCTCGGCGCGCCTGGCAAATGCTCAATCTATCCTGTCTGCACAGTTTCGCCCACTTACTTTTGCAGGGATCAGCTGTCCTTCTACGCAGCTTTGTTCGTGGTCCAGGCGGGAATGAAAGAGGCACCTCATATTGGGGCCATTTATATGTAATAAGTTACCGTCAAACCTGCGGATGATGAGCCGGTAATTTGGTTCGGAACTCCGTAACTCATGGAGGCAATTGCTTCCGGGTTGTTCATTGACATAGAGAGCGGCTAATAACAAGTGGTTGTTTATTTAGATAGTCTGGATAGACTGCATCTTACCTGTGCTTCGATGCCTGTTCTGCGGAGAAGAATGCACGTTGGATCTTTGTCTAACATTTCCATCAGATGCGCCTCCGGACACGGATGCAATGCTGGACCCCATAAAGGCCCACGCTCTGCGTTGTCCTCAACGGCTTTGGATTCTGATGAATGCATTCCTGGAGAATCCACAGGTGCCGTTCGCTCCTGCTGGGTTAGGTGACTCCTCCACAGGCACCCAGGTAACAACTGCCGCACAAGCTGCCGCAGCACCAACTGCTGGCAGTACTACATTCCATCTATGTGCGATCGACGTTCTCTGTGAGGCGTTGGATTTGTCATCTACAGCAGCTGACACCGATAATATTGAGCTTCCCAGCCAGGACGCGTAATCTTGAATCGGCTCATCGTGTCCTGGGAAAGAATTCGGCTTCTTCACTCGTTTCAAAATAAACTATCTAAATTTGGAACATTTTCTTACATTGACACTTTCGCTTGCGAAAAGCATGGCCTTCTCCTGCTTATGGTGATACAACTTCTATAGAGAGACTTTTAAGTGGCAACTAGAAAAAGCTGAATTTGAACTTTTTTTTTTTTTTTTAAAGCACCAAAATTTTTAAACGATTTTTTAGAACCATGTTTTTACCTGCTTTTAAACAAAAAGTTTTTAACTTGTCCAGATTTCAAGTATGGTCATTTATTATCCCATTCGGAAGAGGAGTGGGTGTTATATCCCACATAGATGCCCTAATGTAGACCCGTTCGTACATGCCCTAAAATGGACGCATTCATATTTACCCTAATATGGTCATATTCGTACTTTTTACCAATTATGGTCATGGCCGCATATGCCCAATTATGGTCACAACTGTACATGTCCTATTATGGTATGATTCCTTATATAGGCATGATCTTTCACCTACATTGGTCCCAGCTAGCACACAACGAGCTCTGAGGGCTGAACGTTATCTATCCTGTGGTTTTGTAATGCAGCAGGGTTCTTCCAAACACAGGCCCACACTGTACTCATTAATTATGCATGGCTTTCTAAGAATACACCACCGGCATAATATGTATGTACAAAGTTCACCCCTGACGTCTTCCTCATGTCCAATACAAACCACACTGAGGACCGAGACACTTTAGGGTATAAATACACCACAACTTGCCCCGGTAAAGCAGAGGGAACCGAGACTTCCATGCTGACACACTGACCAGAGACGCTGAGGCTCCTGCATGCAGTCGCTCCAGCTGACAGTGGTCTGACACAGCCCTTGCAGGGTGTCCAACTCGAGACCAGGACGGGGTCCCACACTCGCTCTATTCAGGTATGGGGGTTAGACTAAATCCTAGAAGGATTCTTGGCTCTTAGGCTTTTAGACCAACACATATGCTAGGTACACTTAGGTACATCTAGTTAGGCATCGTAGGAGTACGCGCACTTGCATAATGCTTTTATATTCATGTATGTATCCATGATTATCGCAATATGGTAGAACTGTTCTATCCCTTTGCTTTTATCGTACTGCTGATAATATATCTCTGCTATTGTCTGCTGGTTACCGCAGCACATATATTTTACACTAGAATAACAACTGTTCAATAAATACTTATTGAAACGCCCGACTGTTTATTCTGTGTAACTCTCTGAGACAAACCGAATAAGTGAGCACGAGTGACTGAGCGAAAGGTAGTACATTGTTTCCACGATTCTGAGGGAATCAGGGTTGTCATGTTCTAAGGTTGCCAGAAACTAATCTCTCCCCGATAAGAGGAGGCACTAGTGGCACTGCGAGCTAGCTAATGCAAAACAATCTAACATAAGCGGTGAGGGTGCACAGAGTCAGTCTGCCACCAAGCCCACAGATTATCTTACACAAACGCGCAGGTCCTGCAGGGGTACTATAGGAGCTACACGACACTCTTAAAACATATTACGAATGTAATGATTCATCCGATAGTTGTTTCCGACCATGCTGCAGTCTCGTTAACCATCCTTAATCTTATGGATTCTAAAGGACCCCGTAATTGGCATCTAAACACAGAGCTCTTGGAGGATATTTCTGAGGTTAAGGAACTCAATGACGAGATTGTTAGTTTCTCCAAACAAAATGAATCGTCAGTGGATTCTCCGATAATCCTCTGGGATGCCTTTAAATGCACTATAAGAGGCCAAATCATTAAAAAGATGGCCAAAAGGAATAGCGACATTAAGAAATCTCTACAGTCTATAGGGGTGATATTAAGCGGAAAGAGGAATTATATAGACATTCTAATGATAAATCTCTCTTACAAGATATTAAACATTTAAAATACTCCTTCAACTCCATAGTTACTAAATGAGCTTATATTGGAGTACATGCTCAAAACTCTCGTCAATTACTACTAAGAAGTAGAGCTGGCAAATTGTTAGCTACCACCCTAAAATATCAGAATTCCAATACTACTTGTATTTCCCATATCACTGATAAAAATGGTTTGAGGAAGTTACATACCCAAGAAATTCTTAAGAGTTTTTCGAGAATTTTATGAAAATTTATATACTCCTCAAAGTCAATGTACTAAGCCTGAGTGCCAGCAGTTTCTTAACTCTCTTCCTACTACTACTATCTCAAATGATGATATGATCGAGCTGGGTAAACCAATAGAGATTGATGAGATTATTAAAGCTATTAAGGCTACTCGTTCGGGGAAAGCTCCAGGACCGGACAGATTCCCCATCACCTTTTATAAAACATTTACTTCTTCCATAATTCAATACCTTAAAAAGATTTTTGACAATTATGTCCTTTCTTGTGAGGTCTCGGGTACGGTTACTGAGGCTACTATTGTAGTCATACCAAAAGAAGGTAAGGATCATTCTGATCCAAAAAACCTCCAGCCCATTTCCTTGTTGATTATGGAGGCAAAAATCTTTGCGAAAAGTTTAGCAAATCGTCTACAATCTCATATTCCTAACCTCATTCATGAATCCCAAACTGGTTTTGTAAAAGGTAGGCTTGCTAGAGATAACGTTCGTACGTTCTGTCATATTTTAGAAAAAGCGAAACTTTCTCAACTGCCAATATGCGGCAATTGCCCTTGAAGGCGTTTGACAAAGTCTCTTGGCCTGTTTTACAGTCTGTGCTAGAATCTCACAATCTTGGTAGCTCTTTTATTAATATGGTTATGGCTCTTTATGCGCAACCAAAGGCTAATATTAGGATTAATGGTACAACATCCTCCTTTTTTAATCTTCGCCAAGGTGCTAGACAAGGATGCCCACTTTCACCCCTTCTTATTCTTTTGTCTATTGAGCCGCTTCTCTGCTTAATTAATCTGAACCCGAACATTAAAGGTTTCCGATTCGGAACGTATACACTCAAAACGGCCGCTTACGATGACGATGTGCTTATTTTCTCAGAAGATATTGAATCAGCGATTCCTTCTATTACCAATCTTATTCATACTTTTTTGGTTGTTTCTGGATTTACTCTTAATAAAGAGCAAACTGAATTGTTTCCTTTAAATTCTTTGTGTCTTCCGTCTCACTTGGGTAACTCAGGCTTTAAGTGGCAATCTACAAGCATTAAATATCTAGGGATCTGGTTCTGCAAAAATCTCACAGACATTGTTACTTACAATGGATCTCATACAATAAATGAAGATAAGGATCTTTTGTCTTACTGGTCTCCTAAATATATTTCTTGGTGGGGTAGGTTACAAACTCTTAAAATGATGATAACCCCAATCGTTAAATTTTTATCTTCTATGCTACCTATAAAGCTTTCGTTATCTTTCTTTCATGAGCTTGATGTAATCACTTCAAGATTCCTATGGAACAATAAGAGCTAGAATTGCTTACAAATATCTTAGGAAACCCTCTATACTGGGCTGATGTAACCTCCCAGATTGGAATCTATATCAGATCTCTTTCTTGGCGGCTCAGGGAGCTCTGTGGTTCTCGCCAATACCCCAACATTTACCTGCATGGATTTTTATAGAACGTGAGTTGTGTGCTCCCTTTTCCACTCTCTCTTTGCTCACAACCTCACAAAGTACGCTAGCACACTCTTAACGTATTGTATTAGATACGGTTAATGCGTTGAAATACATTGATCGGAAAGTTTTGAAACCTATTCATAAGTCCAGATGGACATCTTTATGGTCTAATCCTAAGCTTGCTACTGATACTAATTTCACCATTGCTCTTTCATGGGCCGGCAAGGGCATCAGACTGGGGAAAGACTGGTGGATTGTTATACTTTTTTGAAGTTGAAAGTCAAACTCTCCAAGATAACCCTTTCCACAGATTCGGTTACTGTCTCACTTCTTTCTATGTGGGTACATTCAGGCCATACCGCTTCTAAAATGTATAAATTCTTATCTGCTCCTCTACCTTCACAGTCCACAGTTACTTCTACTAAATGGTCTCACCATTTTGGGAATTTTGAATATATTTCACAGGATACCTGGCAATTGATAGGAAAATTGTCCTTACGTAACAAAATTGCTCCTTCACTGATTCAATCTAAATTCATTTATATGAATTTGTTACATTGGACTCCCGCTCGTTTACACAAGCTGAAATTAAGAGAGTGATCTTTGTTGGAATTGTAACTCAGTTCCTGGCACCCACCAACATATGTTCTTTGATTGTACACTTTTAGAATCCTTTTGGGGTTCGATTCAAAAACATTTATCATTGATCTTTAATACTCCCATCGTTCTCTCTTTACCTCTGATTCTGCTGGGTCCATGGGCCATAGATACCCCTCTACCTCTTGACAGTATGGATTTGGAGCTCTTAGATTTGCTCTTATCCATTGCAGTCAAAATCATCCTTACAGAATGGAATCTTTTCACCTCCTTTCTTACCGTACTTGGTGGGTGTGGGATTCACATCTTCGTGGAGCTCATTCTTTTGTTGAAAAGAAACATTATTCACCTTTAATTGCTAGCAAGGTCTGGCGTTCTTTCGATAACTACCAGGATTTATCCTCTCAGGTGTTGGTAGCATAATATCCTTTTTAAATTTCTTTCTTAACTTATTTTTCAGAAGTGTAGCAGATGTCATTTCCAACTTCTCATCCCCCTTTTTCTCCCCCCTGTATCCTTTCCTTTTTTCTCTCTTTCTCTTTTCCCTTCTTTCACCTCTTTCCCCCCTGCTGATGTATCCTATTTACTGAGCAATACAAACTTATACATGATTTTGTTGGGATACATGTTAATGTTCCATTTGTCCCACACTCCTGGGTTCTATTTTTGTTTCAAATCTGTTTATTGAAAATATGACAGACAAAGAAATTCAAACAGGTTGAAGATATACATCCCTGTCAAAAAACATAAGGTTAAGACCACGATCCATTTTAGATAGCAAAGTACTTCAATAAAAATTTGTAAGACAGAGCTAGTACCTTTCAACACAAACCCAAATCTACAAACGAAAGAAAAACTGAACTGAGAAGAGGAGCAATGTGTTACAACCCTTTCAAAGGCTATCTTGGTACACTTCTCTCATTAAGAAAAGCCAGAGTGTAATACAAGAGTTTTATGGGGATCTGTCCTTGCCAAAGAGATTGAATGGTAAGTGACCAGCTATGTTTATATGATCCTATGCACATGTACTTTCCTCTAAACGTTCTAATATTCTGGACCAGATAGCAACAGCTGTATATCAACAACTTTGAATAGATAAGGGGGAAAACAAGCTACCATCGGGGAAGGGGGGGGAGAAGGGAAGATGCGTTGAAAATATCTTGGTGTTGGGGGGGGGGAGAGGTGGCCTCGTAAGGGAGGAAGAGGCAAAGCCTCTCCTACTAGGTCGACGACGCTGGGCATTCCGGCTGCCGACCCCTAAAGTAAGGTTCAAGAGGGTCGTCGAATAGTTGCAAAGCTCGTAGTCGAGGAGGAACCAGTCGAGAATGTTCGATCCTGGAAAAATAGTGCATTAGTGGCTGCCAGTTGCGGGTGAACTTAGCATCCGTGTGGTTGATACGGGCAGCAAGTAGTTCGAGGGCTAAAACATGCCATAGGCGAAGAAACCATGTGGCTACAGGGGGAGGGTGAGGCTTCTTCCAGAATAAGGCTATGGACTGCCGGGCAGCTCCTAACCTTTGTAAAATCAGACGCCAGTCCGTGTATGTCATAGCAGTCAATGTCGAGGGTCTAATGCCTAATAGAGTAACAGTCGGAGAGGAAGGAATAGGGAACCCCACTGTATCCTTAATGTGACTAAGAATATCTTTCCAAAACACCGTGAGGCTCGGGCAAGACCACCAGATATGAATAAAGTCACCTTTGTCGCCCTGACATCTCCAACACGTCGGGGGAAAGTTTGGTAGCATCTGTTGTAAACGGGTTGGGGTAAAGTACCATCTCGTTATGAATTTATATGCTGATTCGCATTGGGGAGTGCTATGATATACTTTCGGGATGTCCTGCCACAGTCGGTCCCAGCTCTATGAGGAGATTTCTTCGCCTAAGTCCAGATTCCATTGCGTTTGATATGTGTGGGATGAGGGCCGTTGCGAATGCTGTAAAACGGTGTAAGTGTGAGAAATCAGGCCCTTCGACCACTCGAATTTGCGAACTAAGGATTCAAAGGCAGTGAGTTGTCTAGTTGCCCCTTGGGTGTAGGCCTGAGAAAGTAGCCAATGACGAATCTGATAATATTGCATCCAAGCCTCCTCCGTAAGGTGAAAAGCTTTTTTGCATTGATCAAAGGTAAGGAGTTTGTCGCCCTGAAATAGATCTTGAATGACACGACATTCGCCGTCAGACCACACACTAAATGCTCGAGGTTGCAGCGCAGGGGGGAACATGGGATTGCGAACTATAGGTGTGTTAGGGGAAGGGAATGTAGTCAGACCGCGAGAGACCGCTAATTTATCCCATATCTCTAGGACCGTTTTTGTGGGGGTGGCTATGTATGCACTACAGTGGCGGGCCCCGCGAGGGAGCCAAGCCAGATCGCACAAGGGTCTGCAGGAAACCGCCCGGTCCATGTGGAACCAATGCTTTTCGGTCTCGCGAACTACCCATTCCGATATGTACCAGAGATGACAGGCCCAATAGTACTCCAAGAGATTAGGGCACGCAAGTTCGCACCGGTCCCGCGGTAGCATCAGAATCTTATTAGAGAAGCATGGACGGGACTTACCCCATATAAAATTGGTAAAATCCCATTGGAGAGACAGGATGTCAGTTTGCGGTATAGGGGTGGGAAGGGATTGAAATAAATATAATATCTTTGGGAGAAGCGACATTTTTATAGTGTTAATAAGTCCTAACTATGCAAGAGGAAGGCCTCTCCACCTACGCAAATCTTCCCGAATGGTGCCTCTATACCTAGGCCAGTTGGCTGAAGTCCAGGATGAAAGCGAGGGAGTCAAATCTAAACCCAAATATCGTATCCACTTGTCAGACCATTTCAACGGAATCAGATTTTGCAAATCCTGGACCTCTGAGGCTGGAAGAGTAAGATTAAGGGCATGAGATTTCAATCAATCAATCACAAGCTTTATTTCGACAAAAAAGTCATAAAAGCAACATAAAACATAGAGGACATAGCCGTTAAAATTGGGCATAGGTAATAAGGAGATTCAGTAATAAATATACACTTAATCATCCTATATCAAGTTAAAAACAAGTAATAGTTAATCACTTTGTATTGCAAAACATAGAGAGACTTTTAAATAGCTTGGAAAAATTCATACGGATATACGACAGTTTTATAAAAGCCGAAACAACTAAAAATACCATAAAAAGCAATAAATAAGTTGTATTACTAAGAACGATAAAACTATTATGTTACAACAATCGCTTTCACAGTTCAGGGTCAAACAATCTCGCAAAATCCTATGTATAAAGGCACTACTTAACCATACAATATTTGCTATTATGCCTGTCTGCATAAGGTAGGAAGTAATAAGACCAATAGGCTGTCCATATGTATGCTTGACCTCTCGTTCATCATGTACAAAGCCCTCTACGTTCCTTGCTACTTCAGACACTTAGCTCGAATTCCCCACATCCAGCTCAAAAATTTGGCTGTAGCCACAACTATAGGAACATGTGTATTGGTTTTCAATATACGGTATGCATCACTGCTTAATCTTGTGCCCATACTGGAACAAATTGGCCTAAGCCATTTGTCCCTAGGGCGCTTGTAAGCTGGACACAAACAGGATGTGAAGAACTGTTTCGTCATACATATTGCAGGATTCGCATCTAGTAGTAGGTGGGCTTTGCCAGTTTTGCATAAAAGATTTTATCGGAAGTGTGCCAACCCTAAATTGATGATACAATTTTCTATCTAGAGGCTTTAGTATAAGATCCCAATAAGACTCAAATCTGGTGTCTTGTTTGTGTTCCATGAAAACACCAGAGAGAGAAGTATTAGTAGTGCATGACAAAGATTTGGATTTCACCATGGCCCAGTAAGCTTCTTTATATGATTGTTTAGATGGAAATAAATTGCTTTCTGGATCCTCCCACAAGTGTCTATACCCCATTTCCACCAGAGTATGCTTTATTTTTTGTAGCCATAAGATGCTACTCGATGTGTCAGCCCGTTTTACATCTTTCAGAGCATCGGCATAATGGGCCAACTCTGGGATAGTCCAGATCCTTCTCCAATAAGCTACTGGCCTAAATCGAGCCAAGTCCTCAAGAGTACTACAACCCAAATCAAGAAAAAGGGGTTTAAGGGGAGTAGATTGGGGAAGGCCTGTTAAGGTTCTCAAAAACTTGTTCTGGGCTACAGTTAGAGAGGAAACATTTTCGAAGCCCCAGAGCTCCGCGCCATAGAGAATGGAGGCCCTGACCTTGGCATTATAAATTGTTAGAGCTGGACTTACTGGTTTGGTTTTGGACAATCTGTGTTCTTTTAGTAGAGCGCCTGCTAACTGGACATGCTTTAAAGTCATCAGATCTATCTGGGGTTTCCAGTTCAGCTTCTTGCCCAGTGTCACTCCCAGATATGTAAACACTTCAGATTGTTCCAACTGAGCCTTATTCATAAATACTTTTCCTTGGACCAATTTAAATTTATGGAAAATCATGTATTTAGTTTTATCCACGTTGACTACCAGCTCGTGGTCCCTGCAAAATGTCTCAAATCTATTCAATGCACACTGCAGACCCGATTGCATCTTAGATAGGATAAGAGTGTCATCCGCAATCATAAGGAGCGGAATCTTTACACCCGCAAGAGAGGGGGCATCGGTTGGATGTGACGAGAAATAATATACAACCCTATCAATAAACAAAGAAAAAAGTGTAGGGGCCAAGACACACCCTTGCCGGACTCCTTTTGATACTTCAAACCTATCAGTGACCTTGCCCTGCGACCCCCATCGTACCTGCGCAAAGTTGGATTCGTGTAGCCTAGCAACCAATACTAGAAGTTCTGCTGGCATCCCAAGATCTTTTAATACCTCCCATAACTTATTACGCGGCACCAAATCAAACGCCGATTTGAGATCTATAAAGGCCGCGTAAAGGGTACCCTCTGCTAACACTACCCAGCGCCAATAGATCATCATGAACCTAAAGACTTGGTCTATAGTGCTCACTTTTTGGCGAAAGCCAGCCTGGAGGGGTGACAAAACATCTTTTTCACCGATCCAAGATTGAATCCTACTCAACACAAGCCTAGCCATTATCTTCTGCAATGAGTCAATCAGGCTGATTGGCCTGTAATTGCTCGGACACGTGCGATCACCCTTTTTATAAATTGGTATAATTTCCGCACCACGCCATGAATCTGGGATTGGAGCCCCACTCGCGATCGCATTCGCGATTGTATGAATATATTTTAGCCAGTTTTCTCTATCATACCTAAACAGGTCGGCCGGAATACAATCCAGGCCTGGCGCTCGTCCTTTGGGTATCGCATCTAAAGCTCTACCGACCTCTTCTAGACCAAAGTTTACAGTTTTCTCTGAACTTAAAATTAAACTTTGAGTAGTGCTGTCAATTGTAGCGGCAAATTGGGCTTGATAGTGGGAAATCCACTGATCTGGTGCTACGTGATTAACAGGGACTTGTCTGTGCTCCCCACTGCCCCACTTCACCAACTGCCAAAAATTCTGCATCCTTTTTTCTCTACTCGCCAACAGAAGTTCCTCCCAGCGTTTTTCATCAGACTCTTGCTTGGCTTTAAGTTGAATTTTCTTATAGTTAGCTCTAGCAAGCTTTACATTTTCCCTAGATTTTGATTTTATGGCTTGCGTTTGTTTTCGATATGCCTCTCTACAATCCTTATTATACCAGTTAGCGGATTTTATACTAGCTGAGCTCCTTGGTTTGTGTACCTTAGTAAAGAAACTCTTAAGCTCTGTGAACAAGTCTTCATGTACCTGCAAGATCACTGTATTAATATCATCCTGGGTTTCTATAGCCAGAAGGATCTTGAGGGTACGTTCTACTGAGATTTTCATATTCTTTAATGATTTGTCATTCCCTAGAACTGTTGCCCACTTCACCCTTCTCATATCATTCTCAAGAAAGACATCTGCTGTTGCATTTTCAATTATCTGAGGCTGTGGGGCTATCCCCGGTACCTGTAAATTTAAAAGGAGTGGATTGTGATCACTCTCACTTCTTTCTTGGACCTTCATGTCAATGACACGTGACCACATCTCCATGTTGATAAGAAAGTAGTCAATCCGACTGCTACTTATCCCATTGGAGTATGTATGGAATCCCTTGCAATCCCATTTACTGCCCTAATGCCCCTCTCCAGGCACAAACTATTCAATTGGAGAACTGCCTCAGTCCACTTCGTTATAGACGGCAGATTTAATGATGGAATACCCCACTGTACATCCTCTTCATTACCATAGCCATTCTCATCATGGAGAAGGGGCTCAAATGTGCAGTTAAGATCTCCAGCTATCACTAGGTCATAGTTCCCTCTCTGTTCTTCTAAAAAGATCTCTAACAGAGAAACTGTACTAGAAAGTTTTCCTCCAACCGTACCTCTGGCATAGATATTAATAACTAATATACCAGATCCTTGGCTTGGTTGAATGATAGTGGCCAGGATATCAGGGCTGTCAATATAGATCTCCTCGACCCTATAGCCTGGATGTTGCCTAACCCATGTGGTGAGCCCACCTGAGGGCCTTCCCTTTTTGCCGGCTATAGCAGGTTTAAAAAAGTTTAAATACCCAGGACGGAAAATTGGACTTATAGACCAGGTTTCCTGAAAGACCCATATATCCTGGTGCCCAATAAAGGATGACCAGTCGGCTGACACTGTCTTTGAATTTAATCCCGCTATATTCCAAGAAGCTAATAATAGCGACCGGTTGATTGGACTGGGATCGGTGGTAATGCTATCAACCACTGTGGCGGGAATCTGCACAGTTTGGTAATCAATGGGTTCCCCCCTCGTGGCTGGCACTGCCTCATACTGCAGTGTCATAAGCCCGCCCTTTAGGCATCAATCAACCTTATCCAAGACAGAGCCCTCTTTGGTAATGGGGACTTGGACCTGAGTAACAATCCTGCTTTGGGATGCGGGGGGACTATATTTTATTCTTATATTAGATACAGCCATGTATGAAGTTCTGAGATCAAAGGATACTAAGTTATCTACAAGATCAGTAGTAGTTAGCCAAAGACATACGTAATCTGTACTAAAACCATGGTTCGTGTATCTTTTCGCAGAGTATATGTCTTCTCTTATAACTGATCGACAATTCCTCACATATCGCAACCAATGGATACATTTATTTATCAAATCCTGCTCATTTTCATAAAAGTACTCAGATGTTATTTTAGGAACATTAATTAGGAAAACCTTAGCTTTTAGAGAACTGCTTGAATGTGAAGTTGAAGGATTCAGACCCTTAAGCAACGGCGTATTTGGAATCCTTAGTGCACTATGGGTAGTAGGGTGCTGCCAGAAACTAACACGGCTAGGGCCAGAGGACCTTGGTTCCTGACAATTTCCAGAGAGTACTCTATCTGCGTTTGTCTGAGTCGTTATAGATGTGATGGATTCTATACCTGCCGAAGGAGCATTCATTAAGCCTGTACCTCCCAAAAGAGTAGAGGGTGGAACACTATCAATAGATCTACCCAATAATGCTGGTCTAAGGCTTCCAAGATCTACGTTAAGCCCTGTTGTTTGAATTATATCAGTTAATTTCACAACCAGGGTTTTCAGGGAGCTAACAAGTTCTGTAAGTGAGCCGATGTGCACCCTTAAGCCATCTAATTGGTGGCTAGAATGCAAGCAACTACATCCTTTTTTTAAGGCCTCCGTATTGGAAACCTTACTTGCACCTGTCGGATCTATCTGTACATCGGGTTCATTGGGGCCAATGGGCTCTTCAATATCCGTCAGCGGGGCAAATCGATTGTTACACTCAATCTCAAAACCCCCATGGTAGTCAGCGGAGTTAAGAACATTTAATGACATTGACAATTGTGGCATAGCCATCTGCTCTGTCCGAGCTTCCTGTACCTGGGTATGAGATGAGGTTTTTTTATATGTGTGCTTCTTGAACATTTCTGGGATGGATTTAACTGGCTGGAGGGGGGTCGGGGGGCCCAGCCGAGTGGACTCCCAGTAATCCACACTTGGTACCTACAGGAGCAGCGAGGATCTCCTCGCAATCGCTGATGATATTGTCTATACGTGTCATAACACAGTTGTTTTTCGTAGACTATGGGGCCGATTCTGATCTCGGCCGGTAGGGCTCCGAATCGGATTCGGCATAACCGGATCCGATTCGGAGCCCTATTTCCCGACCGATTCGTACGGGCGTCCGGACGAGCGAGTACGATGCGAAATCGCCGACCGACTCGTTCGGGCGTCCCAACCGCTCCGACCGACTCGTTCCCGGGTCGAACCGCACCGACCGACTCGCTCGGACACGACTCGCACCGCGCAATGGAGACGTTCCCCGGCCGGGTAAGTACGATGCGCGCCACGAGCAGTCCGACCGACACGCGCCGCCCGGCTCGAAAGAGCAGTCGGAGACGTACTTCGGGGGTCCGTGTCGGACCCCCCTGTATGCGTAGCCGCGCGAGTCGCACACAGGGGGGACCCATGGGTCCCCCCTACCTGTGCGTGTACGGCGCGAGTCGCTTCGCCGCGTACCCGCTGTAGGGGGCGCCCTTGTTCGCCTCGCACCCATTGAGGCAATGGGAGCCCGCGTACGCGTTGTACGACCGGCTCCCATTGACTTCAATGGGAGTCCGACCGACTCGAGTCCGATAGCATACGGACGCATCGTACTCGTTCGGTCGGGCTGCACGGGTCCGATTCGGTCGGAAATCTCTCCGGGTCCGGCTCGGTCGGAGAGATTTCCGGTCCGAATCGGAATCGGCCCCTATGTGTTTATCCGACCTTTTAACTTTCTTACGCTTACCCACTCTCCCTCCCCCTATAGCCTCCATCACCTTCCTTTTACCCATACCAGGATTTGAGTGGGTAATAAATTAACAAACAGTTAGAGATAATTTAAAAACAAACGATTTGAGCACACCTAAGGATAATTCTATCCTTAGCCAAACAAAACCGCAATCTTTGGTTATACACAATGTACCCTGCAGGTCAGGCTCGACAGAACTTAGTCAGTCTCTGGGCTTTAAAGTTAATTACACTCAATTGCCCGCAAGGAACGCACCGGTGGCTTACACAAGTAACCTACAGTAAAGTCAATACCTTGTTCTCCGTGCAGATCTAAAATCAGCGTTAGTGGGGTGGCCCTGCCCTGCCTCTTCCTGGCGATGATGGGCAAGGACGGGCCCGCCCTTGGCCCGGGCTTCGCCCGGGCGCAGCCCGCACGCGTCCCGCGCCGCGTTGGAACCAGACGCTTTTGAGCGTTTTAGGCAGGCAGAGCACCTCCCTCCTGGGAATGCACAAGGAGCAAGACTTGTGGGCGTTGTAGTCCCCCAGCGGCCTCGAACAGCAGAGCGTCCCGCGCCGCGATGGAACCAGGCGCTTTTGTGCGTTTTAGGCAGGCAGAACACCTCACTCCTGGGAATGCACAAGGAGCAAGACTTGTGGGCGTAGTAGTCCCCCAGCGGCCTCGAACAGCAGAGCGTCCCGCGCCGCGATGGAACCAGGCGCTTTTGTGCGTTTTAGGCAGGCAAAGCACCTCCCTCCTGGGAATGCACAAGGAGCAAGACTTGTGGGCGTTGTAGTCCCCCAGCGGCCTCGAACAACAGAGCGTCCCGCGCCGCGATGGAACCAGGCGCTTTTGAGCGTTTTAGGCAGGCAGAGCACCTCCCTCCTGGGAATGCACAAGGAGCAAGACTTGTGGGCGTTGTAGTCCCCCAGCGGCCTCGAACAGCAGAGCGTCCCGCACCGCGATGGAACCAGGCGCTTTTGTGCGTTTTAGGCAGGCAGTACACCTCCCTCCTGGGAATGCACAAGGAGCAAGACTTGTGGGCGTTGTAGTCCCCCAGCGGCCTCGAACAGCAGAGCGTCCCGCGCCGCAATGGAACCAGGCGCCTTTGTGCGTTTTAGGCAGGCAGAGCACCTCCCTCCTGGGAATGCACAAGGAGCAAGACTTGTGGGCGTTGTAGTCCCCCAGCGGCCTCGAACAGCAGAGCGTCCCGCGCCGCGATGGAACCAGGCGCTTTTGTGCATTTTAGGCAGGCAGAGCACCTCCCTCCTGGGAATGCACAAGGAGCAAGACTTGTGGGCGTTGTAGTCCCCCAGCGGCCTCGAACAGCAGAGCGTCCCGCGCCGCGATGGAACCAGGCGCTTTTGTGCGTTTTAGGCAGGCAGAGCACCTCCCTCCTGGGAATGCACAAGGAGCAAGACTTGTGGGTGTTGTAGTCCCCCAGCGGCCTCGAACAACAGAGCGTCCCGCGCCGCGATGGAACCAGGCGCTTTTGAGCATTTTAGGCAGGCAGAGCACCTCCCTCCTGGGAAGGCACAAGGAGCAAGACTTGTGGGCGTTGTAGTCCCCCAGCGGCCTCGAACAGCAGAGCGTCCCGCGCCGCGATGGAACCAGGCGCTTTTGTGCGTTTTAGGCAGGCAGAGCACCTCCCTCCTGGAATGCACAAGGAGCAAGACTTGTGGGCGTTGTAGTCCCCCAGCGGCCTCGAACAGCAGAGCAGGGCATGAGATTTAGCAAGATTGATCCGGAATCCCGACGCTCCCTCAAAAGACCGCAAAAGCGGGGCTAAGACTGGGAGAGAAGTGGACGGGGAGGAGAGAGAGAGAAGGAGGTCGTCTGCGAAGTGGGAGATTTTATGGTCATAACCCCCCAAAGGAATGCCCTGAATTGCAGGATCGCGTCGGATGGCGATGGCCAGAGGTTCCACTACTAAGGCAAATAACAGAGGCGATAGCAGGCATCCCTGCTTAGTGCCACGATAAATCGGGATGGGAGCCGCGAGACGCCCGTTAAGGCGAATGCGAGTAGTGGGCTGTGTATAGGAAGCCATCAATCTGGAAACCATCACGGGGCCCAACCCCACCCTCCGTAGGACCTCCCTGAAAAAGTGCCAATCCACCCGATCAAAGGCTTTCTCAGCGTCAAGGGACACCAGCAGGCAGGTATACCTTTATACTGTGTTTTTTCCACAGGAAGGGCGATCCGGCGAATGTTGTCTGCCCCTTGGCGATGGTGAATAAACCCAACCTGATCAGGATCAATAAGGCCCGGAAGATGAAGCTCCAGGCAGTTCGCTAGGATCTTAGTAAAGATCTTAGCATCAGTATTTAAAAGGGCAGTACGAGGTAGGTAGGGAATGGTCCTTTCCTGGTTTTGGGACGAGGACTATCTCCGCCTCAGACATGGTTGGAGTAAGGCCCGAGACGTCTGTGAAACTATTAAAAAGCTGCAGCAAGTGATCACGAATCTGCAGATAAAAAACCCGATAGAAAGCTACCGGAAGACCATTGAGACCCGGCGTCTTCCCCATTGGGAGCTGTTTCAGAGCCTTCGCTATTTCCTCGTGTGAGATGGGTTCCTCCATCAGTCTCCTATGATGAGAACCGATAGAGTCCCAAGGACAAGAATTGAGAAAGTCCGTAACTGCCTCGAGAGAGCAATGTGTATCTGCATAAAGTTTCCTGTAAAAATTCAACAGAGCCAAGCACTTATCGGGCTCCGAAATAGCCCATGTACCATCCGGGCGTTTAAGTTTGGCAACGTGTGCTCTCGTAGTCCAAGCTTGAAGGCGTCGCGCCAGGCACGCCCCAACCTTGTCCCCCAATGACCCAGGCACTAACACATGCAGTGCTACAATCACCTGTGCGCTACCCATGCAGTTCTCTATTCACCTAGACACTGCTCATTTGCACCTTCATTTACCCAGGTAGTACCCATGCAGTCCAGGAATCACCCTGTCACTACTCATGCACTCCTCTAATCACCCAGCCACCACCAAGTATTATTCCAATCACTCTGCCAAAACTCAAGCACTTATAAATTCACCATGCACTCTCCTTGCAGTACTCTAATCATCCAGTCAGTACCCATGTACTCATGCAATGACCCAGGCACTAACTCATGCACTGCTACAATACCCTGCAGTCCAGCCATCTCCCTGTCACTACCCATGCACTCCTCCAATCAAAATCAGGATGCATTTTACGCTTACACATTAGCGATCTCTTACATTCAGTCACAACGCCGATTATTCTTGGGGGGACTGTAATTTGGTATGGAACAATATCAAAGTGCTGGGGCCATGTCATTACGGACTTAGGATTAGCTGACGCTTGGAGACACTTGCACCCTGACTCCAAGGATTACTCATTCTTTTTCTCACGCACACCGATTATACTCTCGCATTGACTACTATTTTCTTTCTTTACCTTTACCACACGCACTAGTCGTCGCAGAGATATCTGATATTTCTTTATCAGATCAAGCGCACATCTCGATATCTTTACAACCCCCCAAACCTCACACAGAGACTCAACCTAGATGGAGATTACCACCTCAGGTCCTCCGGGATCCTGTTGATGTGGCGGATATCCGAAAAGAGATTGAGGCCTTCTTTGTAGTAAATGACCTTACTGATACCTCCGAAGCTGTCTGGTGGGACGCCTTTAAGGCCACCATCCGTGGTGTTATTTCATCTATATCGATAGCCAGAATCCGTGAATCCCGTTTACTAGAGACCTCCCTCTCCACGGACATTAAAACTCTAGAACGAAAAGATCACCTACAACCATCTCTTCACCATAAACGACTACTCACTGAGCTGCAGGGTCAAATACGTTTGCACCACACTAATAAGGCGGAGAGTCTCCTGCTAAGATTAGAGTACTGCAAGGAGAGTGCATGGTGAATTTATAAGTGCTTGGGTATTGGCGGAGTGATTGGATAAGAACATGGTGCTGGCTGGGTGATTGGAGGAGTGCATGGGTAGTGACAGGGTGACTGCTGGACTGCATGGGTACTACCTGGATAAATGAAGGTGCGAATGAGTAGTGTCTAGGTGGTTAGAAGACTGCATGGGTAGTGCACAGGTGATTGTAGCACTGCATGTGTTAGTGCCTGGATCATTGCATGAGTACATGGGTAGTGACTGGATGATTAGAGTACTGCAAGCAGAGTGCATGGTGAATTTATAAGTGCTTGGATTTTGGCAGAGTGATTGGATTAGTACATGGTACTGGCTGGGTGATTGGAGGAGTGCATGGGAAGTGACAGGGTGATTGCTGGACTGCATGGGTACTACCTGGGTAATTGAAGGAGCGAATGAGTAGTGTGTAGGTGGATAGAGAACTGCATGGGTAGTGCACAGGTGATTGTAGCACTGCATGTGTTAGTGCCTGGATCATTGCATGAGTACATGGGTAGTGACTGGATGATTAGAGTACTGCAAGCAGAGTGCATGGTGAATTTACAACTGCTTGAGAATTGGCGGTGTGTTTGGATAAGAACATGGTGCTGGCTGGGTGATTAGAGCAGTGCATGGGGAGTGACAGGGGGATTGCTGGACTGCATGGGTACTACCTGGGTAATTGAAGGAGCGAATGAGTAGTGTAGGTGGTTAGAGGACTGCATAGGTAGTGCTCAGGGGATTGTAGCAGTGCATGTGTTAGTGCCTGTGTCATTGTATGAGTACATGCGTACTGACTGGATGATTAAAGTACTGCAAGGAGAGTGCATGGTGAATTTATAAGTGCTTGAGTTTTGGCAGAGTGATTAGATTAATACTTGATGGTGGCTGGGTGTTTGGAGCAGTGCATGGATAGTGACAGGGTGATTGCTGGACTGCATGAGTACTACCTGGGTAATTGAAGCTGTGAATGAGCAGTGTCTAGGCGGTTAGAGGATTGTATGGGAAGTGCACAGGTGATTGTAGCACTGCATGTGTTACTGCCTGGGTCATTACATGAGTACATGGGTAGTGACTGGATGATTGGAGTACTGCAAGGAGAGTGAATGGTGAATTTATAAGTGCATGAGTTTTGGCAGAGTGATTGGATTAGTACTTGGTGGTGGCTGGGGGATTAGAGGAGTGCATTTGTAGTGACAGGGTGATTGCTGGACTGCATGGGTAAATGAAGGTGCAAATGAGTAGTGTCTAATCGGTTAGAGGATTGTATGGGTAGTGCACATGTGAATGTAGCACTGCATGGGTTAGTGCCTGGGTCCTTGCATGAGTACATGGGTACTGACTGGATGATTGGATTAGTACTTGAGTTTTGGCAGAGTGATTGGATTAGTACTTGGTGGTGGCTGGGTGATTGGAGGAGTGCCTGGGTAGTGACAGGGTGATTGCTGGACTGCATGGGTACTACCTGGGTAAATGAAGGTGCAAATGAGTAGTGTCTAGGTGGATAGAGAACTGCATGGGTAGTGCACAGGTGATTGTAGCACTGCATTTGTTAGTGCCTGGGTCATTGCATGAGTACATGGATAGTGACTGGATGATTAGAGTACTGCAAGGAGAGTGCATGGTGAATTTATAAGTGCTTGGGTATTGGCGGTGTGATTGGATAACTACGTGGTGCTGGATGGGTGATTGGAGCAGTGCATGGGGAGTGACAGGGGGATTGTTGGACTGCATAGGTACTACCTGGGGAATTGAAGGAGCGAATGAGCAGTGTCTAAGCGGTTACAGGATTGCATGGGTAGTGCACATGTGATTGTAGCACTGCATGAGTTAGTGCCTGGGTCCTTGCATGAGTACATGGGTACTGACTGGATGATTAGAGTACTGCAAGGAGAGTGCATGGCGAATTTATAAGTGCTTGGGTATTGGCGGAGTGATTGGATTAGTACATGGTACTGGGTGGGTGGTTGGAGGAGTGCATGGGTAGTGACAGGGTGATTGCTGGACTGCAGGGTAATTGAAGGAGTGAATCAGTAGTGTGTAGGTGGTTAGAGGACTGCATGGGTAGTGTACAGAGGATTGTAGCACTGCATGTGTTAGTGCCTGGGTCATTGCAAGAGTACATGGGTACTGACTGAATGATTAGAGTACTGCAAGGAGAGTGCATGGTGAATTTATAAGTGCTTGGTTTATTGCATGGATACATGGGTAGTGCTTGGCTGATTGGGAGAGTGCATGTGTAGTGCCTGGGTTATTTCATAAGTGTTTGGGTAGTGGCGGAGTGATTTCATGAGTGCTTGGATACTAACTGGGTGATTGCAGAATATGGAATCAGTCAATCATTAATCATGTAGTTTTATAATCACCTAGACACTACCTTTGCACTCCTCTAATCGGTCAGGCACCTCTCAATAGTTCACTAAGCATACATATAACTGTATAAATACAATCTGAACACATAGATGAGTCATTACATATTATCTAGTTAAGTAGATAAGTACAACATGCCTGCAAGGGTAATATGTGGTGGTTTACTTTTGAGCTACATCTTGACCATTCTATCTACAAATATGTGACAACAGTAAACTATACCTCTCAACAGACTTAAGAAAGAAGGCTAATTAACAACACCTTTTATGGGCATTTTTAAAACCACACTTTTATTCTACATCTTCACCTCTATATCCAAAATTATGTGGCATCATTCAACTATACGTTTGTTCAGACTACAAAAAGAAGCCTAAGTAACAGCACCTTATTTCACCATTCAATCTTAAAATATATGGCATCATTTAACTTTACCTTTTGTTCAAACTAATAAAAGAAACCTAATTATTAACACCTTATATGATCATCTTTCAAACAGCACAGTTGTGCTGCATCTTTACCAAACTATCTATAATTATGCAGTATCATTCAACTATACCTTTGTAGAGACAACAAAAAATGAAGCCTAATAAACTACACCTTATATGAACATCTTTCAAACTACACATTTGTGCTGCATCTTCAACCAACTATCTAAAAATATGCGGCATCATTCAACTATACCTTTGTACAGACTTAAAAAACAAGCTTAATTAATAACATCAGTAATCATCTTAAAAAATACACATATTACTGTACAGACTCTTTTTTAAACAACATTTAAGTACAATGAAACAAACTCCAATATACATCTCTACATTTAATAATATATTTCAAACAACACAGTTTTCGAATAATGTCAATTTTTTTTTTAAATAAACCTCACAAATTTATAACTCACCTTGCAAATAAATATGTTGAATGAAAACTCTCACAAACTCTGACAGGATTTTCTTTTACACACAATCAATATAATGCACCAGACTCAGCAAGGAAAAACCAGTAATGGCAAGGCTTCCCTCTCTTTCTCAATACAAATACACATAAGGAACAAACAACATTGCTTCCCAGAGTTTTTCAAATTGTAAAACACATTTCCATTGGTTACACATAATAACCCTTAGCAACTGACTTCTTCACCCTTTCTGCTTAATGCCAGTTTCCATAGTAACAGTTCATGGAACATTCAACTTAACTGACAGGTCACAAGTTCACCATATTTTCACGTTCACCACACAATGTTGCAAATGCAAACAGCAGGTGTGGTTGGCTTTGCAAAACATTACCTTATCCTTTCTACTGTACCTTTCAAACATTTTTAACTAACCAATAAGAAACATGCTTTTTAAACAAAGTAAAATGCACCCTATTTTTAAATGTACAATGTTCTTAAACAGCCAATCAATTCTCTACTTTCTTAAAAATAGCATATTCTCCACCATTTTAGATACCTCTCATTCTACCAACTGACTACCTCAGCTACAGACATCTTTTGATTACTTACAGACATCCCTTCAAGATGCTTTCTGTGTGGATTGTTGTGCACATCTATGTTTTCTGGTGCAAAAGGTATGCTGAACACAGAGGTATTGACAAAGACCTAGCATTGCAAAATGTAGACATTACATGGATTGGACAGAGAGGATTAAAGTGGCATCAATTAATGCCTTTGGTTAAAACCTTTTTGCACCTCCAACCCCCTGACCTCATGATTGTGCACTGTGGTGGCAATGACCTAGGCACATTGACTGGGGTAGGTCTGGAAATGCTAATGAAGGACACCTTTGCAGAATTGATGTTGCTTTTCCCCCAAACTGTCTTTGTATACTCTAACATATGCCAAAGACAGAAATGGAAGTGGTCCAATCAATTTTGTCCTCAGATTGTGAAAGCTAGAAAAATGTCAATAAAGCGGTTTCTGCTTACCTCAGAGACCATAGGATGGGCTCCATCTATAACAACAATCTACGTTTCCATATGGATGGCATCTACAGACGTGGAGTACACTTCACTGATCAAGGCAACAGTGTCTTTCTCAACAACCTGAAGCTCTGCATCCGCACTTACATGTAGCTAGAACAATCTCCCAATGAAAACAAGGGCTCTTTTTAGAGCCACCCAATAACCCAACATATAACCTAGGTTTATATAAAAAAATCTTAATTATTTTTGCTTGGAGTCGCGCACCCAGCGCGACTGACAGAGCCGCGCACCCATTGCATTCACACTAGGGGGCCGCCCTGGGAGCCGCGCACCCATCGCATTCACACTGGCAGCCACGCACCCATCGCGTTCACACTAGGGGGCCGCGATGAGCGCCGCGCACCCATCGCATTCACACTAGGGGGCCGCGCTGTGCGCTGCGCTAGGGTCGCGACTCCAAACTTTGGCAAAAAAAAAATGTCCACTTCCATTAATTTATATTTGCCCCGGGGACCCCATCCCCCGGGCATGGCCTCACAGTTGGGGACCGTGGGGGGAGCCCCAATGCCCCCACGGTCCCGCCGGCTCCCCGCCTCCTGCGGGAGCCAGCATTGCTTTTGAGCAAGGGGAGCTGCTGACCTGCAGCTCTCCTTGCCCAAAAGCAATCCTGCTTTGCTTCATTGAAGCGAGAGCAGGTTTTCCTGCTTTCGCTTCAAGGAACCAAAGCAGCGTTTGCTATGGCAGGGCGGGAGCCGCACAGCTCCTGCCCTGCCATAGCAAACAGCAGTGTCCCGGGGGTGGGCACCCCGGGACACTGCAGGAGCCGGCGGTCCCCAGGGCCATCGAGGGCTCCTGGAGGGGGGCCGCGCGGCCCCCTCCCTCCATATCTAAGCCCCGGGGAGGTGGTGGGCCCCGGGGTCCGCAACGGACCCCCGTATTTAAATATTAAGTGCCCCGGGGAGGTGGTGGTCCCTGGGGCAGTGTGAGGGGGCTTGAGCCCCCCACACTACTTATTCTGTATAGCCCCGGGGAGGTGGCGGTCCCCGGGGCTGCGGGGGGCCGTAGTGCCCCCCACATACAATGAAATAAGCCCCGGAGAGGTGGCGGTCCCCGGGGCTGCAGGGGCCCCCGCACATTAATTGGCAAGTGCCCCTGGGACCTGGCCCACCCAGGGCTTTTTTGTTATTTTCTCAGCAGAAGTCGCGACCCCAACGCGACTCCTGCCGTTTTAAAAACAAAAAATTTTTTTGGGGGGGGCCCTGGGGTTCCTTGTGGGATCCCCTGAGCAGACCTATGGGGTCAGGGTGTTTCTACCCTGCCCCCTTTTCTTCATTTTACACTTTGTTTCACTGTTTTCTTGTGACTCGGTTCTACCGAGTGACAAAATGGCTGACAACAGTTCCTGGTTTGGAGTGTTAGCAGCCAATCAGAGTGAAGCTCGTGCCCGGGAGGGTTCGCGAACCCACCGCGGCCATAGAGATCAAAACTTTTTTTTTTCTAATTTCTCAGAAACTACTGAACCGATTTACACCATTTAAAAAAAGGTCTCTTTCTGAACCAAGGGCTACCTTTTTGCCAAATTTGGTGTAATTCCGTTCAGCAGTTCGGGCTGTAGCTTTGTCTGAAGTTTCCTATGGAAATTAACATGGGGAAAACGCGTTTTGGGACCCCCCTTTTTTCTCGGCCCCCGCTTGACAAATCACCCCGAAACTTTCAAGACAGGAGCTGACCGGAGCGCCCCACTAGTTTTGAAAATTTCGCGAAGATTCGTCAAACGACGCCAAAGATATTAGCAAAAGAAAAAACGCTATTTGAATAGAAACGAGGTCCTAACTGGGTGATTGCAGAATATGGAATCAGTCAATCATTAATCATGTAGTTTTAAAATCACCTAGACACTACCTTTGCACTCCTCTAATCGGTCAGGCACCTCTCAATAGTTCACTAAGCATACATATAACTGTATAAATACAATCTGAACACATAGATGAGTCATTACATATTATCTAGTTAGTAGATAAGTACAACATGCCTGCAAGGGTAATATGTGGTGGTTTACTTTTGAGCTACATCTTGACCATTCTAGCTACAAATATGCGACATCATTAAACTGTACCTCTCACTTCGGATGAGGTATCGCCAAACTTGATGTCTCTTATTGGGAGAGTGGAGACCCTTAACTTTTAGCGAAAGAAATTTAATGGGATTGGTCTTAGTAAGTCTAAAAAGATGATTCGCACGCAGTAACCATTAAATCAACACTGTGGGTGCACACCCTCCCATCCCAGGACCTCATAACAAAGCAGCATGACCGGAAGCTCATCTGAAACTATTGAGCGAGCAAAGTACCTCCCAGCAATCCCCCAAGATGCAAGGCTGTATCCACCCAGGCCAAATCCCCCCAGCAGGAGAGCTTTCTAGGAAAGTGGGACAAAGGGATAGAAAAGGAAGAAAGGCAAAAAACTCAACAATAGGTGGCCAACTGGGCCAAGCAATGTCAGAATCTACCAGGAACAGCCTATGTCCATAGGACAGGCCATTCTGGAGAAGTCACTCTTCAAAGGGACCCTGAAAGAGGGGGGAGGTGGCAGGCGCAAGAAAGTTTGTGGGTCCCCGCAGCCAGCGGCCTGTGGCAATACAAGATGAGCGAAAGATTCATCCTCCACCGGGTCGTTGAGTTCTATTTTTAATATTTTATGAATTTGCAATATCTGTTATCTGTCATGCATTTATAGGATCATTTTTATATAATGACTTTGACATCTTTTTATCCCATTCCAGTAGTTCTTTGTCAGATAGTCCTTTTTTATTCCTTATTATTATATATTTATTTCTGACTCTTATGTATTGCTAGTGTATTCCAATGTATTTCTTTTTATCTATAATAATAAAAATATTTGAACACCAACAATAAAAATGTAAAGGTAACTTTGGCGTTTAATGTTCCTGCGGGAGAGAGTTCTGAGTTTTATCCAATGGCTGTTTCCACTCCTGCTAAAGTAGCGCAGAGGATTAAGATGCCTGCTGCAAAGAACATGTCCTTGTGTGTGCAGAGGTTTTCAGGCAACAATAAAAATGTAAAGGTAACTTTGGCGATTAATGTTCCTGCTGGAGAGATATCAGAGTTTTTTCTAGTGGCTGTTTCCACTAATACTAAAGTAGCGCAAAGGATGAAGATGCCTGCTGCAAAGAACATGTCCTTGTGTGTTCAGACGTTTTCAGGCGACAATAAAAATGTGAAGGTAACTGGCGATTAAAGTTCCTGTTGGAGAGAGATGGGAGTTTTATCTAATGGCTGTTTCCACTCATGCTAAAGAAGCACTGAGGATTAAGAAGCCTGCTGCAATGAACATGTCCTTATATGTCCAGAGGTTTTCAGGGAACAACAGAAATGCTCTAAAACATACCTTAAAAACATTGGCAAAGCCAATATCTCTGGCTAAACACTTAAGGTCCCAAAGACAAGACCTATTGGCTATGCCAATGTTGGTTTAATTCTGCAGAGACTTTATCATATGTTACATGATGTTTGGTGCATGATTCACATGGCAAACATTGTCTGCCCTCGTTTTAAAATTGTACAAGGAAAAGAGATACATAGTTTCACGTGAGGCTTTCGGTTGTCATGGCAACACGCGGGAGGGTCGATGAAGAAGATTCTTTGGAATGTTGGGGTTTGAAGATTCTTCGGAATGTTGGGGTTTTAACTGTAGATGACAGTTGAGGGGGATCGGGGCTCTGCACATGGGGTTGGCTGACATCTATACAATAATAAATTCTACATGAAAAAATTACTGCCCCCCAAAAGACTTATCCCCAAAGCGTTGTATTATTTAAAAGCATCTCTGCTTGTGCTCCTGGTCACATTGTCATCACTGCGGGGGAGGGGGTGGGAAGGATGAGGGGCTGAAGCTCCCTGCAGCTCTCACACCAGCCTCAGCTCCGCTCCTCCCCTGTAGGGGGGTGGGAGGGAAGGATGAGGGGCTGAAGCTCCCCGCAGCTCTCACACCAGCCTCGCTCCGCTCCTCCCCTGTAGGGGGGTGGGAGGGAAGGATGAGGGTCTAAAGCTCCCCGCAGCTCTCGCACCAGCCTCAGCTCCTCCCCTGTAGGGGGTGGGAGGGAAGGATGAGGGGCTGAAGCTCCCTGCAGCTCTCACACCAGCCTCAGCTCCGCTCCCCAGAGACTGAAGTACGGGAAGAGCCTCTCTGTGAAGGGGGCCTGCGGGAAGGAGTAGAGAAGCTCCATGGAGTCAGCATTGTACAGGGACAGCCGCCCCCCCTCGTAGTCCAGATACACCCTCAGCTTCAGGGGCGTCTCACAAGGGGATAGAGGGGTCCCAGGAGAGGTGAGAGCAGAGTACTGACCCCCACACCCCCCCACAGCCCAGACTCCCCTCTCAGGTGACCATGTGAAGCGTCCCTTCCTGTTCACAGACTCTGCTGCGACCCCCACATGCCACAGCACCCCCTCCTGCAGCAGCTGCACCTCCCAGTAATGTCTGCCGGAGGTGAACCCCTCGCTCCCCAGCACACAGCAGTAGTAGGTGAATCTCTTGGGGGTGTCCGGCGCGGGCTGTGCTGTGTCTGTCCATCTCACACGTCTCCGCCCCTCAGACAGGAGGAGCCACGGATGAGCTGTGTCAGGATCCAGAGTCACCATCACTGCAGAGAAGAGATTCAGAATTAGAGATTTAATGACACAAATAAAGGCTGTAATTACTGCTTTCTGTTTTATATATGATTAATGTACACCGCATCTGGAAGGAGCACACGGCGCTAGAGAGCGCGCAGCACTAGACCGCTCACTACACTAAAGCGTGCGTTCATCTAGAGCACACACTACACCAAACACCATGGGAAGTCTCCTTTCCTGTTCACAGACTCTGCTGCGACCCCCACATGCCCCCCCCCCCCCCCCTCCTGAGGGGCTGCACCTCCCAGTAATGTCTGCTGGAGGTGAACCCCCGGCTCCCCAGCACACAGGAATAAATGGTTAATCTCTTGGGGGTGTCCGGCGGGGTCTGTTCTGTGTCTCTCCATCTCACACATTTCCGCCCCTCAGACAGGAGGAGCCCAGGATGAGCTGTGTCAGGATCCAGAGTCTGTTTAACATATTATTAATTTACACTACATCAGAAAGGAGCACGCGGCGCTAGAGAGCGCTCGGCACTAGACGCTCACTACACTAAAGCGTGCGTTCATCTAGAGCACACACTACTCTACACTACAACAAACAGCACTGCACTAAATAGAGAGGACACTCTAGTATACACTACACTGCACCACACAGCATACTACACACACTGCACACCATGCACTACACCAAACAGCACACTGCACTACATAGAGAGGACATTCTACTACATACTACACTGCACTACTCAGCATACTACATCACACTACCACACATGACGCACACTACAATAGCAGAGAGTAACAGTAACTAGATTAGAAGGCTCAGAGTGACAAAGCTACTACAAGGCATTCTGTACTAGTCAGTACTCTACATTGGATGTTACACAGTATAAGAGCTACTAGAAGGTATACAGTACTAGTCAGTACTCTACATTGGATGGTACACACTATAAGAGCTACTAGAAGGTATACAGTACTAGTCAGTGCACTGTATTACATGACACAGAGTAACAGAGCTACAACAAGGTATACAGTACTACTCAGTACATTACATTAGATGGTACAGAGGCACAGAGCCACTACAAAGTATTCAGTAATAGTCAGGACACTCCATTAGATGGTACAGAGTCACAGAGCTTCTCCAATGTAAACTATACTCGTCAGTACACTCTATTATATGGCAGTGTGACAGAGCTACTGGAAGGTCTACTGTACTAGTCAGTACCCTGCAGTAGATGGAACAGAGTAACAGAGCTACTCAAAGGTATACTGTACTCTACTCAGTACACTGCAATACATAGTAACAGAGTTAGTCTAAGGCATACTGTACAAGTTAGTACTCTTCATTAGATGGTACCAGAGCTACTTGGAGGTATTCAGTACTAGTTAGTACCCTGCATTAGATGGCACAGAATGACAGAGCTACTGGAAGGTATACTGTACTAGTCAGTACCCTGCATTAGATGGCACAGAGTAACAGAGCAACTCCAAGGTATAAAGTACAAGTCAGTACACTGCATCTGATGGTACAGAATAACAGAGCTACTAGAAGGTATACTATACTAGTCAGTACACGGCATTGGATGGCATAGAGTGACAAAACTACTCAAAGGCATTCTGTAATAGTCATAACTCTATTGTAGATGGTACAGAGTATGAGAGCTACTAGAAGTTATACAGTACTAGTCAGTACACTGCATTAGACGGTACAAAGTGACAGAGCTACTGAAAGACATACTGTAGTAGTCAGTAGACTGAATTAGATGGCACAGAGTAACCAAGCTACTCCAAGGTATACAGTACTAGTCGGTACACTGTATTAGATGGAGCAGAGTAACAGAGCTGCTTGGAGGTATCCTGTACTAGTCAGTACACGGCATTAGATGGTACAGAGTAAATTAGCTACTACAATGTATACTGTACTAGTGAGCACACAGTATCAGATGGTAAGAGTGACAGAGCAATTAGAAGGTATACTGTACTAGTTTAGTGACCCAGGTACAGTCCATCCTTTAGGGATGCTTCGATTGGTTGGCATTGGTAGATGTAGTGAGTGTAGATACAGCTGTTATTCCAGGTCTAAGTTCGCAGCAGGTAAACTCATGCAGAGATACCACTCTGCAGATCTTGTTGTTGGACACCGTGTTTTTTAGATTCCCATAGACTTTGCAGACACTGCGTTTGGCTTTAGCTGTCTACAGATGCCGCCTCCATATCCTTACAAGACCTCAACATAGATTTGGGGGTCGCAGTTACGGTTCTGATTGATTAGAAGTGCTGTGGACGAGACACATTTGGTTGTGATGTGAAGGCCGGAAAGCCGAGGTCCATCGCTTGGGATGTCCAATCTCAGGTCCATGTTTGCAGGGCCCCTGTCTAGTCTTAGGAATGTCTGGGAGGGAATAAATATTTCTACCTCAGGTCAGTGCTAGAGAGAGGATCATTTTAATCTGATTAACTTCCAGCTGGGGCTGGTCCCACGCCTGAGCTAAGCTCTAGTGAAGTCAAGACTACAGTGTTGTGTGGGAGGGTTTTCACTTTTCCCTGTACATTTATTTAAAAATCCCAGTATTTAGAGAAATAAAGCACTGCACATCATTTATGGGTTAGAAAGTTACAGTGGGAACAAAGTAATATTAAAATTTGGATGTCTGATTATTTGCAAACATATTGAGGCCGGGTATCCTATAGAAACACTACAGGGGCTGAGCCAGAATATCTTACTGAACTCCACCGATCTGTCAGAAGCCACAGCCCAAAGATTCCTAATTACAGTTTTGTGTAAAAACCAATTGGACTAAAAATTGAAGTTTCTGCCCGACTGGTATTCCAAGTAACACAGTATTACCACATACAGGATAACCACATGAAATATTACCACATGCAATATTACTGCATACAATATAACCACATACAGTATTACCACATGCAGTATTACCGCATGCAGTATAGCCATGTGCAGCATAACCACGTGCAGCATAACCACGTGCAGTATAGCCATGTGCAGTATAGCCACGTGCAGTTCAGCCACATGCAGCATAACCACATACAGTATTACCGCATGCGGTTCCACTCAACCAGATATTACCGGGGACACATTCCACTTTGGCAGAAATGACAAATTGTAGCAGGAAAACGACAAATGGAAGTTAAACACTGGAAATGCTGTGGCACATATACAGAATGGAGAGAAGTAGAAATCTAGAAAAATCACCACGCAAGCGACGTGCCTGGAGGCGCAGAAAAGCACCGGCAGACTCCCGCAGCGCGTCTGCGCCCGTCAGAGCCCGGATGAGGCTGGGCTGGGCCACCTCCCTTGGCTTTTCCAAAGAAACTTGACTCTAGTGGTAAGATTTTGTATTCCTTCTAGTGCCTTGATTTGGATTTTACCCTTCACAAATAATAGCCATTTGGATATGATTTTCTGTCTTCCTGCTTGACTCAAAACTCTTATCGCAGGAAGCTGACGTGGAAAATAAATTATTGTTGTTCCTGGGCCCATTGTAAAAGCATTGCCAAATCAGATAAAGGACAAGCCAAGGACTTAATATTGGAGGCCAACGCGCATTGTAAGGGCTGAACTGTTAAATTTGTGTTATCCCAACTAACTGATCGCTGAAGTAAATTTTGACTATAGAAGGCTAGTATACTGATGTGCATTTTCATTTATAGTCTTGGTTACAAGTGGTGCATAATCGCTGTTACCTGCCTCTTGCTTATTTAAGACCTCGCCCTAAACTAGACCCTTAACACTCCAATACCAATAGGCCTAATACTTAGAGACCTGGTGCACTAGAATTAGCTTGGAGATAATGGGGAAAAGGACAGCAACAGAGGCCATGGCGGGAAGGAAGAAGATAGCAAAGACTAATAAGTTAGTCAAATCCGCAGCTGAAAACTGCACTTTAGCAGCTATTGACGACCTAATTGAGGAGGTGGAAACTATGTTAGCTAATGGGAAGGAGCTTAAAACTAAAGGTACAAATAAAATCTCTTCTTACTATAGCAAGCAGGATAAAACGACTACTGCAAAATCGTGCAGCCCTACAATTATTGTTCACCAAACCCATAGCACGACAGCTCCACAATCCCAAAATACACCCCCAAAAAACGTGATGAACACTAACTCTAGATTAGTCTCCCCTAGGTTGGACATTATAGGCAGGAATCAAGAAAGCCCTACAAATAGGAAGATTATAACTATAGACTGCTATAATAGATATTCACTGCTAGCAGCCAGCCTAGAAGAAGTCCAGGAAGGGCAAATAAAAAACATTGAATACAACTCCCAGCCACCAATTATTAGTAGGGAAGCGGAGACCCAAACAGAACCAATAGATACCCATGCTTTTATGATGGAACTTTGCTTAAAATTAAATGCAGTACAAGACGAGGTCATGGTACTCAAAAGGATGATTGGGGATCTAGCAATGCAATCATCTATAACCCCAATAGATGAGAGCAAAGTACCGGATAATAGGGAACACTCTGGGGGGAAACTTCATCATACTCACGCAGAAAATGCCCAAACTAGGTTACCACCCAGAGCAGTACTTAAGCACCCTTCAAATGAAGCAGTAAACCAGAGCAAACACGTAGCCTCTACAACCCATTATCCACCTAGGCCTGAGAAGTACATGGCCAATACCATTGGCAATCCAGGACGGCCTCCACTTCCTAAACACGAGAGACATAAATGTACATCCTCTGATGTTTTTTTTTTACAAATGGGCCAATACCTGTAAGCCAAGGAAAATTTGGGCTAAATCCAAGAATTGGGTGGGAGGGCAGGGGCTACAAGCAGCCGCAGGAACTCCACTCAATATCTCATCATTTGAATAAGTGCAAGCTGAACACTTATAATGTCTTCCTGACAAACGTCCCCAGATTAAAGCAGGGAACCAGAGAAGATGAGGACTCACTCATAAATAAAGTGACACATTGGATTAGAACCAAACGACAGTGCCTTTCTATAATAAGATCCGACAAAATAAAAGCTGAATGGATCCAGCAAGAAGAGGGGAACTTGGATGACCTAAAACTAACTTTTCATTCAAAATCTATCGCAGACAATTTGATAGCTATGAACCTACGAACACACTCTCTCTTTGATTCTATAATTAGTTTCAGACAGAGTAAATCTAGCACAGGCAAATGCAACATTGTTCCACAAGTTACGGAGGGGCCAAACAATTTAGAAGCCATAGATTGACTAAATGAGCAGGCAAGAATGAACATAACTTTTGTGGGTACATCCAGCCCAATAGAGAGGAACTACTGCGTATCAGAATCAGGTATCCAAGCTACTCATGACGTCCACCTAGAGAGATTAGACCTACAAGAAATTGGGGTAACTAACACTATTGAGATAGAGGGGTATGGCTGTATAACTACGCTTGACCAATCGTTTAACACGCCTACACACCCAGCCCAGGAATGTATGAAGATGGTCTCCTGGAATATAGAGGGGCTCTCACAAAAACTCATTGAGCCAGATTGGCAGGATTATATTGGCAATTTGGATCTATGACTTTTTCAGGAGACCTGGTCAAGAGAGCCATTACATAAAGTAGGGTACAGAACATTCAGTATAGAAGCCCTTCAGTCAAAAAGAGGGAGACCGTCAGGTGGGCTTTTAATCTGGATAAAAATTAATATAAATACAATCATAGAAACTGTGTCCACTGGCTCAAAGGATATCTTGGGGTTAAAACTAAAGTTCCCAAATAGGTCCCAGATGTATCTTTTTAATATATACATAAGACCAAGGGAGTGCCCGAAAGAATCATTGCTAATAAAACAATTTGAAGAGGGTCTTGATCTTATCGAACCAAATGGGGCCATTATAGTTGGGGGCGACTTCAATTGTTGCTATGAACCTATGACGGGATTAGATACCATCTTTGAGGAAGAAGATTTAGCAAGGGGGATCCCGCTCCTTATGGCAGAAAATATGGTGGGGTGTTCCGTTTCAGCCATGCAACTGTTCCATCTCACTATAGAGAAAGGTCTAAGGGCATGTAACGGTCGGTTCCCCTCAGACCTGGAATTCTCAAATACCTTTTTGAGAGGAAATTCCTCATCCCGAATAGACTATGTAATGATAAGTACAGCCCATTGGGCTTATGTACAGGATTTTAAGGTTGACAAAAGAGGGGAGAGTGACCTTTTCCCATTGTGTTTAGATCTAGTAGGGAAATGGTTTTTTATCCATCCAACCCTTTCAACTGACTTGGGGGAAGAGATTATTTCGCCTTTAGTGAGCAATAACCGGCGGGCAGTTAAGTGGCCCGCCATAATGGACCAAGTTGAGCCCCTCACTAATATATATAATATTTTTAGTGAACTTTTAACTTCCTACTTAGAGTCAGGCACTGAAAACATATCTATAACTCAGATCCACCAGAGGTTGGTTGAAAATATGAAACCCTATCTAACCAAACCCCAGTCAGGAACTGGTAATCATAGGGCCAAAATACAGCCGTCTAATCCTTGGTTTGACAATGAATGCGCAGTGGCTAAACGACGTCTTATCAGGGCTTTAAAGGACAAAGAAATAATCGAGATTAGACGCGAAAGAAAAGAATACAAGAAAACCCTGAAAGTAGCCCGCAGAAACTGAGAAGATGCTAGCGGGAAAGATGTTATTATAGCTTCAAAGACTGGAGATCAGTCTATGTTTTGGAGGATAATAGCCCATGGCAGTAAAGTAAGCAATCCGGTCCAAGACCACTTTTTAGACCCCTGTACATGGCAAAGGCATTTCGGTAATGTATATGCCACCCCAACTGAGTCCGGTACAGATCCCTCAAGTATCATTGAGGGGCCCTTGATTTTACCACAAATTGTACCACTACAGTTTAGCATCGAAGACACCTTACTCGCTAGCACGTGGTATCAAGTCATCTAAAGCACCCGGACCTGATAAGATACCAGGGGACCTATTAAAACATGCCCCAGAAGTGTGGGCGCCATACATAAATCTTTTATGCAACGCAATTGCTAGGGGGCAACCCATTCCAGAATTCTGGAAGGGTGCAGGGATAGTCTCCATTTACAAAAAGAGTAGCAGGGATGATCTCGCAAACTACAGGCCCATAAGCCTGATAGATATTATGCAAAACGTTTATGCCAAGCAAGTTTTGGACAAGTTAAATGACCGGATAAAGGAAAAAGATGTACTATCACCATGCCAGGCTGGCTTTAGAAGGAAAACAAGTACAATTGAACAAGTCTTTAGACTTGTAACTTTAGCATGGAAGTATACAAAGTTAAGAGTCGGCCACTTATATGTTGCTTTTATTGATTTAAAAGCAGCTTTCGATTCGATTCCTAGGGATCGGTTATGGAAAAACTTGCTGCAGCAGGGGGTACTAGAGGAGATCTTGCTCCAACTCATAAGGTTACACGAGGGCAATTTTGCAAAGGTGCGCTGGGGCAAAGGGGGGGAGCTCACGGATGAGATTCCAGTTAGGAGGGGTGTGCGCCAGGGCTGCGTCCTGGTGCCAACTTTGTTCCTCTTATATGTAAATGAAATGGTCCAGTACTTGCAAAAATCCCAACATGATTCCCCAAAGCTTGGAGGGACCCACATCTGCGCGTTAACATTCGGGGACGACACAATTCTGTTGTCCCAAACTCCAAAACCATTTAAATAGGCTCAATAACTATTGCAAATCTAAAGGTCTAGAAATAAACCCTATCAAAACAAAATACATGGCTATGAGGCCCCATAAATGTTTTAAAAATACAATATCATTGAATGGAGTGACCTTGGAGCGTGTTTCCAACTTTGTATATTTGGGGGTTACCTTCCATTCAAAACTTTCATGGAACCCACAAATAACGAAATCAAAGATTATTTTAATGCAAAATTCCGCTCCTATTGTAAAGAAGCAATATTCGACTGCGTCAAAGGCCATCACCCCCGCTCTGGAAGTTTACAAATTTAGAGCCCAAACAGCTGCCCTGTACGGCTCAGAGTTGTGGGGGAGTGAAACCCTTTACCCTTTAATTGTTGGGGAAAATAAAGTACTGAGAATGTTTATGGCTCTTCCCCAAAACACCCCACTGATTCCCTTAACGTATGATTTGGGCATAAAACGATTGGAATACCTGCCGATCTGGAGAACATTGTCATACTGGTTTAGAATCTGGTCAACAGTGGAATTAGAAACTTACAGACAAACACTGAGTGAGTTACTGTCACTTGACCTTTATGTTACTTTCCCCTGGTTTGCCCATATCCGTAAGTGGCTCCTTGATTTAGGTTTGAGCAGATTCTGGACAAACCCGAGGCTGCTGACGCCCGAATCAACGTGTGAGATTAAGAATATTTATTGGAATTTTATTTGGCACAAAGTCACTTTAAATAGTACATCAGGAAGGCTTACAACACAATTCCTGATGTTTAAAACGACTCCTTGCTTCGAGTCGTTCCTGGATGAAATTGAACCCCAACTTGCAAAAACATATCTGAAATTTAGATATGAAACACTTCAGATAAATGCTTTTACATCAAAATGGGCAACACCACAGGTTGGGGATAAGGATTGTAAATGCAAGCTATGCCAACTTGGGAGCAAAGGAGGATATAGCACACGTTTTATTCTTCTGCCCAGCTTATGTAAATGCTAGAAGAAAATGGATAAAGCCACTAGGCAGAAGCCTGAATGTTAGAAAATACAATGAGATGCTGCGAATATTAAAAACTGATAGTTCGAAACTCATTGTATTCAGCGTTAGCAGATTTTTATTGGCCACTAGTTATATAAGGAAAAAGAAAGGGCTAGAATTTTAAATATTAAATTTTAATTTTGGGATTGACCATTGTATCATTGTAATTTGTATTCCTGTATCATGTTATGTAATATAAGGTATGAATGCCAGGAGCAGAATCTACTGTAGTTTTATCAAGAATGTATTATATCAATATCATTGAATTATTTTAGTGTTTTTTTAACAATTGTATATTCCTAAAGAAGTCCACGTTAGCTTGCACTTGCACTTTACAGGCATCTTTTTACAAAAAAAACACAAATGGATAACTAATGTCCAGCAACAAGATGAACTGAAGATCCCAATTTGTATAATTATAATGTATTTTATACACAATGAGGTTAGCGCTCAATGTGAATAATAATAGGAATAATAAACTGTATGCGATTTTAGAAATGTTTTATAATATTTAAATAATGCTTTGATGATTCTATGAATCGAATAAAGATTTTTGAACTGAACTAGAAAAATCTGGAAAAGACAAAGTTTACAGACACAAATCAAGTAACTGTAACCGGACGTGAGTGCACATTACCATTAAATACCATACCATACCAAATCATAACACACCATATTATACCATGATCCAACCCCATAGCACACCACACCATCCAATCCCATCATAACGTTCCATACCATACCACCATAACAACCCATACCATAAAATTCCATTCCACAATACCCAAACGCATCCCATTCCTTTCTATCCCATACCACCATAACTTTCCATACCATACCATACATACCATACCATAGTATAGCATACCACACCATACCATACCATACCATACCATTTTAATGAACAGTAACATACAGAGCTAATCGTCACAATGATATTTACCTTTATAACTCATCACCACGGCCTCTGGGCACTGAATCTTCACATTATTACACCTGTAATAACACACACATCATTTTTGCATTAAAGAGCAATGACAGCTACAGGAACAAAGAATGAACATCACATAAGACCTGTATTTGAAATAAGATTCAGTATTAAGTGCAGCCCCTGCGGACTAGTGCTCAGTGTGAGATACTGTTCATACACAACTGTCAAAGCTCTAACAATATCCAAAAGTACCTTTAATATCTTATGACAGGATGTGGGTGTTCTACGGCAGTTAGCTCAGTGACAGAAATGTGCTTCATGTGATGCTATGGAGTGTCACAGGTCTTCCAGGAGCGGCGGTTACCTCAGTGAGAGGGGGTCTGACTAACAAGTTACATCTGCCCCTGGTGGAGTCTCGAGTATATACTTAATAAATACCTTCTTAACTGAAGTCCACGTGCATTCCTGCCAGCACCCACAACACAACACTGCCACACCCAACCCCTGCCGGTGTAAACCTTGTCACCATTCCTGCACAACCAAGATGTTTAGGTAGCTTCTTCTGGGGGTATGTAAGTCGGGTGTTTTGAGAAATTATTGGCTGCGAAATTAAGGTAAGCCCCTACCTGATCCTATTTGGGATGGACTTGTGCCCGTACTGGGACGAGTTAAACTCGGATCAGGCCTCGCTGCTATTTTTTCTGATATTGCTAGCAAGAAAGGAAATCTGTAAGAAATGGATTTCTCCCGACCCGCCAAAGGTATCAGAATGGCTCAGAGCTGTAAGAGATGTCAGTAGACTCGACTTGGACCGCAAGTCGGCCTCAGTAGATAAAAGATGGCGTCCCTTTGTGATATGACAAAGTAAATCGTAACGTCTTATGATTACACCTCTATCTTGCTGAGAAATGGGTGTTTCTTCTTCCTACAAAAGGGCAAAACTCTAAGAAATATTCAATACACACATACGCTGGACACTCCAGGTGGAGGCGTCTTGGCTCACAGCTTACTTAGCTGGATGGTGATATGAGGACAAAAAAATGTAAACCATTCCTCTACAACCTTGGATGGATTAGCACACAACCTCTGTTACTGCAAACTCCATCTTCGCTGCTCTGGAACTTTAGAGCACAAACCCCTCTAAAAATATATCCTCAATTTTACAAGAGGGCTCAGTGAGGTAAGTGCTCACTGCTGGAATCTGTCTGACCTCAAGACACAATTGTGAATCATAGCAAGGCAAACTCATCCTTTCATCCTTCTCGGGTTGTTGCACTACACACCATCAAAGTAGAAAATATCTATTTTATTAACAGCAACGATGAATGCTCAAAAGCTGCAGTGCTTTGGGAGATCTCTGCCCACATACCCTCACTACAGAGGCAGACAGGCACATAATCCCTGCCACTGTAATCACAGTCATCACTGCTCTAGAACCTTGGTGGGATTAGCACACAACCGCTAACACTGTAACCACAGTCATCACTGCTCTAGAACCTGAGTGGGATTAGCACAGAACCTCCAACACTGTAATCACAGTCGTCATTGCTCTAAAACCTTGGTGGGATTTGGACCGAGCCGCTAACACTTAATCATCATCACCTTTCTAGAACCTTGGTGGTATTAGCACGCAATACCTATAACTTTATACCCCTTCATCGTTGCTCTAGAACCTTGGACCAATAAACACACAATCCCTGTCACTGCAAACCCCGTCTTCCCTGTACTAGAACTTTTAATGGGATTAGCGCACCATACTACCTCTGCAGAGAGGAGAAGTCATGTCACTATACGCTGTAACCTCGAGGCACTGTTACTTCTTAGGATTCTTCCTTCATCTCTGGCTGAACTTGTCTGTCGCATCCATAGAATCAATCTGTACATTTATCCTATGGGGATCCATAGGATCAGCATGGGCATTCATTTTTATTAATGATAGATAAGATTACTGTCTGGAATCCTTCTTTGTGTATATAGTTGTATAGAACGAGATGTGTTAAATAAGACCCACCACTGTGCACTGGAAGTCACCACGTGCACGGGGATGTGCATCCAAAGCCCTTTATTCAATCCCAGGCTGGGGTTATGCTACACCTAAAAGGCATCCATCTGATTATCTTTAATTGGTAAAAAATAGGATGCAATTCATTGGACTTTCATCTGCATGGATTGTGCAGTCAGATCCCCCCAGGTCCCACTGATTCGCCCTCGAAAATATGGTAGCATTGGTTTACACCGGATTGGTACATTTAATTAACTTGTAAGTCCCTAGTAAATGGTACTACCTCTACCCAGGGCCTGTAAATTAAATGCTACTAGTGGGCAGCACCACTCGTTATGCCACTCACTAAAGTAGCCTTTTAAAACATGTCTCAGGCCTGCCACTGTGTTTTAAACTGACATTTCGACCTGGAAAAATAAACCTTGCACCAAGCCTAAACCTTCCTTTTTAGGTTGAGCTTAAGCGTATGACCTCTTGCATAATTAATTAAACTTCTCTTGTGGTCTTAAAGCCATTCCCCTTGTGTTTGATTTGTTTGTTTCAGTGTCCTTTAAACATCCTTGCTTGCTAGTGGTCAGTCCTGCCTCTTTGTCCTTCCTTTTCTCTTCCGTTCCTCCCACGGAGCAGGGACTAAGTACTGTCTCATTCGGCTATGGTTCTTTATCTGTTCTTTGGAGGACTTTTTTTTCTTGGTTTCCTACTGTGTTACTATTTGCCTGTGTTCAGCTTTGGCGCCATAGCTGCTTACATTTAAATATAGCATTCCTCCCTCCCACCTTGTTTTAATGCCACAGTTAGTGCTGCCTCCCGCGCTGTGACTCCTGCTCCACTGCTTGCATTTTCTTTAGCCTTTTTGCACTTTTCGATGTCCACCATCAGTTGGGCTTTTTTGGTAGGATAATCCTTTGGTTTGGACTTCTTTTTAGAGGAATTGGGCTTCTTGAAGTCTTGTTTGTAAGAAGGCATGAGGCATTGCTCCCGCTGCTCCTTGTGCCTGGTGCTCCCGTCCTAACCCTCACCCCTCCCGCCATGTTGCAAGAGCTGCAGCCTCGTAGGAAGCATCTGCATCCACAGATTGAGCTCAGAAAGGGTTCATCGCTGTGCAGGCGGTTTGGTTGTATTTTGTTTTTTTAGGCACAGGGATATTAAGTGATTTTCCCAGAATCACAGGATGTTTGAGTCTCCCACCAGACTCAATCCTGGTTCCCCAGCTTCAAAGTCGGCCACTCTAGCCCTCTTTCCTAAAGCAACCGTTCTGGTAACTTCTTTGTAAAATAATGTTTATGGAACAAGAACTTTGTTACAGTCGAAAGGCATCGTACTGCTGCTGTAAGCAACATGTGTAATGATGCAAGAATGTAACAAATTTGTTCTGCAAGAAAACAGCACACCTTGCATTAACATACAGAAGAGGTATGTAAATAACCAGGGGCGTAGCTGTCAGAGGTGCAGCAGGCGCAGCGGCACCAAGCCTGGGGGCACAAGGAGCCCACTGCATCCATATTAGTTGTGTTTTATATTTTTTAATTAAAAGCCGGGGTAAAGGGCCCAAATTTGATTGCTTACACTAGGACCCAAAGCACTCTTGCTAAGCCACTGTAAATACCCACAAAACAAATAAATTATCACTTTTAATTAGTTTCCGCATTTGTGATCAGAGAACCTGTACATTTATGATGAGAGCAGGTAGGAAGAATATATGTATGGTATTGAAGTAATTGAAATTATACAAAGCGCGTTGTAAAATGACAGCTAGTAAGTAGCCTAGTTTGAGTGATACAACTTAAGTCACGCATTGAGTATTAACCAACATCATTTTACATGGCGACTTTATTCCACAGTATGTGCCTAAACTTATTACATAATCATTACAGGAAAAATAAATAAAAAGTGGACGAATGCAAAGTGCTGCTTGTTAAAAATCATAACTGGGTGATGTTACGCTTGCCTTGAAGACATTTAGAATTTAAGCAGGAAGAGAAAAGCAACACAAAAACGGAGTCTTCAAAATTGACATGTTATGTTATCTGGCACTTCTATAGCATGCAACTGCCATTAGTGTGGCCCTTGCTACTCTCCGGATGGATTTCAGAAGGAACTATATTATGGACTGGGAGGAGTGTTATTGTTTCTATGCCTTATATGGGAAGGAACCTGACATCAGGCCTGGCCTTGCCTTGGTCACCCTGGGCAGTTTGGAGACAAGACAAGGGGATGGGGAAGAACTGACCAGAACCAGTTTTGGGGTTGGTCAAGGAATTTCCCCACACAAAGCTGGCACCAGTATGAAAATGGGGACCTTCAGAACATACCATCAGAACACTCTTGGTCGTGTGGAAGATTCAGAAGAAGGACTGCCCTGCTGCTGGAAGGACTGCCCTGCTGCTGGAGGAACTGCCTTGCTGCTGGAAGGACTGCCCTGCTGCTGGAAGGACTGCCCTGCTGTCTGAAGAAGAAGAAGAACCGGACTTGCTTGTCTGGATCACAGGCTACCCAGAGTGACTCCAAGGGTTAGTCGACTGACCTCCTGTGTGAGCGACACTGACACCACAAGCTTCCAGAGACCTCGCTGCAATTGCCCTGCTGACCAGTCCCACCTTGACCTGCCTGGACCTGCCTGAGCCTGCTGTTGGCCTCTGTCTGAAGCGAGTCCTGATCCACAACAGGTGACCTCAGGTCCTGGACCATTGGCTGGCATCAGTGGAAGCTCCTCCTGCAGAAAAGTTGAAGAAACAGATGTTTTGGGCTCCTCTTGGCTGCAAAGTCATTTGTTTGAACTGCGAATGGACCGCCAACGCAAAGCTCCAGCGGGACTTGATCTTTGCTACGACAACGAACATTCACGACGACCACAAATGAGAGGCCCCTGCCAACATGAACAGTGTTCGTTGTGAGGACTTGAGAAAGTAACTTTCTAGTGGGACTACCTTGGTCCCTGTGTCCAATCCTCACTCCATTGCTGTTGTCCTGAACTTGTAACTTTCCCCCAGTCCCTTGTGAACAGATAACTGAAATTGGTGTTTTGTCTTTCATGGCACTATTTCTACTAACAACTTTAATGATTCGTAACTTCGGTTCTATTTATTGGATTTATGTTGTTTTAGTATCATTTTATTTATTAAAATGTACTCTATTTTTAAATTGCTTTGGGATTTTATTAGTGTTGTGTTCTCACTTTATTTCTGTTTGTGTGCTGCATAAATACTCTACACATTGCCTCTAATTTGAGCCTGACTGCTTTTGTGCCAAGCTACCAGAGGGTTAAGCACGGATTAATTCAGTGATTTTTGTGGTTCACCCTGACAAGGATTGTGGTTGTTGCTTGAGTGGGGTTCTCACCTCCCTCAACTAATAACACAATTTGTTGCAGCTACAATAGAGTGAGAGCTAAAGGGGAGTATAACCAAGACAGGACTTGAGATCACAGGAGGGGAGAGCATAGCAAGGCCTCAAGGGCTAGAGGAGGGTACAACAGAGACAAGGGTGTGAGACTACAACAGTGGAACAACAGAGACAGGACTCGTGAGATTACAGAATGTCTACAAACATCAAGCAGAGTTTACAGGAATCTGTCCTTCTCTGGACTGGCCCCTACCCTCCAAGTCTCTTTCCATGTAAAACCTCAATTAAATGATCCAGAGTCATGTTCTATGTCCTACAGCTCTCAGATCACATCACTCCTCAATTGATGAATCCCCATTTCTAATAAAAGACCAAGCTCCAAATCTGTACCCTCTCCCTAGTTCAACCCCACCCTCTCTTTTATTTATTTTTATTTATTTAAAACGTTTTGTATAGCGCGAACAAGACCCCGAGAGGTATCAGAGTGCTTCACAGTAATAGGAGAGGAGAACACGGTAAAAGGGAACATTGTAAGGCGGTAATAGAGTATAACATAATGAGATAATAAAAATGTACAAGGATGCGAACGATAATTACTTGGTACAATAAGGTAGACAATCCTGGATAATACAGTGCTTGAAGAAAATAGACGACCAATTGTTATTTACGGCAGGAACCGGTCCATTAGGAGTGTTTTTACTTCATGTTTGAAAGCAGCTGTGTAAGGAATTCTGCGGATTTCGGGAGGGAGTGAGTTCCAGATCTTCGGTGCCGAACCTGAGAAGGCTCGAAGTCTTGTTCTATTTTTGCGAAAAGACTGGGGTTTCAATAATAGAGCATTTGCACTTCTTGATGGTCTGCTTCACCCCCCTCCCCCCTTATAGTTCTAGTTTTTGAGCCAGGTAGCCAGGGGTTTTGAAGTGTAGGGCTTTGTGCGTTAGACAGGCAATCTTTAGTTGAATTCTTGCTTCGTAGGGTAACCACTTTAGAGATCTTAGAGCGGGGGAGATGTGATCAGTTCTTTTTGTGTCAGTGATCAGTCTAGCAGCTGCATTCAATGAAGCCCTGAGTGGGGCCAAGGTATGTTTGGGGAGGCCACATAACGTCACACTACCATAGTCTAGTCTTGGCAGGACAAGCGCTTGAACCACCAGCTTGAGGTCCTCTTGAGGGAGGAATGGTTTTAGATTTCTAAGAAGCCTCATTTGGTAGTTGGCGCCCTTACACATCATACTAATGTTTTTCTTCATGTTCAGGTGTGAGTCTAGGGTGATTCCGAGAGATTTAGCTGAATCGCTGATAATAGGGGAGCAGTTGAAGGTAGTGAGGTGCTTCATCCAGAGGTCAATCTTGGGGGGGGGTGTTAAGGAGGGGATATGAGAAGGATTTCAGTTTTGGCGGTGTTGAGCAGGAGATGGTTCTCAGTTAGCCAGTTTTGGGTAATCCTCAGGGAGGAGTTGAGTGAGATGAGGTCTTCCGAAGAGTTGATTTTCAGGTAAAGTTGCGTATCATCCGCATACATATGAAAAAGAATGTTCATGGATTTAAGAGCGCTCGCTAGTGGTTCCAGAAAAATATTGAAAAGTATGGGAGAGAGTGCCGACCCTTGCGGGACCCCCACGGAGACTGCGGATGTTTGGGATATCGTATGGTTCACTTTAACTCTTAGGGATCTATTGTGAAGGAAGGAAGCGAACCATTGCAGTACCTGACCTGAAAGGCCCATCCTGGGTTCCAGAATGGCTAAGAGGATATTGTGATTAACTGTGTCAAATGCCGAGGAGAGATCAAGGAGGATTAGTAGGCAGGATTCGTTATGGTCTAACAATTTTAGGATGTCGTCTATGATGTGAAGGAGCGTGGATTCAGTACTATGACCGCTCCTAAACCCCGATTGATGTTGATCCAAGAGATTGAAAGTCTCAATGTGCGAGCAGAGTTGCGATTGGACGCATTTTTCAAGGAGCTTGGCCAGAGTAGGGATGTTGGAGATGGGACGAAAGTTGTTGAGGTCAGATCTATCCGCATCAGGTTTTTTGAGAATGGGTGAGACCTGAGCTGCTTTTAAACATTCTGGGATCTTGCCTTGAGACAGGGAGGCGTTGACAATCTTTGTCCGAAGGGGTATAAGGGCACCCTTGATTTCTTTGAAGACAGACGAGGGTAAAGGGTCGCTGAAATGATTAGAGGGGTTAATGTTCAACAGAGTTTTGTAGATGACGGATGTTTGGGATATCGTATGGTTCACTTTAACTCTTAGGGATCTATTGTGAAGGAAGGAAGCGAACCATTGCAGTACCTGACCTGAAAGGCCCATCCTGTGTTCCAGAATGGCTAAGAGGATATCGTGATTAACTGTGTCAAATGCCGAGGAGAGATCAAGGAGGATTAGTAGGCAGGATTCGTTATGGTCTAACAATTTTAGGATGTCGTCTATGATGTGAAGGAGCGTGGATTCAGTACTATGACCGCTCCTAAACCCCGATTGATGTTGATCCAAGAGATTGAAAGTCTCAATGTGCGAGCAGAGTTGCGATTGGACGCATTTTTCAAGGAGCTTGGCCAGAGTAGGGATGTTGGAGATGGGACGAAAGTTGTTGAGGTCAGATCTATCCGCATCAGGTTTTTGAGAATGGGTGAGACCTGAGCTGCTTTTAAACATTCTGGGATCTTGCCTTGAGACAGGGAGGCGTTGACAATCTTTGTCCGAAGGGGTATAAGGGCACCCTTGATTTCTTTGAAGACAGACGAGGGTAAAGGGTCGCTGAAATGATTAGAGGGGTTAATGTTCAACAGAGTTTTGTAGATGACGTTTTCACTGAGGGGGGAAAAGGAGCTCCAGGTGGCCATGTTCTTGGTGCTAATACTAGGTGGCTTTAGACTCTCAGAGAGGGCAGGAACAGTCGCACTCGCAGATGGTGTAAGCAGGTCCTTCTTGGATTCGAGCTCACGACTGATGAGCTTAGTTTTCTCCGTAAAGAAGATAGCCAGATCGTTGCAGGAGGGTGAGCTGACTGTTGATTCGAAATGCTTGGGTGCTATAGCTGATTGCTGTTTGACAATTTCGAAACGTTTTCTGGGACGATTTGAGGCTTGAGTGAGTTGGGCTCTGAAATAATCGGCCTTAGTCGTCTTGATTTTTTTTATTGTAGGAACTCCTAACCGATTTAAGGAATTTTAGATGATAGATGGAGGGTTTGGCTCTCCATAGACGTTCAGCAGCCCTTAGGTTGCGGCGTTCAGAGTTTAGGTTGCCGTTGAACCATGGTTTGGAGATTTTGGCAGAGGCATTTTTTTAGCTGTAGAGGAGCTATTGAGTGCATGATACCAGAGATAGTAGAGTTATAGAAATCAGTGAGAACATGTACATCAGTCACGTCAGTTTTGGAGGACAAGGCATTTTTACAGTCGATAGCTAAACGGTCCGTGTTAATATTCCTGAGGTCTCTTTTCCACTGTTTAATTTTCTTTGGTTGAGCCATTTTCTGTATCACCTCCCTGTTGATAAAGAAGAAGATGCTGTAATGGTCGGACCAGTCACACGGGGTAATACCCTCCAATGTGATGACATTGACTTTTGAGATAATGAGGTCCAGAATCTCTCCTTTGTTATGAGTTGGCCGATCACAGAGTTGGCTAAGGTAAACTGACGAGTCAAACAATCTTAAGCGCAGCAGCAGATGTCTGTAGTGCTTATGGAAGTGCAACTGCGAGTCTAAAGCAAAGCTGGAATAAAAAAATAGGAACCTGTCTCCCTCTTTTTTGAAAAACCTGGGCTAATTCTTCTTAATACTTTTAAGTTTCGTTCTGCGTCTCATTTAGTGGCAGCTGCCAAGATTAGCGAGTCCTATGTGGCAAAGCAATTTTGCACTTTTCTAGAATCTAACACCGCCTTAGTTGACATATTTCGCCCAAACAGAAACACTAGAACTGTTCTCCTTGCATTGCTAGATGATCTTAGGATGGCTGTGGATGTCAACACAATAGACATGAAGAACTTATGTTTGTTGACATGTTATTCACTAATAAATTTGAGACACTAGTGGTGCATATATGCACAGGGTCGGACCAAACACACTCACTGATGTCTGCCCTGCAAAGGATATATTCAAGGCCCATAAGTATATAAGTGACAATCAAAGATGATTCAAATGGTCATATTGTGGAAAATGATTGTGTTATTGAAATAATAATGCTTAATATAGGTATGGTTCAAGTGGCATAACTAGACTGCACCAGTCTGCATTACTTAAAGTGCTTGTTTAAATGTTGTGCTCGTGCATTATTTTCCATTTTCTTCCAGAAAATCTTCAAAATTTAGCTTCAGCAACTGTATTCCTCTGTATGTGCAAAGTATTTCTCCCAAGATCCCTTGGCTGAGGGGACATGAGTTTGATGCACACTTTATCTATGGCTAAGTGGAGTTTTCACAGATTGATGCCACTGGAAAGAGCAATAGTTAAGGGCCTTTGATATTTCATTTGTGTTTCATTCAGAGATGGGAGGACCTTATACATTCCTTCGACAGAGCCCCCTTTGGCTGCACTGGTGGAATACTACCTGTGACAGCCTCAAATAGTGGGGGCCGTCTGAAGAAGGACATTACACCATCAGCCCTATTTAGGGTGGACAGGTCACTGCCAGGAAGTATTTTGTGGTGAGGGACTAGAAAAAAATAATAATGATCCCCAAACCCTAGAGAAAAAACTCTCAGGATGTGGGGTACGTTAGTACTTTGTATTTTAGAAACATTTTGGGAGTTAGTTTCTGAAAAACAAAAAATGCAAACATTTTGTTGAACAGCCATCAAAACAAAGACTGGACATTCAGCAAACTTTTAGTACATTGTATGGGGCCACCTTCAGTATAAGGAGATGACGCTGGGCTGTCGGTTATCTCTAAATTTGGTAGACAGAGTACTTTCAGGTTTTTACAACTAGGGCCGACCATCTGGTCAGGGCCTGCCATCTGGTCCACCAGCCAGAGGGCAGAGAGGCTTTGTCAAAAGGGCGTCCATTAATCGACCCTATTCCACAAGTCGTCCTCACAACAGACGCATCTCTCACAGGGTCGGGGGCACACTTACAACAGTTGACAGTTCGGGGTCTTTGGAACTCCAAACAACAGAACAATCATATCAACTACCTAGAGCTGCAAGCAGTTCAACTAGAGTTAAAAGCTTTTGTACCTCACCTGGTAAAGAAAGTGTCTTAATCCAGACGGACAATATAACAACAATGTACTATATACAAAAACAGGGGGGGGGACACGCTCTCTACAACTGTCACGCCTCCCTCAGACCATTTGGCGTTGAGCAATTTATCACAAAATCCATCTACTAGCAGAGCACCTTCCAGGCACAGACAACTTTTTTGCTGATCTCCTCAGCAGAAAGAAGCAACAAATACACGAATGGGAACCTCACCCACAAGTTCTCCTTCCGTACTTTCAAAAATGGGGATTTCCACAAATAGACCTCTTTACCCCAGCACAGAACTCAAAATGCCCAGACTTCGCCTCTAGGTTCCCACACCCTCTATCCAAAGGCAATGCCCTATGGATGAACTGGTCAGGGATATTTGCTTACGCTTTTCCGCCTCTCCCTCTCTTTCCATTTCGGAAACTCAGGCAGACATCTCTCACACTGATTCTCGTCGCTCCAACATGGGCTCGTCAACCATGGTTCATAACACTCTTGGAATTATCAGTGGTTCCACATCAGAAGCTTCACATAACGTCAACACAGAACCATGGAGAAATCAGACACCCAAATCCCAAAGACCTCAACCTTGCGATCTGGCCCCTGAAGTCATAGAGTTTGGCTATCTAAACCTACCACCTGATTGTATGACAATTCTTAAAGAAGCAAGGAGACCTATCACTAGAGCATGTTATGCAGCAAAGTGGAAAAGATTTGTCATATATTGCAATAATAACTCAATTGATCCGCTAAATGCACCTATACAAAATATTATTTGTTATCTGTTGCATCTACAACGCGCAGGTTTAGCCTACACATCTATTCGACTACACCTTGCAGCAGTAGCTGCATATCTTCAAAACAGGCAACATTTATCTCTATTCAAAGTTCCTGTGATCAAAGCCTTAATGGAAGGCCTTAAAAGATTAATACCACCCAGGGTACCACCTGCACCTGGCTGGAACCTTAACATTGTTCTTACAAGACTTATGGGCCCAACTTTTGAACCATTACATAATTGTTCATTACAATTTCTTTCATGGAAGGTTGCCTTCTTAATAGCGATCACTTCAGTAAGACGGGTTAGTGAATTTCAGGCGTTAACCTTAGAAGAACAACTTCTTTCAACTTCATAAAGGTAGGATAGTTCTTCGTACAAATCCAAAATTTCTACCAAAGGTTGTCTCTGCTTTTCATATTAACCAATCAGTTGAGTTACCCGTGTTCTTTCCTCAACCTGATTCAGTAGCAGAAAGAGCTCTACACACACTTGATGTCAAAAGAGCATTATAATACTACATTGATAAGACAAAAGATTTTCGCAAAACAAAACAACTTTTTGTTGCTTTTGCTCTCCCTCATAAAGGTAAACCTATCTCAAAAACCGGTATTTCAAGATGGATTGTAAAATGTATTCAACCTTGCTATGTTAAAGCGAAAAGAACTTTAACTGTAACTCCTAGAGCACATTCTACTCGCAAAATAGAAGTATCAATGGCCTTTTTAGGTAACGTTCCCATAGCTGACATATGTAAGGCAGCTACATGGTCCACACCACACACATTTACCAAACATTATTTTGTGGATGTATCAACACGTCAACAAGCTAATGTAGGACAAGCAGTGCTGAAAACACTTTTTCAAACAACGCAACACTCACTGGTTAGCCACCGCTTTGGGAGAAGTACTGCTATACAGTCTATGCAAAGCATGTGTATCTACAGCACACATGCCTCGAACGGATTATGCTACTTACCCAGTAAGCATCTGTTCTTGGCATGTAGAGCTGTAGATTCACATGCGCCCTCCCTCCTCCCCGGACACCTATGGTTGTTGCAGTTCTTATTGTTCTTATTATTCTTATCACATACTCATGGACATCTATATACTACATTCACTTACTCCATTCTCACCCTTCTGCAGGAAAACAATCTAACAATGGAGTCTATGCCCATGCGCATTATCACCGAAAGGAGGAGTCACTTTGCCTTGTGACTTGAAAATACTTCTTCAAAGAAAAATAACTTGCAAACATCTGGACCCAACACTAGATGGCAGGCGTATGCAAAGCATGTGAATCTACAGCTCTACATGCCAAGAACAGATGCTTACAGGGTAAGTAACATAATCCTCCTGCACCGCACCTAGACAAAAACACCCTTGGGTGCCCAGATAACAAACATCAGAAACCAAAGCACAGACATCAGCCAGCCGACACCAGATCACTGACCACGAACAAGCAAAAAAAACGACCCAGACAAGAGACATCTCTCCTGAAGAAGATCCGACATTCTACAAATCCTTCCTAAGCTACGTTCCCTTATACTTTTGTGCACGCTCTCCCTAGCCGGGTGCTTTTGAGCCCGTCCGGAACCTAAAATGTGAATAATATTGTAAACTCAACTTCTACGTTCTTACAACACATGCGCAGAGACCTCTCTCACCTCACCTACAGCTACACTGAACCAGATGCCATAATTCCTCATGCACACAGGGTATGTGTTGGACTTGATGACCGCTATGGACGGTGTGGTGTGTGCCTAGATTGGTGCTCTTCATCTTGATTTCAAAGACTTTAATAGTTTTTATAACAAAAAGCAGACAAACAAAAGTTTGCATGATACAGTAGTACAAAGCGCATGTGGGGTCAACAGGTAGAGTGTACTATACATTTGTATTAACAAACCTGGTGCCTTATGAGAAATGATGAAAAAACAAAGCAAACAAAGTATGGTCTTGATTCACATCAGTTCCTGAATAACAAGCCATAGCAAAATACAATATAACATATCACATCGACACAGGCAACTAAAGTGAAATTAAAAGAAAGCTATAACAGAAGGCATGACAGTTTTGGGGATAGAATAAGACAATATCCAACTGAAAAAGTTGCAAACAGGTGGTGACTAGTGGCGTTGTAGATTGTCTCAATATGTAGGTCACTGGGGTTTAGTGTGGGTGAAATAGTCGTCTAGTGTTTTCCAAAACGGTCTAGATTGAGGTTTCCAGGGGGAGTTTTGGAGGGAAATGTTGACGGCCCCTCTCAGATAAAATATCCAATTTAACCAGGACTTGAAAGTAGTAGCTGCTGTATTTCACAGGCGTACTGCTGGACTCTTTCTGATCATTGGCCGAGACAAACAAAATCATACCACCAAACCAAACTGGATTTATAAGACACACTGGGATAACAGTGAATCTCATTGCACACTCTCTCCTGACGACCAGGCAGAATCCAACACCAGTCCCGCATACTTGGGGTTCATAGACTATAAATCCGCATTCGACAGAGTTGACAGAGGGAAGCTATGGCAGAAACTCGTCCTCCTCAATATTCCTGACACCTTGCTCGGGGCTCTGCAGCTCCTGCACCAGGACACCTGGGTCAGAATCAATATCGAGGATGGATCGCGCCCGTCACGGCCTATAACCACCACACAAGGCCTAATGCAAGGTTGTGTTTTTGCGCCCACGTTTTAAATTTATTTCTGTCCGACCCGTCATCGGTCCTTAATTTTGTAAACTCACACCCACCCAAATTGGGCGGCCTCCGCCTCTCAAACCTACTTTACGCAGATGATCTCGTCCTTATCAGTAATACGAAGATTGGCTTCCAACGATTTCTGGACGCAACCACCACATACTCCGATAGGAATGGCCTGCTGATATACAAAAAGAAAACCAAGATCTTTGCGGTCCGTACATCTAGGTCTACAAAGCCAACATCGTCTCTGCACCAGGAGAAAATAGATGCCACCAACTGCCACAAGTATTTTGGTGTCCTTTTCAATGATAATGGCAGATATGCAAGCCAGTTGACGGAATTAAAAAGAAAGGCACCGCACTGTCGTTTGCTCTCAGATCTACATACAAAAACTAAATGGCCCCACCTTTGCACCGATTCTCCAGGTAGCCCAGTCGAAGGTTCTTCCAACCTTATCATATGGGTGTGAAGTTCTGAAAGGGCGGGAGAGCGGGACACTGGACAAAATACTCACAAAAATGTATAGAACGGTTTTTCAGCTCCCATCCCACACATCCCCAACGCAAATAAGACTGGAATTTGGAATCTGCAGACAGGCGCTGGCTCGCATGGCGGCCTTCGTTATAAGCTGCCACAAGCTTAGGGTCTCCAAAGAAGACACATTGGCTCACCACTTATGAATTCATTTAGACACAAACCAAAGGTCGGTGGGACACCACTATCTGACGCAAGCCCCTAGCACACTTGGCTTGGCACCCTCTTGGGACCTACACATTAGCCAACAGGAATTCAAAAGGTTAGCAAAAATCAGCATGAAATGGCTCTCTTCAACTGAAGACAGGGCCAGTCTCTCTGCACGGAACCACGGCTGGATGACCTTATGCACTTATAAACAACTGACACCTCAGTGCTACCTAAATAACTCCTACAAAGAAAGGACTAAGTTACAGTTCATGAAGCTGAGAATGGGGGTTATCCCAATCACCAGTCATCTTCCAATATGGAAAAGGGGTAATACACAGGAAATGCGTCGGCTCTGTAACCAACATAAAGAGGACATAACACACGTATTGTGCCTGTGCCCCACCCTTCTAGAGGATAGAAGGGCTCTGCTACCAAGGGGTTGGATGGCTAAAGACATAAGATCCTGCAGAGGAGCGGTCCTGGCCTGTTTCGATCCTTCGAACATCACCCTGAACTGCACCATGGTCAGATTTATGGACCCTTTTTCCAGGAAGTTAGAGGCGCTGACACACGAACGTTACAGGATGACAGATAATTTGGCCACCACAGGGCCCTCGCCTTCGATCCTTCCCTCCCATTGACATCGCCGCCTATCGGCCTACTGACCAATAGACATACTTTAGTCCATCAAAACAGGTTAAGCATAACAGGAGCTCACTTTTTTGTACACATTTTTCACACAATTACGCTCCTCTACTCCTTCAGAGTAACAATGCAAACCCCTTGTCCTTTATACAAGTATGCACTTTACACTTAGTATCACTGTGTTAGCAACGTGTAATAGAGGCTTTTAATGACAAAACGAGTTCTTACATTTTTTATGTTTTAGTCTGTATTTTAAATAACCTATGAAATGTGTACACTGTGACTTGATGGCATCGCCTTCAGTTGCAAAGGTTTTAACTCATCATGCAATAAAGTCTTACTTACTAGTAGCTACGGTGTTTTTCCAATTAGCTAGAACAGATTAACAGGCCGCAGTAAGTAAAATATCTACCAGGAGCCTGTCACTGGGTAATCTGAGTCGTGGGTCTAGGAATACTTGAATCAGTGCAGTGAAGTCAAACTTTAGCTGAATCCCCAGTAGGGACCGAATGAAATCAAATACTTGTTTCCAAAAATGGGAGACGGAGTCGCATTGGAATAAGAGGTGTGGAAAATCTCAGCTCGATTTATTACAATTTCAGCGATAATTTATAAAGACTCGAAGGGGTCCAAAACGTCCTGTGAAGAAGCCAGGATTTTGTTTGAGATAGAGCTGGGGTAATTTTGTGTGAGAATACCAATTTCTATATTAGGTGCCAGTCATCTGGTGTGATGTTGTCACTTGTATTCCACTTTGTTAAAGTGTTAGATGTTAAGCGTGTGGGTTTTGGTTGTACGTAGGTGGTATATTTTCGATGCTTGGTGCCCGAGTTTGTTGAACAAGGAAATGATTGTACAGAGCGAAGGGTCCGCATTAGAGACTTTCAACTTTGAAAAGCTGGTTTTGAGTTAAAAAATAAAAATAAAAAAAGTCGATATAGGTTAGTTCGTATTGCTGTTGCAATTCACTGAAGAAGAGGGGGGACTTATATGAACCTAGTTGTTTTAGGAAATGTATACCCTTAGATGCCCAAGACCGCCGATATATTGGGGAGCCATGGATTTTGATTTTAGGGTTGTTTCAGAGTGATGTCATATTAGAGGGAGCAGTTGGGGTCTCTAGGAGGCTGTCTATTTTCAGGAGGGCCCTTTTCATGTTATTAAAGATGTAATTAGCTGGAAAAGAAGAATTAAATTTAGTAGTTAGTAATGATATGGGGTGCAAGTCTCCAAGGAGTTTTCCTTCAACAGAAAGCCACATAGGAATGTAAATCATGTCTTGGAGTAACCACGCGGAGCCTTGCTTGGCCAGAAATGTGGTTTGGTAGTTCCTGAAATTAGCTAGATTGACCCTGCCTAGATTTGTAGGGAGGCGTAGTGTCTTGATAGAAATTCTGGCTCTTTTGTTTTGCCATAAAAATGTTGTTATTCATTTGTCAATTTTTTGATGGAAGTCTTTGGAAAGAACTAAGGGCAGCATACTTATGAGGTAATTAACTAACGGAATCACCATAATTTTAATAGTTTCTATGTGAACCCACCATGATAGGAATTTGAGATGCCAGCTATCAAGCAAGTTTTCGATTTTCTTTAAGATCACCTTTTCATTCTAATGAAGGGTGTCTAGCAGGTTCAAACCGAATTCAAGGCCCAAATATTTTATAAAATGGGGTTGCCATGTAAGGCCAGTATCTGATACGATGTTGCTAGTACAATGGGTTATTTAGGCCTTTGACTTCAGACTTGTCTTTATTAAGTTTGTACCCGGCAACCTGGGCATAATTATCAATCGTTTCGAGTAAGGCCGCATTTAAATCTTTGGCATTTTCAGAGGTGATTAAGATGCCGTCGGCGTAAGCTGCCAGTTTGACAGAGGTGTTGCCAAAGGTGACCACAGAGATCCGAATATTATTCTGGATATTATGGATTAAGGGTTCCAGCGATAACATGAAAAGGGAGGGGAAAGAGGACAGCCTTGTCTGGTTCCTCTTTTTAAGTTTAGTGACAAAGAGAATAGTCCACCTGCGCGTACCTTGGCAGATGGGCCACTATAGAGCGCCAGGACCATTCTTGTGGATGTTTCCCCCAAGTTAAATTTGAGGAAAACTTCATATAGGAACGTCCATGAGACCCTATCGAGTGCTGTTTCTGCGTCCAAAGTTATCGCTACAGTATCTGACTCGGAGGATTCTGGTCTCTCAAGGATGTGGCATAAAAGACGTGTGTTGTCGTTAGATAGTCTGTTCTTCATGAAGCCCACCTGCGAGTGGCTAATCAGATGTGGCAGTAAAGGTTCCAATCTTTTGCATAGTATTTTAGCTTAAATGTTTGCGTATACGTTAATTAATGATATGGACCTATAATTTTTGACGAGTATTGGGTCCTTACCATCTTTTGGCAGGACAACTATGGTTGCTTAACTTGCTGTACCCTGAACAGTTCCTGACTTCGTGAAGTAGTGAAAAAGATTAAGAAGTGTGGGGCCTAGGATAGACCAAATGTTTTGTAAAAATTGGCAGTAAAGCCTTCTGGTCCTGGTGCTTTGAGTAATTTAAGTGATTTGATCGCAGCAGTGACCTCTTCTAGTGTTATTGAAGGGTTAATAATACATTTCTCTTGTTAGGAGATGGAGGGCAACTGTAAACCAGGTAGGTAAGCTTTACAATTCTCTGAGGGGGGTTTCAGGTCATCCTCATAGAGAGATTTGTAAAAGTCTTTTAATATGTCTACAATTTTGTGAGGGTTTGTGAGGGGAGTATTCGTTTTGCCCTTGAGGGAGTTGATAGTTGTGCGGGTCTGCTTATGCTTCAGGTATGAGGCTAACATTTTACCAGCCTTATTTGCTTCGCATAAGTTTAAGCTTTTGTATTTATTAACCCATACTCCTGCCTTTTCGCTTAGGATTCTGTTATATTCATATTTTTTATTTGTAAGGGTGGAGAGGGTGTAGGCATCTGAAGTGTCGAGGTATGAGTCTTCTTGTGTTTTGATTTCTTTCTCCAGTCTCAGGAGATCGCTATTGTGAGTTTTATTTATGTTTGATTGTATTTCTATTAATGAGTCTCTCGCTGTAGCTTTTAGCGCATCCCAGAAGGTAGTCGGGACACATCTGCCTTGGAGTGATCTTCAATGTAGTTTAGAATAGCATTCTCTATGGTACTTTTAGATGCCGCAGAACTGATGGATTCGTCATTGAACCTCCAGGTTTTGTCGGACCGTTTTGTGTTTGTGCCTCATAGGGATAAGGTGATGAGGAATGATCTGAAATCAGTCGTGGGAGAATACTAGTTTGGTCAATGAGTTGGGTAAAAGATCCAAAGATTAGGAGGTAATTCTGGAGTATGAGTTATGGGGGAAGAAAAAGGTGTAGCCACTAGTGTCTGAGTGTTGTAGTCTCCAGGAGTCTTGACTGTTGAATTTTGAGCATAGATTTCGAAGAAAACTGAGATTTCGGTGGATAGAACGCAGCTTTCGATTGTCTGTCAAGAGTTGCGTCTAGAGGTAGGTTAAAGTCCCCTCACATAATGAGTAAACTGTAGGTATTTGGTTAAGGGTAGATGAGAGAAAGTCCCAGAATTCTGGCTCGTCTGCACTGGGGCTGTAAACATTAAGGAAGTGAAGAGAGCTTGTATTTTTAGTTTAGTCAGTATCCATCTACCATCACTGTCTTCCGGGTGCGATTCCACTACAAGGCCTGATATTTTGGATATTAAGGTTATTACACCGATTTTTTGTGTTAATCACTAGTGAACAAAAAGCATCATTAATCCAGCTACGACTCAGTGAGGTCATCACCTTGCGGGTAATTTTTGTCTCTTGTAAGAGGATAAAGTCGACTTTGAACTTGGACAGATAGTTTTCGATTTGTTCGCACTTGATTGGGTGATTGAGGCCTTTGACAACAAATGAAACCAATTTGAGGTTTTCGTTTAGAGGGATATTAGTCATCTTGTTCTTGCTGAAGGATGGTTGTAAGTAGTGTGAGTGAAAGTTGTCGAAGGGAGCAAGACCTTGCTCTATAGACCTGGTTCTGAAGTTTAAAATCAAGCTTAAAATAGGCATCATATAGACGGACTCTTTGGGAGCTTTACACAAATATATAGCAAACCCTATTGCTTTGGGTTGCGGCTAGGGGCTTGTTGGTTGTCGCCAGCCAATGGTTATTAAAAATGAGAATGACGGATATGTCGTGCCATAGGAAGTACACAGTATGACAGGAGGAATAAAGATAATACAGCATAACAGAAAACAAATATGCAAATGAATAAACCCAACCCAGAGGCCCACCTACCCACCCAACCTACCTACCCACCCACCTACCTATCCAACCACCCAACCACCTACCCACCCAACCTTAATATTGAATACGAGGGAGACACCCGCGGGGTGACACCCCAGCCATCGCAAGATAATTGGTTGAGGAAACTAGATATCTGTAGTTGCAGTCGAATAACAAACCAAGGCAAATGCAGATATAGTGGATTAAACAGCAAAATTAATTGCCCATTGGCAACCGTAGGAAGTAGTGTTTTCCCTGCCCCTGTGTAATGGAACTCAGATACGTTAGACAAAGCAGTAAAATTCAGGTTAGTAATCAATGACAACCGTAGGAAGTGTGTGAACCTGCCTCTGTGTAATGGAACTCAGATACGGTAGACAAAGCAGTAAAATTCAGGTTAGTAATCAATGACAACCGAAGGAAATGTGTGAACCTGCCCCTGTGTAATGGAATACAGAAGGACTGCTCTAGGAGCTAAAATAGCGGAAATAATGAGGTCTTTGGCTAGGAGAGGCAGGCAGACCTCATAGGAAGGGAGAAGAACCATATGCATTTACCTGAAAGAAACTGAGAGACCCTCTAAGGCAGAGTTCTTCAATCTGTGGGGCGCGTCCCCCTGGGGTGGCGCAACACCCTCTCAAGGGGGGCGCGCACTCCATCCTAAACTCTGCACAATCTCACTAATTTCGAGTTGTTCTTGTTCTGGTGAATTTCCCGCAATTATGCACTTACCAGGCGCGCAACACCCATTGGGCTCACCCCCTCCCGCCGTCGTGTGAGTCAGCCCGGCTGAGACAGCTTCGAGGGCTGGCGACGTCTAATTGCAGCCGCACCCGAGTACTTCAAAGGTCTTTAAAAGACCATTTACTTGTTAATGAGGCTTTTGTTCTGTTTTCACCCCTTCTTTAGAGCCGCTCTGCCTATGGCCGGAAGAATTAGCCCCCCACCCCCGAAATCTTTTTCACCCCCCTCCCCCCCCAGTTGCCCGGCTGGAACTTACACCATACCCACAGCACAGACACCGGTCGCAGGAACACAAAATGTATTCCTCAGAGTTTAGGAATGAACGTCCGCTGTAGGCTGTGACATAACAGGGCATGCGCTGGCGGTCCTCGTGGGCAGCACCTGCAGTGTTTTTTGTACATTCTCCAACTAAACTGCAGCAACTTCTCGGCTGAGGGTGTGCTTGAAAAGAGGGGGTGACAGGTCATTCTTTTATCATTCTCCGTGTCTCCAGTCACATCTACCTGCAGCTTCTCGCATTGGTTTGGTGAATAATGTCTTTTGTTTTTCACACATGTGAACCCATTAGCAGTGAGATGCTGGCAAATGTATCTGATTAGCTACCTCTGCCTTCTCATCCACTGGGCTGTTAACCCGTGTATGCCTACATGGAAAAAATGCACAAAGCTAATAACTACATTCAATTTTGTTTATTTCAACTGTCATTCTGACATAGAATAGTGAATATGAAAGTTCGAACACCATTCATGCTTAGGGGATATTCTAAGTCTACATCTGGAAAATCCTGTTGCTGTCACTTGGAGATCTGCTGTTTGTATATATTATTTGGGTGAATGGATGGATAATGAGAGAAAGGATGGATGGATGGGTGAGTGGGAGGATGGATGAGAGAAAAGGTAAATAGATGAATGTATGAGTGGAAGGGTGGATGGATGAGTGAAAGGGTGGATGATGTGCGAGTGAATGGGTGGATTGGTGAGTAAAATGATGGATGGATGGATAAGTGAAAGGGTGGATGGACAGATGAATGAAAGGGTGGATGTAAGGATGGATGAGTGAAAGGGAGGGTAGATGGACAAAAGGATGGGTAGATGAGTGAAGGGGTGGATGGATGAGTGAAAGGATGGATGAGTGATGGGGTCAATGGTTGGATTCATGAGTGGATGAGTAGATGGGTGGGAGGATGGAAGGATGGATGGCTAAGAGAAAGGGGAATGCAGAGAGAAAGGGAGGATGGATGGATGACTAAAAGGGTGAATGGGTGGAAGAGTGAGTGACTGGGTGGATGGATGAGTAAGTTAAAGAATGGCTGGATGGGTGTAAGGGTAAATGGCTGTATGGATGGACAAGTGTACGGATGGATAGGGTGAAAGGGTGGATGGAGGGATGGATGAGTGAAAGGGTGGATGGATGAGTGAAATGATGGATTGAAGGATATATGATGGATAGGTTTGCAAATGGTTGAATATGTGTGGCTATGGTTGGGCACACAGATGGAAGGACATGGTGAAATGAATGAATGGTGAAAGACTGAATGATGGATGAAAGACTGATTACACCTTGTAGCCCCCATTATCTTAAGTACATTGACTTTCACATTTATATGAGTCATTGTCTTTATATAATATGTGTGTGATGTAACGCACTCTGACAATCTGCCATACATACTTGGGACGAGTAGCACTATAAAAGAAATCAAATACACATGAGAAGCAGTCTATGCGAAGATGAGGGGCACCATTGGGTGGTAGCAAGGCTGGACTGGCCGCTCCAGGTATCAGGCGTTTCCCTGGGAGGCTGGAAAGGTGGGGTTGGTTTTGTTACTGGGGGCTGACACTGCAAAGTACCTTGTATATCCAGCAGTTTTTAGGCAACAATAAAAGCGTCATCACTTATATTCAGGTGTGGTTCACCAGTGTCTGGTGACTAATGTACCGGCGGGAAAATTGAGTTTTGAGCTGTGTAATAAGCCTCTGTCATTTAACCACACCCACTCACAAAACTGCAGTTAACTAAACACACTTACTGTGTTGAACATTATTTGCCGGATATGGCCCGGGATATGTGGGTGGTGGACGATTATGTGGTGTACGAGATTCCAGAAATTCTGTCAGGTGGAGGGGGGGGCCCCAACATTTAAAAAAATTCAGCTGGGGGGGCTCAGCCTATAAAAGTTTGAAGATCTCTGCTCTAAGGTAACAAGTCCCTTGAGACGGTTCAAAGGCAGTGATTACAGCACCAAGAGGGCAACACAGGAGTTAGGGCCCAGACGGAAACCCTCCGTGGAGGCATTAGCCATTCTTGGGCATACCCAACTTGAAGACGTAGGTGAATAAGCATGTGGCAAACCTGAGGTTGCCATGTTAAAAAACATTAGCTAAACTGGAGAGTTCCTGATAACAGGAGTATACAGAACTGTGACAAGATCCAAAACAAACAAGGGTTGGCACAAGGAAGCACATACTGGCTGTCTATAGCAAGCACATATTGGCCCAAAATACCAAAGGTCTTATCTGCAAGGGTCACATACAGTGATCCATTTTGTCGTCGAGTAGAATAAAGTGGTGTTGCCTTTGGAGAGGAGGTACAGGTGCTTGAAAGACGAGTGGTAAAGGCGTGTTCCTTAGAGGATGCTTGTCGAGTGTCCATTAAAGTACCCTCTCTCTGATCAAGGAAACATTGTAAGTCTTTGTGGTCAGCAAAGATGTGCTGTTTTCCATCAGCATAGATTATGAATTTTGCAGGCCCAGTAAATGAGAATAGGATGTTTGCTTTCTTCAGTCTGGGTCTGAGCGCAAGGAAACATTTTCTAGACTCTACTGTGAGTTTGGAGTAGTCGTGAGAAATGAAGATTTTTTGGCCATTCCTTAGTTTATGGTTGTTCTTGCGCATGTAGTTTAGTATTAGTTCAGTGTGTTGGTATCTTAGAGGACGGCAGACAATCTGGGGCGTAATGTTCTTATTGGTCGGTTTGAAGGATGGGACATGATGTGCCCTTTCCAGTTCCAAGTCTTTTTTGAAGGGGATGCCTGTCGTCATCTAAGGGATCCAGTTCTCCAGGAAGGAGAAGCAGGAGCTCGATGAATCCTCTGATCCCTGAAATTCCACTAATTTGCAGGTTTCCCCTACGGTTTCTATCTTCAAGTTCTGACATGTCCTTTTGTAGGCACTTTGTAGAGGCTTGTATCTTCTGGATCGCCTTCCTAGAAGCCTCTGTTGCATCTTCTAGCGAGCTGATGCGTGATTCCGTCTCAGAAACTCTGGAGTTAATGGTACTACTATCAGCCCTGATTGCGCAGAGTTCCTGTTGCATCAGATCTGTATTTGTGATGGTGGATTTAGCGAGGTCATGCACTTCATCCAGCTTCTTTAAGATCATGTCCATCTTGCTTGATAGGTCCATTTTCTCTTTAACAGGCGAATCTGGGATCGGCGGATCCGCTTTGGAGCGTTTGTGGCTCGGTTTGATTTCTTTCTCAGCCATAATTTTCCTGTTATGTAGTCTTTTTGGGGAACAAGCCAGGTTGAATACATTGTATTAAGGTTGTAGAGAGAAAAAGGTTTGCGTCTCAGGCAGAAGCTTTATAAGTATTACGTGTGAATATCACCTTCCTGCCTATGTACCTTGTAAGGTGCAGTGTAATTTACACTGATTCACACCGGAGCCTTTTTAATGATGTGTTGTCGACTTTCATGTACTTGTTACAATAGGGGGGTGATGTACCCATTAATGTCAAAGCCATGTGTCGTATCAGGAGGAGAGAGGTCTCCTCGCAGACAAGATGGTGAATTTTCAACTGAAACTCCTCTGTTATTTGTTATGGAAAGGATGGAGAGAACAGGGCGGTGTAGTGACTTGGACCCTTGTCTACAGTGTGCACTCTGGCGAAAAATGCTCGTGACCCTGAGTAACGATATTATAATGGACTTTTCCAATTACAGCATGATATATTCATATGCTATAAATCTGCTCAGGGAGTAGATATTGCCCAATGTGAGAGCACGCTGTACATACTCAATGTAGCTTTGGTGGGTAAAGAAAGTTCGAAAAAGCAGTTATGACTCTCAGGGTGATTTTAAAGCCTCTGAGCTGTTCTGATATTGGATATTTTAATTATAAACTGAGAGCCTCGTGGGGGGCCACCATCTTGAGTTCAGGCATCGTGTGGGGACATCGTCATTAGAAAACAGTTCAGGAGGTGATCCCAAAAATAGCACACAATGACATCAGCATAGCTGTGCATGTGGGATACACACCGCACCTTGTAGGCATTCGCACACAGCCTTACTTGTGATCTACAGTGTGCCTCTTAACGCAACATTGCCTGGTCACGTGCAAGTTCGGCAGCCATTTTGCCATCATCAACTCTGCGAGCGATCGCTACCGAGTTGCCAAAATGAATAAATTATTTTCCTGAAGTGGTTGAGGAAAGGTGAGGCACCATTCCTATGCCTCCATGCTTCCGACAGCAGAAACAGCATCTTGCGCTGCGGTTATGGTGTTTTCCGACTGCAGTTTCTTAAAGTGTGGTCCGCGACGGTGGGAGCAGCAAGTTCAAGCCGCCTCTCACCCCACCGTCCAAGTTACGCCCCCACTTCCTGATGTACTTTTATCCCCGGCAATGACCTGGATAATGGGTCATTAGCCCATGTCATCGAAGAACTGCATCATCTACAAACAGACATGAAGAAGGAGGTCAGTGTTATCCGGAGCAGGACTGGTTACATTGCATTTTTTGATGGATCCCCTCGTGGGTTTCCTGGCTGATGACGGCTGATAGCCAGAAACCGGTAGTAGGATGCTTGATTCTGGTCCAGGGAAGACATGGCTTGGCAGTTCGGGCTGGACTGTTCCCATGAGGCACAGGGTCAAGACTGATTTGCATATGGCCATGTCTGAACTGGGTGGCGTGGTGAGCAAAATAACGATGGATTAAACCCAGATCTGTGACTGGGGGTGAATGTTTTGCCAATGTGCAACATTCCGTCCATTAACTTGTGTGTTTTGCTGTTCGCCCTATGTGGGAAGGGTATGCCCAGACGTGGGTCCCGTGCTCACTACGCCACTGGAGTCAAGCTATCCTGGCTGATGACGGCTGATAGCCAGAAACCGGTCCTAGGATGCTTGATTCTGGTCCAGGGAAGACATGGCTTGGCAGTTCGGGCTGGACTGTTCCCATGAGGCACAGGGTCAAGACTGATTTGCATATGGCCATGTCTGAACTGGGGTGGCGTGGTGAGCAAAATAACGATGGATTAAACCCAGATCTGTGACTGGGGGTGAATGTTTTGCCAATGTGCAACATTCTGTCCATCAACTTGTGTGTTTTACCATTCCTATGCCTCCATGCTTCCGACAGCAGAAACAGCATCTTGCGCTGCGGTTATGGTGTTTTCCGACTGCAGTTTCTTAAAGTGCGGTCCGCGACGGTGGGAGCAGCCAGTTCAAGCCGCCTCTCACCCCACCGTCCAAGTTACGCCCCCACTTCCTGATGTACTTTTATCCCCGGCAATGACCTGGATAATGGGTCATTAGCCCATGTCATCGAAGAACTGCATCATCTACAAACAGACATGAAGAAGGAGGTCAGTGTTATCCGGAGCAGGACTGGTTACATTGCATTTTTTCATGGATCCCCTCGTGGGTTTCCAGACTATTTACGTCGCTTGCACCGATTTTCAATGCTGCACTTCTGCTATGTGGTTTCCTACAAGTAGGAGTTTCTTGCTGTAAAAACGCAGTCCGCAAATTAGGTATTATGCACTTAGGGAACAAGCAACCGACACTACACGCACTTTCAAATAACATAACTGTCATGACATAAGAGGAGGAAAGAGTAGTTGATAACTCAACTAGAGGGGGGAATGTTGGGATGGGTGAATACGATATCAATGAAGGTCATGATATGTGCAGGCCCGACAACGGCAATATCAGTAAATGCAATGTGAACGTCTGCCCCCGCTTGTACCCGCACAACGCCCGTCAATGCAATGTCAATGTGTACTGTGACTTATGCCCGCACAGCTGCGCCAACATCAGCATCAATGATACTAATGTATTCTGCGATCCACTCTCATATGATATTATTGTTGCCAATAAGAACAATGTCAACATGCGTTCAGACCACATCAAGCATAATATCGTTAATACCAGTACAAATGATATCAATGTACAGCTTGACAACTGTATGCGAAATGATGATAATGTCACTAAAAATGATACCGGTGACTGCAATATTACTTTTAAGAGTTCCGATGAACTCACATCATTGCTGTTGGATTCACCCAAGATGACCTCTCTGTCAACCCAGAGTCAGAGATGTATGGTCAGGCAGGTCCTGCGACCCACGCCCATCGAGTAACACTTCATAGGTGGGGTCTCCCATAAACCAAAGATAAACATGCACACAGGGAAAACGCTGATCAAGTCCACAGATAGATAGATGCACCACAAACAACTCCAAGATAATTGGCCCCAATAAAGCCCGTTTGGCCAAAGGCTTGCGTTCCCCAGAAATACCACAAAGCTAGTTACCACATGTAGATAGGCACACTCAACTAATCCAGACACGACAGGCACACCACTTGTAGTTATCACACGCTCCTCATGCCGGACATCTGGATACATACACACTGGCCCACACTAGCTCCCCCCAGGTGGAGAGCAATCTGTGTCCTTATCATATGCCCACATTTTTTGATTTACAATTGGAATGCTTTTTGCAATGTACTAAAGTGTTTTATTGTCCTCGTGAACTGTATAAATGGACAGCTAAAACTTTGTACATCGTGAGATTTTGAGCAGACACATAGTCCAAGCTTTCCCGGCTGCAGCGTTTAATTAAACCAACTAGTTCTTGCTTGGCTAAATGCCTCTTGTCTTTTCATTCATTTAAGGTAAATTCATATCCGAGCAACAGCATCATAAATTTACTTGTAAGTTCCATGTAGAGTGATATACCATATACGCTGGGCCTTTAAATTAAATGCTACCAGTGGGCCTGCAGTACTTATTATGCCGCCCACCTAAGTAGCACTCAAAAACTTCTTTCAAGGTGCCATTGAAGCCTGAATGCACTGCCACACTGCTATTTTGACTTGGCATTTAAACTAGGCCTGGGC